>JADLZN010011481.1:28822-628822 GCA_018155175.1 Sinocyclocheilus anophthalmus
AAACGCGCTGTACGCGGTAGACCAATCACAACAGATTGGGCCATCTGACCAATCAGAGTAGAGTAGGCTCACGGAAAGGATGGGTTTAGATAGACTGAATCTTAGAACTGCTTCAAATTAATTGTTGGAAATGAGGTGATATTAAATGCATATTTTGAGAAAACTAAAGCGTTTTTTGACCTTGCATGCATGTAATCCTCTTGTAGGAGACTCCCAAAACAATATTAGGAACCGTAAAAATGGCATAATAGGGGCACTTTAAAAAAAGCCTGAAGCACTGTTTCAAAAACACTTGAAAATCAGATTCTTTTTGTGCCTCTACTACCTCAGTTGGATGACTTGTATGAGGACTCAAATCTACAGCGTGAGTCTTAGTAGGGCAAAGGGGACGGAAGGAACCTAACACTTACTTCTCTGCATTCTTCACCACTTTGGACAGCAGTTTGGAGGTGGAGGCAGCTTTCACCAGCTTATTCCTGTTCTCCTCTCCGCTGTCCCACGTGCTACTCTGAGAACGCTCCATTCCTCCACGCTTCGCACTGCTACCCCTGCTGCAGACGCAAAATACACAGGAAAAGCATGTAAGGGTTTCGCTGGAAAAGAAAGTGATAGCAGAGAAGCTGAAAGACGAGTCCAGGGGAGAAGTTAACAATTTAGAGGAGCGATATTGTAAGCTTGGAGGAGAACAATCCATTACATTTAAATAGATCTATATAGACCCACCAAAATGGGTCACATGTTCGTTCAGACAACTTTACTTAGGATGGAGTGCAAAGTCTAGATGCTAACTCTATCCAGGTCCTCCAAACTCAAATAACCACTCGTCTTCTTTGGTTAATTTCAAACTGGAAGCCAGAAAACAAGCAACGCCCCTTGAAAGTCAAAGACGCATCCCTCAGGTAAAATATCATGCATATGCAAAAGCACAATCCGCTCGATGGTTAGTACACACACAGGGGAGCTGAAAAACTTGAAACCCAGTCCCTGTGGTAAATTGCATGAGATTGTTCGGGAAAAAGACGCCTCACAGCATAGCTAAAGGAAGGTAGAGAAGGAAACACATCAGAGTTTTAGAAAGGGAAAACAGAGGAGTGTTATCCTCACGCGAAGCTGTTTGCAAGAAGAGAACGTTAAGAGTGTAAAAACAAACTTGTTTTCTGGACCAAAGCATCTACACTAATACTCACCAACCCAATGTCCAATTTATTCGCTATGGGAGCTGAACCAGAAGCTCATTTTGACAGAAAAGTGGGAGGTGCAACAAAAATGCTGGGAGAATCTGAACTTTAAGCAAATTAAGGCCAAAAAATAATAATAATTAACGATGGCTCATCTTGGGGCTTGAACCAACAAACTTCTGTTCACCAGCCCTAAACGTATAGCCATTTACACCATATCTCTCAACCTTAGCGGAGAATATGAAGGTCAAGGCAGGGGAGCATGGGGAAAAAAATTGGTAGAAGTGATCCAGAAACTCACAGATGTACACACAAACATTAAAGCCAAAAGTATACTTCGGTTTTTAGATATCATTCTCTATACACATGAACTCGCTCCTTGAATGCACCTTGAAGTTTTGCACAAATTAATTTGCCCACAAGTTGGTTCGGACGTCGTTTCATAGTTGAAAATTAAACTGAGGAGACAGCACAACAACAAACTTGTCAAGAGTGCACCAACAATAGACATCCATGTTACAAGCGCTTGTGTGAGGGAGTTAAGAGATACTCGCAATTCTAGTTTAAACGAGTACAAAGACATTAACCGTTCATAACTTCTGGAGAGATATAGCACAGACACTGGACAAAGATGAAACTTTCTAGAGTGCACGTGTTGACCGCCTGTGTGTAAACGTGAAAGTTTTAAAGGCTGTGCATTCGGCATTCGAAGAGTTCAAGTTAGAACTGAAGTATACTTTGGGCTTAAGGCCATTAAACAGGTCAGAGCTGTAGCAAAGTACCTCCAACCTCACCAAACACGGGAGTAAAAGAGGAGGGAAGGGAAGGGAATGGATAGTACTCCAGGGCAGAACGGACACACTTCCACATGTGGAAAAATTGGCTTGAGTTCTACATATAGGGCCACCTGTAAGGTATACAGGTCTAACGATGTCGATCCCTAGTATATGTGTGATAAAAGTTGTGTGAGTGCTCCACATGACTGTATTGTAATATACCATCTATCAAAAAATGACCATGTAATACCATGGTACTATCTTATTTGGTCTACTAGCTACACCAGTTGAGTTTTGCTGGTTAACTGCATTACTAGCAGAAACCTAGACCAGCATTAACATTTATGCTAGTTTGTAGTCTTATAAGCAAAAACACCACGTAAAATGTATCCATCCTGCATTTACTGCATTTTTTTTTATTTCTAAGAGTTCTTCTTTTCCAAGAAAATAAAGACATCACATAACCATCACTATATTGCCATCTGTACAATCTCTGCAAGATTTCTAGAACACATTGTGCTAACAATGACAAATTTAGCATAGCTGATGCTAATTATCTATAAGAAAGCTCAAGTCTTTGCTAGTGTGAGTGGAATACTCATTGATTGCAGAGGTTTTTTTAAGTAATGTGACTGTGGCAAAATCCAGGCTAATAATCTTCTTGCTGCATCGTCTAACAAGCATGGATCGGGCCGTGAAATGACATTACGGAGACAGCTAATTGGTTTTCCACTTCTCTTTAGCTAATTGGATGGGACAGCTTGCAGAGTCAATATGAATAACTCAGCAGGCGTGCTCTTGGGTTATTAAGTACAGACTAGAAGGTTTGCTAATGGTGTTGAAGCATGGCTGGTCTAATGTGTTAGCCTGATTACTCTGCGGATTATTAAGCAAGAACCAAGGGTTTGAGCACTGAGAGGACATCACATCTGCTTTCCATTACTTTCCACTTCTCGGTGGACTGCTCAGAGTGATCCAGAGCATAACACATTCTGACCTATACTGTCAGCCTGATGCTAGCAGGACATTTAGCATAGAAAGAGGGACAAGCAATGATAAATGATGAGAAATCAATTTGTGTTTATAAAAACCTCATTTCCAGGCTCTTAAATTACTAATGCGTATTGATGAAAGTTGTGCGCAAGATAAAAAAAAGAAAGAAATAAACACTTTTATTCAGGATGTATTAAATTGATCAAAAGTAAATTATGGAAGTAGAAAGTTAAAATACTTTTACCACATAACAAAACTTCATATATATTATATATATATAATAAATAAAAGCTGACATTCCGATGCAACTTATGGTGTCGTTTAAGGAGGCAGCCTTATCAGTGGCGCACGAGATGCGATGTGTCATTGCATTATAATGTTTTTGTTAGCCTGTCCAGTTGAAGCCACTAGATGCGGCGCGGCTACGTTGTTCTTTCAAAATATTTGCGGAAAAAGAGAACATCAATGCGGAGATGATGTTGTTTACATCAAAACTGAAACCAAGCCATTCACACACAACACATATTTTGCGCATTTTCTAGAGGGACATCTATTACTGTTGCACTCGCATCTCGCACAGAAGAGCCGCATTTTTAGAAAGCCATGTAAAATTAATGCAAGTTTTACTTTGAAAGAATATATATCGAGACTTTATGGCTGTTTTTTTTCCCCATCCCATTGCAACTCGTGTTTTTAAATGAAAAATGTACTCTGTGTGATTGGCTTTCGGCCCTTTTGTATTAAACTATGAATACATACATTATGCTGTTTTGTTTATAGTTAAGCAACTTAATTAATTACAATTGGTTTATAAACATTATTTTAAACATTATTTTAAACATTATGCACTTTGAATAAACGTGCATTAGTAATATTCTGCTCGATGTGCCCTCTTGTGGCCTCAGAAGAGAACGAAAAGCTTTTCTTCACCCTAACTGAATTTATGCATTTTAAATTAGAATATAATTTGAATTTTGATCATTTTTAAGTACAAAATTCGAATTTAGTTTTCAGCCATTTTGACAGCCCTAATAGCAACTTTTATATATATTATATATTAATATAGCATAAGAATACCTTTTTTAAAAAGACATTAAATATAATTATTATTCTTAAATAACACATTTTAAAATACGATCCAAAAAAAATCCGAAAGTTTAATGATAGGTGTTTTGAATTAAAACATACATTTATATATTTTATATTGTTTTTATACCTTTATACTGTTGTTATACTTTTTCAAACGTATCAATGAGAAGTGAATATTTTAATAATTACTTTGTAATGTACCTTCGTTTTTGATCTTATAACACCATTGCCAATGCTTTATTGGGTTGGTTTGGTCCAAGACATTTAGTTAATAATTTTCAAATCCTATGTAGAAAATAATGGGAAAAAATACTATCCGGAACCACGGCAGATAAAAGTGGACGGTTGTGATAAAAACTGCTGTGCTCTATTGATCGGATAGCATGTCAGCCCTGCCCCCTTGGCTTTATCAAAGGTTGCGAAAGCGCTGCAAGGAGAATTGCCAACAACTGCTCGAATCTGCCATACATTGCATGCTGTTGGGAGGACCTTTTGGCCCGGGGTTGACTCCCCTTGTTCTCCGGATCTGTCTTTGGGGCTGTGGGGGATGAGGGGAGGGGGGGTTGCTGGAAGGGGACGGTGCCTGAGGGGTGCTGGGCGCTGAGGAGGTTTTATCGTTAGCCTGTGGCGGCTCCTCTTTCTCCTTGATGCCCTCCATCGGAGGCTTGTCTTTTTTACGCTCGCCACCACTGCAAAAACAACATGCAGGTCAACAGAGGAAGATCTGATACACATGAAAAGATGAGGAGAGCTGAGCATCTCAACACTGAGGTGAAACCCTCACAGACTTTCAGATGAATATATTTCTTCAGGCTGAAAGAACATCACACATTAAACAGAGAACATCTGATTGGACCAACATTTGAATACGTCAGCGAAAGATGAGATGTCAATATTTTGGGAGCATTTTTCCAATTTTAAAAGCGTCAGTCATGGAGGTTTGCCACTACAACTCATTGTGATTATCTCCCTAATCTAACACACCTGCTTCAAATCATCAGCTCATTAGTGGAGAGCTGAAATGGGTCAGAGAAGGGAGACCTCTCAAAATGTTAGAGGAAGGCTGAGAATCATTTGATTTTCATTGTGTGTGTGTGTGTGTGTGTGTGTACCTGATATTCCCTACATTTTGAGGACCAAATGTCCCCACAAGTATAGCAATACTAGTAAATGTTGACCTTGTATGGACATTTTTTAGGTCCCCAAGAGGAAACAAGTTCATAAATCATACAGGATTAAGTTTTTTTTTTATTCAAAAAACGCTTGTAGTTTTGTGTGAGGGGTAGGGTTAAGCGAAGGTACAGTACAGTATAAAAACCATTACCTCTATGGAATGTCCGACAAAACTAGAAACCCATGTGTGTGTGTGTGTGGTTGGTGCACCTTTATACTCTAGCGCAGAGGAGAGTGTCCCTTTCTTTGCTATGGACACTGTGGAACTATCTCTGTGAGATTTGCGGACACTGGAACTGCCATTGGCAATACAGGACATTGAATAGGCCTCACGCAGCGGGGTCTGACCTGCAGGAGACACGTCACACATCGGTTTTAGTCCATCTTATACCTCAAAACAATGACTGAAATCTCAGCATCGCAACAAATTTACTGCACAGACCTTCTATTAGGAATTGCCACACCCTTTCACCTTTAAATTTTCCAATTGGGATAGCTTTTTATATTATTAAATTATAATATGAAGGTCTTTTTATATTAATAGTACACTTTCACTTTAAATAAGTTTCCTAGATTACATTAGTTAATGCACGTAACGTACATGAACAAACAATGAACACTTATTTTTATTACATAACATTAAGATTTATAAATACGTAAAACATCAGTTATTTGGTTAGGTAATGCATTAACTCAGTTAAATCTATGCTTTTCTGTGGATTTAAAAAAAAATGATTAAAGGTCATTGCAACCTTTAACTTGCAACTTTTTCTCAGAACTGGGAGATAAAACCTAACGCATTTTGTGAAAGAAAAAGCCAGGATTGTGAGAAAATGTTGCAAATACCTTTTTTTATTTCATGGCAGAAACAAAGCAAACAAATAAAATAAAAAAAAGACTCAAAGAGACTCAGCATTCAGAGGGAAAAAGTCAGATTTGATTTATTTAATTCCATGGCAGAAATGCGCTTCCCTATAAATGGGACCTTTTTGTAAAAATGTTACCAAATTCATGCAGAATATCTTATGAATATTCATAAAAAAAAGGATTAATATTTTAATGCTCAACATTACTATATAAGATTCTAAATATAATTTAAATATTCAATAAAAGATTTAAATGAACTAAAGACATTTCCAGACTCTTCCGTGACTTAAGATTCTATTGATTTCTATGACTTTTGCATGCTTGGAAATCATCAAATTAAACCTGCTCAACAGTCAGGAAATAAGAGATAGACAGGATAGACTGGGAGGATCGTGTCTGACTTAAATAGGGCAGCAATCCAGACATGCTAACTGGATTAGTCACCTGATATACTAGTCCATCTAAATTACAGTACCACTGACATAAAAAGATGCAATGACATTCATACTGTAAATTGTAATAAGTGTGGCTTAAGTGTTCAAAACTTGGTGCCACCGTATGCAGAATATTTCAAATAACATGAAATAAAAGACACCATAGCAACATCATCAAGCTTTCAACAATGATGATAATAAGAATTTTTTCTTGAGCAGAAAATCAGCATATTATAAAGATTTCTGAAGGATCATGTTACACTGAAGCCTAGAGTAATGGCTGCTAAAAATTCAGCTTTTACGTTTTTTGGTACATGTGCTTTTGAAGTAATTTGTATAGACAGTATTACGTATATATAAAGTTCTGATCTGTATTCTTAACGTATAGTGAGCACCAAAAGACCAGACCAGAATGAAAATCGGTGATTTATTTTCCATTTTAACTTGGTTTTGAATACATTATTCTAGAGTATATTATACATTGCAATGCAAAAACGAATTAAATTAGAAAGAAAAAGAATAAACAACAGAAGCAGTCTCAGATGTCTGGATCCTAGCTGAGACACACAGACTCGTGTTAAACTAGCATTTGGCCTTCTTGTGGTTGTCCTGAAACACTACAGAACACACTGAGGTGTCCATTTGAGCTTGGTATTCTCACGCTAAACGTCAGTGCCATGATTGCAATGGTTTGCATCAGCCATGCTATTTAAAACTCTCTCTGAATGGCCTGCATGTGGAAATGTCTGATTTAGGTTCTTGGCTGCTCACCGGTCGCTTCACTTTGACCCCTTAGCTTTGTGAGAGAGACTGACGCCTGTGTAGCTATTGTGTTACGGCACCCTGCAGTCATTGCGTGGTGGATTCGATTAACCGTTTCTCTCCAGGGCACGTGTACGTGTGTATATTATCTTAGGAGGCGGCGATGCAGTGTCAGTACCACATGGCTCCGTTTCACGCTCCATTAGCCCACAACAAAAACACACAGTGTGTGGCTGAACTCATCAGACTGTTGAGAGATGTGATGTGTGCGTGCGCTTGAAAAAAAACTTGAAAAAAAACTTTTTTTCTCTACAGTGTTCCAGATAAATCCAGGCATGGTTTTTTTTTTTTTTTTTTTGATGTTTAAAATTTAATGCCTCAACAACATTTAACAAGATCTTAAATGAGCTACGTCTCTTTTTGTTTCAATTAAAAACAGTTCCACTCCACACGATCGCAAAGTTTTTGTATATTTTCTATGCTGATTTTATGGGACAATCTGCAAAATTCTGTGAAATGCATCTGAACACCATACACAGTCTTTATTGCTAGGGCAGCCTACAATGAACAACTATTTTGATGATCAACTGATTTAACAATTATTAGAACTACCAGTATGTTTGCAAATGGACTGTATTGTTTTCCCCATTGAAGGAAAAAAAAATATATATAAAAACCTTAGAACAACTGATTGCATTATCAGCTTTTTGTATTCAACTGTTCTAAACTAAAATAAAGACAAGATAAAAACATATGTCAAAAAGACCACAGATAAACTACTTAATATGAATTAATATTAATATTACAATTTATATAATATAAAAAATAAAAAATAATTATATTAATATGTTTATTTTGCATTTGGAAGACACTTTGTCCAACCTTACCGACATGCCATTATTATTTTTATTATTATTGTTATGTTATTGTTGTTGGTTTTAAGGTTGGGTTAGTTAATTATTATTACGTTAATATGTTTAATAATATTAATCATCCTAATAATTACAATAATATTATTACGAATATACAAATACAGTAGAATAGTTTTTTTTGATTTGTATATAATGTTTTTGTTGTTTGCTATTCATTTTTAATAGTAGTAGATAGTAGTAATTACAACTATATAATACAATTAGTATTATTATTATTATTATTATTATACCAAGTACCAGGATTATACACAAAAAAGAAAAAATGCACTTTCAGGCTCTTAGGAACAGAACTCTAGTAAAATGAAAATAAATTGTTTAAATGATATTCTGACAAAGTCATATTACATTTTGGCCCCATTACTGCTAGCTGAAAATTAGCCAAAATATTTAATAAACAAACATGCATGGGGTAGGAGAAGGGTCAAACTTTTCGAATTACAGACGCTGTGATTCTGTGGACGTTGGGCAGTCATAAAGGAATTCTGTGTTTTTCCATGTTTAACAGTTAATGTCAAACAAACTGCACAGTCTTTTATTTTTGACATCATACTGTTATAACTAAGGAAACTTCATCTTTCAGACTCGTGTCTCAGTAATAGGTGACTTTACTCGAAGCTCCCGCTGCCGTCACAACAGATCATGCTGTTTGGGTCAAAGAAATATTTAATGCGTGCGTTTAGAGAGTTGGCTTTCATGGACAGAGATTGAGCATTCAAGCATAAGATTATCTTTTCCTGTGTACGGTTCTGTATGGGTGGGTATGTGTATGTGTGTGTGTGTCTAGTCAGCACAGCCGCACAGGAAGTCCTCATGTGACCTCACTCCAACAGGAAACCAAGGAATTATCTGCCTTCCATCAGAAGCCTGTCACTAGCCGTTCGTCTCCAAAACCACTGGTATTCTCCATCACTTTCATGCTCAAAATACAGGACAGTTTGCTGGATTTACGTATATAGTCACTCTTAATCACATTCAGTGCACTTCATATGATAGAAGACACTCTTACTAGCATTAAAAACATCTCGATAACAGCCTGCCTTACTGAACCAGAGGGCGTGCGGAAATCGGTTCAAATTTATTTCATGATAAGCCAAATAAGTGATCAGAAAAATCGCAAAAACAATAAATCAAAGTGTAGCATTAATCTGTAACTGGGAAAAGTGGTTTGTGAAGGAACCAGCGCTTCTCTGTTCCTTAGTGAATTGAGCCCTTTCACAGATATTGTCCAGAGAGCAGCTGGTTAAGGATACACTGAGGTTTGGGAGAGGACTTGAGTGGAACGACTGAGAGTTTGGGGAAAGATACTAGTGTGTGGGGGATTATGGGAACTGAGGGGGAATAGATGGGGGATTGAGTGTGATAGGAGCAGTGAGTCAGCATGGTGAGAAAGAAAGAGAAACGGAGGAGTAAAAGTGAGAAAAATGGGTCATAATGGGCGCAGTGAGTAAATAAGGGCAGTGGAAAGAAAATGTGCTTCATTCAGGGACTGAGAATGTGAAAAATGAGAACTAACAACCATCACATGACAATTTATAATGAAAATAAATGAACAGGAACCAAAAAGAAATGTAAGCGCAAGTACTCAAAAATGCATATTTTTTCCCCCACAGAAATGCACATTTGAAAGTAAATAAATTCATTTTAAATTCTAAATGTATTGGTATTAATAACAATAGCATTAAACGTAAATGAACTCCTAATTTATACACTATTGCTCTAAAGATTTTTAATGTTCTTTAATACATTTCTTAAATGCTTCATTAATTTGAGCAATATTGTAACATACTACTACACATTCAAATAACTTCAATATATTCATTTGAATATATTCTGAATAAATCATTTATTCCTGTGATGGCGAGGCTGAATTTTCAGCACCATTACTCCACTGTTCAATGTCACATTATCTTATTATCACATTTCTTATTATCAATGTTAAATACAGTTGTGCAGATTACAAATGTCTTTACTGTCATTTATGATGTCATTTATTGCATCCTTGCAGAATAAATATTAATATTAATTAATATTAATATCTTCAATAAATCTTTCTGATCCCAAACGTTTGAACAGCAGTGTATAAAATATTTTGACTGTAGGATTAGATTGGAACTGCTTAAGAGAAATATATACAGTGGGTACGGAAAGTATTCAGACCCCTTTAATTTTTCACTCTTTGTTATATTGCAGTCATTTGTTAAAATCATTTAAGTTAATTTTTTTCTTTCCTCATTAATGTACACACAGCACCCCATATTGACAGAAAAAACACAGAATTGTTGACATTTTTTCAGATTTATTAAAAAAGAAAACTGAAATAATCACATGGTCCTAAGTATTCAGACAATTTGCTGTGACACTCATATATTTAACTCAGGTGCTGTCCATTTCTGATCATCCTTGAGATGGTTCTACACATTTATTTGAGTCCAGCTGTGTTTGATTATCCTGATTGGACTTGATTAGGAAAGACCACCCACCTACCCCCCACCCCCCCCCCCCCCCCCCCCGCCTATATAACCTTACAGCTCACAGTGCATGTAGAGCAAATGAGAATCATGAGGTCAAGGAACTGCCTGAAGAGCTCAGAGACAAAATTGTGGCAAGGCACAGAGCTTGCCAAGGTTACAAAAAAATTTCTGCTGCACTTTAGGTTCCCAAGAGCACAGTGGCCTCCATTCCTTAAATGGAAGACGTTTGGGACGACCAGAACCCTTCCTAGTGCTGGCCGTCCGGCCAAACTGAGCTATTTGGGGGAGAAGAGCCTTGGTGAGAGAGTTAAAGAAGAACCCAAAGATCACTGTGGCTGAGCTCCAGAGATGGAGATGGGAGAAAGTTGTAGAAAGTTGTAGAAAGTCAACCATTACTGTAGCCCTCCACCAGTCGGGGCTTTATGTTAGAGTGGCCCGACGGAAGCCTCTCCTGAGTGCAAGACACATGAAAAAACACCTTAAGGACTCCAAGATGGTGAGAAATAAGATTCTCTGGTCGGTTGAGGCCAAGATAGAACTTTTTTGGCCTTAATTCTAAGCGGTATGTTGTGGAGAAAACCAGGCACTGCTCATCACCCTTCCAATACAGTCCCAACAGTGAAGCATGGTGTGGCAGCATCATGCTGTGGGGGTGTTTTTCAGGACGACTGGTTGCAATCGAGGGAGAGATGAATGCGGCCAAGTACAGGGATATCCTGGAACGAAAACCTTCTCCAGAGTGCTCAGGACCTCAGATTGGGCCAAAGGTTTACCTTCCAACAAGAAAATGAACCTAAGCACACAGCTAAAATAACGAAAAAGTGGCTTCACAACAACTCTGTGACTGTTCTTGAATGGCGCAGCCAGAGCCCTGACTTAAACCCAATTTGAGCATCTCTGGAGAGACCTAAAATGTCTGTCCACCAACGTTTACCATCCAACTGACAGAACTGGAGGATCTGGCAAGGAGGAATGGCAGAGGATCCCCAAATCCAGTTGTGAAAAACTTGTTGCATCTTTCCCAAAAAGACTCGTGTCTGTATTAGATCAAAAGGGTGCTTCTTCTAAATACTGAGCAAGGGGTCTGAATACTTAGGTCCATGTGATATTTCATTTTTTCTTTTTTAATATATCTGCAAAAATGTTAACAATTCTGTTTTTTTCTGTCAATAGGGGGTGCTGTGTGTACATTAATTATGAAAAAAAAATTAACTTAAATTATTTTAGCAAATGTCTGCAATATAACAAAGAGTGAAAAAAATAAGGGGGTCTGAATACTTTCCGTACACACTGTATACTCGATATAGCTAAGATATGACACGTGTTTTTAGTAAGGATGGAGTCTGCATGCTTATAATAAATAATATCACTATTTTGAAGTTTGCTTTGGCTATTAGCTTCAAGTTTTGATGACTATTACTGTAAAATGTGGAAAACAGTCATGATGAAGAATGAGTAGTGTAGCTGTCCAAGCTGTGTTCTGTGTTGAGGCAGAGGTTGGCCTTCTTTCTGATGGTTTTGTCTGGCAATTGCTGTTCAGGGCTTGAATTTCTATTTTGTTTAGAGGCGTGGTTTCGTTTTGCCCCTTTTTTCATTGCTCACTGCCTGAGAATTTTTATTTTTTCTTCTTGTTTTTTTTTCTTTCATTTGGTAAAATTATTTCTAGGCCCAGCCCTGTATGTTTTTAAAGACAGAAATTCAACCTGTCCTGGCAGTCTTGGTGTTCTGTGTCCATCACGTGACCGGCACAATTACACAGAGCAGATCAAATGTCTGAACACACATTCTCTCTTGCATACACATACTAATACTACCTTTAACTCTTTCCCCGCTAGCATTTTTGAAAAAAGTTGTCAGCCACCGCAAGCGTTTTTGATGATTTTCACTAAAATTTGATGGCCTCCAGAATATTTTGCTGTATGAATATTTGAATATGCAATACACCAAAATAAAGATCAGAGCCTCTACTCTTAAAAAAAAAAAAAAAATCAGTTTTATTCTAGCTTAAAGCATTCTTTTTTTATCAACACTTGAACATAGGTAGGTTTCATAAAAAATGCATAATTTTGAGCAAAAAGGTGAGAAAAATCACAATTTTATAAAAAACTACATCTGGGTAATATTCAGTACGATTATCAAAGCATAAATCCAGTAAATCGCTTCTATCAACACCTCCAAAGCTTGCACAGACATATACCACTTCATGGATCAACATTTTACTCCGTAACATTATGCAGTTTTCATTTATATGCTGTCATTGCTGATGATCACATTATTTTTCATATGCATCTGTTTACATAAGAGATTGCTCGTTTCTCCATCCTGTTCACGTGTGGTTTTGTTCTGGAGGTTTTGTACTCATTCAGAAGATGTGTAATAGCGCCCCCTAGTGAATAACAGTGAAAACACGAAAAGCCGTAAAAACTCGTTGGCGGGGACGCGTTGTATTCTAAAAGACGAGATAACTCGTCAATGGCGGAAAGAGTTAAGCGTCGTCACACTAGACTTAAAACTAAACTATGTATAATACAAATTAAAATATTTATACAAATGTATAATATATCAATAATACTGTCTATTCAAAGTATGCAATTTTAGTAGTCAAAACCCCGAAAACAGTGAATTTCAGGCCTGGGAAAGTCTGAGTAAAATCTTCTAAAGTCATGGGAATTTTTATAATGAATATGAATCTTTCTAGGTTTGTTCTGCTGTATAATATTTCATTGAGATGAAACTGCTCTTTGTTATTGCTTGTGTTGAGTAAAACATTCGTCTGTCCAGTGGTCTAATTGGAGACATATATTGCATATTGCACACTAATATGTATAATTATTCAAGTCTATTTTTTCCATCATCTGACATACAAATGGAAATCTAAGTCAGCAGTCTTTGTAAAATAGGAAGAATGACTTGTGAATGGAGCATGAGGTCTAGTGTGACCGCAACTTTGGTCCCGTCATGGATGGGCGGGAGGTGTCACTGAAATATACTGCTAGTGCTCTTCATCTCTTCTGTCTTCATATGTACAATAATTCATTCGCTTCATTCATCCACTCTCGCCTCCCTCATACATTTACAAGCCCTTTTTAGTTTGAGGATTTTTGTTGCTGTTGTTTTTTTAAGAAGAGGGTACCATAATACTTTCTAAAACATTTATGGAACAAGAAACATTTACGGTTTCACTTGATATTTCTAAAAACCAGTGACTGGTAGCAGATGAATAGGTAATCCGCCCAAAACGTCATCGGCTGAGTAAGCTGTCAACATGTTGGGCCTCTCAAACAAACAGAGCAATGTTTTGTCAGCACCACACTGTTTACACTCTTCATAAGTCATCCTTAGTTTTTACATATTAAACCAGGAAATGAGATAGTATTTTAACATCAAAAAACTTAAAGCTGCATAAAGTATACATAAGTTATATACGTGTGTGCGTGAGAGTGAGAGAAACAGGGCGGGAGGCAGTCAGTATGTTTTATACGGTGTGTTAAACGGAGAACAAAGTGAAGTCAGTTTTAATGGTCAAACATTAAAATGCCTTCCCTCAAGCAGCCCCCAAGATCACACACTCTCTTCTCTCTCTCTCTCTCTCTCTCTCTCTCTCTCTCTTTCTTTCTCTTTTTCTTTCTCTCTCTCTCTTTCTTTCTCTTTTTCTCTCTCTCTCTCACACACACACCACACACACACACACACGTCCACACCCACACACACACACACACACACACACACACACACAGCTGCTATTCACTAGAAACGTTCAGTGCCGTGGGTCAAGGCTGGATTGAAACTGTTAACAGATCCTGGTCTGGCTGCACTCCTACACTTCCTCCATGTAAACAGTGCAAGGATCACTGGAGGCAAAGACACACACCACACACACACACCACACACACACACACCATACACAGAGCAGTGCGAGGTTACCTTTGCTGCTTTGCTGTTTTTTGGCAGCAGCGGCAGCGTCCTCCGACTGAGCCAGACGTCTGAGCACGTCTGCCAGCGCGGCCTTCATCACCGTCAGCTCATCTTCCTGCTGCTGCAAAGAAAAAAACCCCGCAGACACAATACGGGAAACTCACCAGACTCGAACACAAAAAGGGGGGCATGAATCCTGTACCCCAGGGTGGGAAAACTGGACAAGATCTGTGCGCGCAGACCATAACTTGTGGTCGGCTGGGGGATACTTGGGGGTGCGGATCTGAGTCGTCACGGGTACTGGAGCATGGCACCAAGGAGGTATAGATTGGCCTTGTGCTCTACATATTGTATGATGCGTCGACTACATGCACCTCTTCATATACGAAAAAGCACAAATAGTATTTCCTCTGATCGAATCATTCTACATAGTTGCCTGCCCTAACACAGCGTACTAATATGAGTCAGAGCACACCTGTTTTCACACTGATAATACAAGTTAAAGGTTGCGGGATACATTCTCGGCTCTGCTTCTGGCAATTCATAGGCTCTCCAGACTTGAGCGATCTACCCTCTTAAGGCAGGTCTGGATTCATCATGTCATGCATACAAGCCATGCACAAAGGTTCCGTAACTCAAAGAGCGAGGGTTAGGGGTGTGGGGTGGGGGGGGTTGGGGGGGTGTGTGCGGCCAAAAATCTTACTTCCGGGTTTGACAAGTTTTCTGATAGTTTTTTTTCTCGATTGGTGGCTCTTATGAGTAAACGAGGTGGGACCTCCTTAACGGACATTTCTCCCTAAGAGTGCGCCCGGCACACACATCGAACAGAGCGGAGAAAAGCGCGCCCATCAACGCCTTCATTCAGCAGCGCTGCACGGGCTCGTCGGGGAGAACGTCTCCAAAACCGTGTTTTTGGTTGTAAGGGAATGATAACTTTGTTCAGCTTCCTAAAGATCCCAGCGTTATGTAAACAGTGGATACGGTTTGTTTTTCGGGGGCAGCTATGGAGTTTCACAAGTGTGTTTTTTGACGAACGTTTTATAAACAAGGCCCAGTTCGACGCTGTATTTGTACATTGTTTGATACTGAAAGATGGAGCGGTCCCAGCTATAAAAATCCCGGTCATGATTCAGAACTGCAGACGGTACGTGAAACTGCATCAAAGGTCTGTGTTTTTTTGCCAATCGGAGCTCAAGTGCTCGTCAATCGTTAGCTCCGCCCACGGCTCGCCTCCAGGAGCTCGGCTTTTTACGGAGAGAATCGTAAAGCTATATATTTATTTTATAAATATGATAAAACTAAAGACTCTTCTGAGATATGAAGGATGCAGTACTACTCTAAAGGTACTCAAGATTAACATGAGATTGGCAGAAGCGGTGTGTGTTTTGTCCCCTTAAAAGTTACAAAAGTTATTGCGTCAAAATCAGTGAACGGTTTTCTTTTTCTTTTGTTCTCAGATTAACATAATTGGCACAAACAGCAGCAGGTATACAGGCTGCTGTCACTTTAAGACCTAATGCAAGGCTCCAATATACTGATACATGTTGTTTTTTGTTTTTTTCTCAACTGTTTATGTTCACTTAAGAAAACAACAACAACTGTATTTACGAGGACATTTTGAGCTAATTTTGTGTGAATTTGTTAAATGCAAGAAGATGTGAAAGAGAACAAAATTCAGTATTTTCACACTATACAAGAGACAGATTTTTGCATGCATGCTTTGGATGTGTGCGCAGCACAGATAACAGAAAGTCAGTGCCAAATTGAGTTCACCTTCATGTCGTCTTACACTTGAATTGTTTAAAATCACATTAAAATGCACACACAAATCAATAAGCAAAATCGAAATGTGTCTAAAACCAATTCTAAAACCAAACCCGTTCTCGATACCCACACCTATTTACTCACCCTTATGTTTTTCAAACCTTTCTTCTAGGGAATATTTTGAAGAATCTTGGTAACCAAACAGTTTTGACTTTGTGTACGGACAAAAAAAAAATAGACATTTCTCAAAGTATCTTATTTGATGTTTTCACAGAAGAAATAAATTTATTTCGAACAACATAAGGGGATATTTTTCATTTTTGGCTGAACTTTCACTCTAAGTGCATTTCTTTGCAACAGAAGTTTAGCAGTATTACTGGTGCTGCAGCACATTAGAGGACATTAGTGTTGGGTTCTGGATGGGGGGCATTGGATGGTGCTGCAGGACTGCAGTCAGCTGCCAGGCATTACTGTGGTTGGGATTTTGATTGCTGGACTGGTTCCCTGATCGAAGGGGCCCTGCATTCTGAGCATAGAATACCATATAACAACTCAAACTCTCACACACCAACACATCTCCGATCCAAGCTTGAAACCAAACCATAGGACATTTTTACACTACTAATAAATCACTGAAAGTACTCACACTCTCACCCACATAGAATTCACAAACAAAACACATGGGCACAAATACGAGAAGCTTATTACCACACCGCATGTCCAACTCTTGAAAAACCGGCAAATTCCCCACATAGCGCTAATGATAAGGGTGCCTGCACTCTTAACGTCACTGCAGAGCTCCGTGTGAAGATGGGGAGGAGGATCAGGAATGCCCTGGCACACACTCACACAGACCGACCTACAACCTCCTAACAGGAAGTCAGTGGGTAAATACCCAAACAAAACACGTCAAACAAGCCAACAAAGGGACCCTCTGTGCACTCTAACCCAGAGTCCATTATTAGACATGAAGCCAAGTACATTAGCTAGATACTAGGCCAAAAGCTGAGCTAACCCGCTTTACAGTTAGCAGTTAGCACAAAGATCAATCGGTCCAATCTGGCAACTGCAGCTATGGTGAGAGTAACGATTCAACCGCAATCAAACTCCTGAAGCCCTAAGCCATTGCCTGTCGTGAGTCAGAGATGCCAAGCGAGTGCAAATCTACTGATCGATATTTAGCCTAGTCGCATATCAAACCTCTCATTCCATTTTAAAGTCTTGACATCTGAAGGCCAGATTATGGCAGTATTTCAAAGAATAATCATGTGAATATTTGATGCTATGAAAAGCATGAAAAGCCAGTGGTAAAACTGATTTTATTGTAGAAAATAGAAATTATGTGTTTGTACATTTTAGATTGATCATGGCAGCAGTAATTCATTAAATGATATATGCCATTTGGGGTCAGCAATAATTGTGTGGTTATGTTCATAACATTACCTGCATTTACATATAATTTAGTGATGTTAATCAAAGAAGATAGCATGTGCAAATAATCCATGGTGGGGGGTAATCATAAGTATTGTTGGGTGTGGGTGGTCGATAGTGGACCCCTCCGCATCCCAATACAGTGTTTGGAAAGAAAATGACGTGTAGGCGGAACCCCTAATGGAAATAAATACGAGATGGGAGGAAAATATATATTTCAATATTTTTCCTTGCAGTTATATAAATGGGTAATTATACTAAAAAAATAAAACAAAAAATAAAAATAAAAAATCGGAAACATGCGAGGAGGGGGAACAAGAACGAAAATTATATACATGGCATTGAAACTGGCATTGTGCTTTTGAATGCACGATTGCTTTACTTTCCCTTTCGAGATTCGCAATCGCACGTACTCTGTTTATACTATGGAGCGGCAGTACTTGCCACACAGGGGTTTTAAACGAGATATATTGGTGTGGGCAAAGATGGTACTAAGAGGCATCTGGCAAATCCTAGTCCGCCATCAGTCCTCATCATCTACAACCTTAAGCCGTCTGGATTTATTGTAGTGAATTTTATGTACTAGTAATGTCACAAGTCAACCGACATAGGGTACATTTACATCTGTTGTGTTCGCGTTTCGCATCAGCTAAAGTCTGTCTTGCACTGAACCACAAGCGCGGCGGCGTAGGTTGAGAGAATACTGTGACAAATTTGTGTCAGCACGTCATAAATAGAACAGCAGTTTACTGCGGGATAAGGAGGTTGGTTGGTGCGGTGTCCGCCGCCCGCATGCCAGGTAGACAGCACACTATATTAGTATTAATTCTATAGACTGATCTATATATAATAAATCGCAGGTATAGTGATCATGGTTCGATAGATTTTGTCCCCACGCCCGCTTGGCCGGTGTAGACACGGTGTTAGGAATCGTGTTTTCCCTTATAAGGATATCCCCGACTGGGGGGGGTGCGGGGTGGGGGGTGGCGGGGGGCACACCCCCAACTGCTCCGGTCCACCCCCTCCCCACACGGGATGGCCTTCCTAGGTCATGGCGAGGGTCCATCACGATGTTTCACTTTAGACATCGTCCGATGCCAATTATGTAGACATCGCCCTATCAGCAAGCAGAATTAATGAATTCCTCTCTCCATAGTAATCACTAAAGCTTTCTATAAGTTGGGCAGTTTTTGAGGCAAAGTAGCCAAACATAGAGTTTCTAGTTTGAAGAAATCTTCTGTTGAAGAACATACCTGAGGCACTAATATGGAGTTGCTCTTTCAGAAGATTGGCAATGATATTGCTAATCTCATGCTACAATTGAGGATTAACCATTTTAAACCATTTAAGTAAAGTTTGTCCTATTCTCACAAAAGGTTTGCATTCCCCAGAAAAATTACTCTAAAACTGATGAAGGAAATAACATACTTTGTGAGTAAAATCTGTATGTCAATGCTTTTGCAAGCATACAAAACTTGTCTTGGGTAAAAGCAGAGCTTTGGAGAGAGAGAACGCAAAAGTTGAACTAATGCAAAGTTTACATGGGGGAACAAGTTTTGCTGAATTTTTGCTTGCTAAATCCAGCAATTTCTATAGAAATCCATACGACTGGGAATTTTGTGGAGGGTGAAAGATTTCCCTACACAGATTTTGCAACAGGACTAACAGAAAGCTGCTTGTTTTGAATGTGTCTTCCATATGAGCTGTGCTTCATACAACAATACACTATTAACAATAAAAAAATGCTTCTTTTTGCCTGCAAAATTCCACCAAACTTTTGATGATGTGAAGCCCATCATCTTTAAATGAATAAAACCAGTTGTGAGCCACTGAACTAAGGAACCTGAACATAAGTAAACATTCCCAAGTTACCACAAATACACCACTGGGGTGTATATATCCACCAGACACAAGTCCACTGACGCTAACGTTGCTCAACTGTTTTATCTTAGTCAAAAATTGACCAATAAACTAAAAGCAAACATTTCAAGGTTGCAGGAAGTAGTCAATAATATCCAAAGTCTGGAGGGCTGCGCAACGACGCAATATTTCATTTGCTTTCTCTGCCTGCGGTTTCCTCCCTGTCTGCAGGTCCTTCCTCTCAAACCATCTTATCTCAGCAGCCCACGGAAATATGGAGAGGGCAAACGTTTATAATACAATGCATTTCTTTTAGAGGAAATCGCTTTGGGAGGTTGATACTGGCAGTGCATATGGAAAAAACGAGGGCAGAGGGAGCGTGCTAAATAGAAAGAGAAAGGGAGGGTTGGAAGGTGACGGAGTATCCCCAGGTAACCTCCACCAAATATATCAGCGCTGTGACGTTTCTCCAGAATGGGGTACCCCTAAATGGAGTATAAATGCGCCCTTTTCCACACTTCTACCCATGATTCCTTGCGGGCTAAGAGGAAGGAAGGCCTACGCACATGTCATATTTCACAATAGCTCGTCACATTCCTTAGTTTTCACCCCCACCCCTTCAGCACGTACACATAAATGCACACACACCTCCAACCTAACACACATCACCTCAGAATGCAACCAATATTATCTTGCATACAAGATGTGCAAACCTCGGACCACAGCCCAACATACACTCATTTGCACAACTCCAGTGAGATCCTAGACTCTGTGTGGGACAATCCCATGTCACGTGGCCAGACTGCATGCTCGTAAAACTTGTTTTTGGCATGCTTCATTTAGACTGGAGGTCTATGGAGGAAGTCCTCAGGATTTGATGGCAGATTTACAGCTGAGATAAGACTCAGTGGTGCAATCAGCCGCATTCAGGCCCTAGCCGCACACAAACACAACATTCACTAGCATTGATTGATGTGTCTTGTTAATGTTCACCATTTGCAACACTTATGGTTAACAGATAGCCCTGATAATCTGTTGTGGTGTTTAGCTGTGAGCTTCCTGAGTACGAGATAAGGATTTAATGGAAGCATCGACTGGTCACACACAAAACTGGGTTGGACTTGACCCTCATAAAGCAATAGAGATGTCTCTTGTGTACCTGGCAAGAAAAATAATAAGTCATGCTGCCGGGGTAAGGAGATCACTAAAACACTTGGCACACTTGTAAACTGGAGTAGAGCACAAGGCTGCACATGTCTGAACTGGTTACGTGTGTGCGAGAGTCTTATATGGCTTAGAGAACAAAACATTTAACTGAAGTAGTGTTATTATACACTCACACATGCATTCCATAATTAATTCACTGAATGGTTGCAAAAAGTACTGTGGAATTATCATGTTTTATTAGACACATACCACATTATTTTTGTACACAGTACCGTTGTAACACCCTTTTTTTGGACATCGTACTATACGGTATTATCATGTTTTTGGTTGCCCTTTATTTTACACATGCACTTACATTGTACTTACTCAGGAAAGTACTGAGTTATGAAATAGGTTTAGGGGTAGATTCAGGGTTAGTACCAAGTTATTACACAGATATTGAACATGTAATAAGAATAGCATGGTATTCTTTACAGTAACTCTGAATATACACTTACAAAACAGTTGCAATACCATACTACAACCTTTAGAAAAAAAAAGTACTGTGACAATACCATGGCTCTTATATGTATGAAATGGTAGCACCATCGTATATTCTCAACATGTGACTGTGCAAGGCAAGAAAGTCACAAAAGGGAAGGTGTGCAAGGCTTCTGTGTTACTGTTTTGAGTCATATGCGGAGGTGAGCTCATACAGGAAGTGACCTCAAAGACGTGAGGGATAAGAGTAAAAATACCGAAATAAAATGACAATTCACTTTCAAGCAGTGATGCACCTCCGCTGAGAGCTGAAATCTCAACTACATCTGTATGAACAACTCTCGGCTAACATGCAAAGATTCACGCTACACAACTGAACCCAAAACTTATGCTAATAGCAGATATTCATAATACTAACTAGATATTTAACACTTCAGAAGAAAGATGAGTGGTGTTGCCCTTTTGAAAGTCTTTGCCATGAAACTACCACTCTGGAGGATGCTTATTAGCCCAAGGCAAAAAACATAAATAAATAAAAAAAATATAAAAAACTTTATTGTGGTAAAGCCATGTAACGTCATGATACTTCTGTAGGGTTAAAGTCCTACTGTAAAAGTACCAGTGAAACAGACTCACACACACAGCTTCAGACAGACTCTGGGGACTGAGTATCATTGTTGCATGCAATCAATATGAATTAAACATAATTCAGCTTGTCCCCACACAGGGGATTACATACTCATACATGTGTAACAGACACGAAAGCTCACATTTGCATACAGTGACCCTAGGGAGGAAGACACTTGTGCTCTGTCCTCATCTCAAGGTTATGAGCTTCCACACTAAACTGTTCAGTAGAGCTTGATTATTCACAATGTTTACAATTACTTTGCTGCCAATACAATGGTTCATATCATATGCTTTTTATTTAGCTTGCAAGTTTTACTTGAATCATCTCAAACTGTTTGTTTGAATGAAGCAATTCAAAACTCAGATTCAGCAATTCATATGGATGTCAAAAATGAATCAAAGGGGTGCTCCGATCAGGATTTTTGAAGCCGATCGCCGATCACAGAAAGCAGTATCTGCCGATACCGATCCCGATTTTTTTTTTAAAGCCTTCTTTTTATCATGTAGAATTATTTATAGTGATACTCCAATCAGGATTTTTAGACATTTACTCAAGACCTTAAGAGAATTCCTCTCTTACGTGACTGTGTTGGGGGGGATTTTTTAATTGAGGGGTGGAGGGTGCTTTTTTTTTTTTTTTACATTTTTCAAAAATATATATTTATCTCGCCTAAATGTTTGATCATGCTGTGCATTTTTGTTTTTACAATTGTGCAATTGTTGCACAATAGCGTACACACAGCACAAGCCTGATTTTGTGAGCTGTATGTGAGGCAGCCTTTTACACCAGGTTCACACATACTGCGTTTGCAGTGCATATGCAGTCCATGTGTGGTACGTAAGCAGTGCAGAAGCAGCACGGACTCATTGTACTTTCACACAGGACGCGTTTGCAGTCCCGCGGCTGTTTAACACAAACACAACATTTATCCATTATTTTGATTTCAAATCCAACATTGTAATGACTAGTTTTAAGCAATTGGATTGTTTTTTTTTACACAGTACCGTATACATCTATAAACTCCACGAGTGCATCTATTATTGCCTTTTTTATCTAAAAGTGTTCTTTTCCTTTAAACCTAGCCAAAAACTCATATGTGTTGACTGTGAAACACAGTAGACTTTCTTTATGTGCATCTATGGTGTAATTACTACATTTTTGTGTCAATCCAAGTTTATATTTACCGCAAACAATGCGCTGTCACTTTAATTCAGAGTGTGCAGCGCAGCAATTGACTCGGTGCGGAAACGATCTCTGCACAGCTGCAGACGCACCAATACTGGACAGCACTGCCGCACACAACACGTGTGCATTAAGAACGTTTTATAAACCGGTTTAATCTGAGAGCACGTGTCCGGCTTTGTGATGGAGAGCAAAGAAATCACACGTGGGCGAGCGGGGAGATTCGCCACTCGCTCATTATATAATCTACTTTTGACACTACAACAATGCACTCTCGAAATGTCATTAAAATAACGGCATATTATCGGTTAATTAAGCGTGGGGAAAAAAATAGCACGCACAAATGGAGTAGAGAGTAGTTAGTCATGTGTGATACCTGGCATATGTGTGCACCACTGCGAGTGTGTGCATGCAATGAGCGCTGAATGAATAAACTCGAGAATATTAAAAAGACTACAAATTTATAAACTTTAATGACGATGCGACACTGCCCCAGTTGTGCTAAAGTGATAATTTCCGTGTCAACTGTGCAGCTCACTTATAGTGCAGACACGATGGGATTTGAAGCAATTTGCACATTTTGAGAGAGAAAGAGAGAGCGTGCGGTGATTAGATTCACTCACGCGGTTTGTGAAATTACGTCTCAAATAAAGGTTTTCAAATTACTTTATAAGTTAATGAAAAAATATGAAGTACCTCACCTTCAGCATCATAATTATTACCGGCAGAGGGGGACCGAGACGGTGCTCCTGCATGTAGTTACCAACCTCTCACAGAAGGCGCGTCATCAGATTGAGATCGTTGTTTTTTTGAGAGATCGGCTTTTAGAAGACCGCCAGACAGTCATCCCAAAGCGATAATCGGTCGATAGTGATCGGTAGCCGATCATTCGGAGCACCCCTAGTTTAAATTGCAGTTTCATTTTAAGTATTGTTTCATTTGTGCATGCATATGCTTAAAAATAAATATGAGTAGTGGAAAGCGTAGAAACATGGGCATTGATTACAGATTTGGTATAAGGAAATATAAACACTTATAATATATATATGCACTTACCATGCAAAAATTCTGAGCTCTTGGTAAGATTATGTTTTTAAAGTCTGTTACACTCTTTCACATTTTAAAATAACAGTTTTCTATTTTAATATATTTTAAAATGTAATTTATTCCTGTGATCAAAGCTGCATTTTCTAATATGCTGATTTGCGCTCAGAGAAACAGTTCTTTAGATCATGTTGAAACTGTGAGTAGGCCTTACATTTGTTTCAGGATTCTTTGATAAAAGCATCTTTTCATATTCAAATTCAACCTTCAAAAGATCACATAATCTTTAAATCTATTGCAGCAATTGTCTGGAAGTCATAAAGGAGTACACATCACCCACAAATGGATATTCTGTAATAATTTACTCACCCTCATCTTGTTCTAAAACCTTATATGGCTTCCATTACATGGAAAAAGTCTTCAGAATATTCTTTAAAGAAAGATTTTTTTTTAATCTTTTGCGATTTTGTGAAGAAAGCCACAACACAGGGTGAAATTCTAAGAGCATATTCATTTTTTTGGTGAACTACCTCTTTAAACCAAACATTTTGATCAATCCCTGTTTGTTTTATTCCAGACTGCGGTGAGCTGCAGTTAGAGTGGTTCAGAGTAGCTTTATGAATGGGATTCCTTTGCCTTCAGCAGACTAGCAGGCATGTAACAGACATAATTAACTTCACAGCACTGAAGCTTCATGTTAATGATTCATTGTAATGGCCCGGGGTTTAAAACACAAGATACACACATACATACGCTCCCTCACACAAAACCACACATCTGTGGGGCCTGTGTGAGATTAGACAATGATAAGTGGCACAGAGCAATGTTGTGACATGCATTTTCACCACCTTTTCTCATTCTTAAGATTATGGAAAGATTGAGCTGCGTTGCTGTTCAAAAGACAAAACAGACTCTAGTTAAGCCAATCCACAGAATACAAAGGCAGCACAGTCATCTGCCAATTAACCACTGGCTGTTCAAAACAGCATATTACAACATTTAAGTGGCAAATGACAAGTCCCGGTTAGCCTAACACAGTACACGTAGAAAGGTGTATATATATATAATAGTATATAATATATATCTAAGTATTATTAATTATATATAAAACAGACACCACAAACACACACACAACACATTAAGAAAGGGACAAGTAGAGAAGAACGCTAGTGTTTTTTCTAAATAATAAAGATAAAGTAGAATAAAATAGAATCGAAAGTGTAGAGTTAGAGGATCAAATAAAGATGGAACAGATGTGTTTTTTGTCATTTTTGAGATGATTTAAGGACTCAGCTCTCGATTGAGTTGGAAGGTCATTCCACCAGGGGAACAGTTAATGAAAAAAAGTCGTGTGAAAGTGATTTTGGTTCCATCTTTGAGAAGGTGCAAATAATGCAATGCAGAACGCAATCTTCTAGAGGCACATAAGTCTGCAGTAATTATTTTAGGTAAAGGGGTGCAGAGCCAGTGGTGGTTTTGTAGGCAAACATTAATGCCTTGAATTTAATGCGAGCAGCTACTGGTAGCAAGTGCAAATTGATGAACAGAGGTGTGACATGCGTTCTTTCGGATCATTAAAGATTAATCTTGCAGCGGCATTTTTGGATTAATTGTAGAGGTTTGATAGACGTGGCTGGAAGACCTGCCAAGAGAGCATTGCAATAGTCCAGATTGGATAGAACAAGAGCTTGAACAAGGAGTTGTGTTGCATGTTCTGAAAGAAAGGGCCTGATCTTCCTAATGTTGTATAAAGCAAATCTGCAGGATTTTTTTTGTATGCAGTATGCTAGCATTCCCTTCTGAACACAGCCAACACGTTCCCAACAATGAAGGCCTGTGCACGGAAATTATAAAATGTGCGTCCGCATGAAGTGCTAATTATTGCACTGCAGTGAGATCTGCTGCCTGCCTCGCAGCGGATTTAATATTGTTTAGCTCGCGTGGTGACATGTTTGTTTAAAGACATTAGGCTGTGCAGCCGGGCCAACTATGTGCAGCAAGCAAGTGGAGAGACAGGGTTACACAGAGGCCCACTCGCTAATGGATAAGCAGGATCATCACAGAGAACACCACATCCACTTTATAAAACCACACATTGATTTAGCCTGTGTTATAGGTATACATCTTATTTGCTGTCACTAAACTGTTTAAGGTTACACTTTATTTTAAGGTGCCCTTGTTACAGTGTAATTATGAATTTAAGTACTGAGTAATATTAATTAACAACATGTACTAACTATAAGGTTAGGGTTAGGGTTGCAAAGGGGCGGAACATTTCCGGTAAATTTCCGGAAACTTTCCATGGGAACTTCGTCTGGGGAATTTTGGAAATATTCCAAGTTTGAAACTTACCAGGAATTTATGGGAATTTACGGGAATGAATTGGAAATTTGGTGAAATTTATAAAACTATTATATACAAACAAATATAAACATTTTGTTTGATCATAGGCTCCAACAATACTATCTAAATCCAATACAAATGTAAAAAAAAAAATTCAGGATTTATTGATGAATGAAAACTAGGGCTGCACGATTAATTGCATGCCATTATCATGTGCATCTCGTCAGTAAAGCCGGTTCTGTGATTAGTAGTAAATCTCCATCACATGCTTTCAGATGGAGCGGCATTTAATACACCGATCCATATGAGCCAGATGAATCGCCTTCGATTATGAATGCGATATTGCGTAGCTTGTCAGTGATCTATGGCTCGGTGTATTTAATGCTGCTCCATCTGAAAGCAGGTGATGGAGATTTACTACTAATCACAGAACTGGCTTTACTGACAAGATGTGCATGACAATCACATGCGATTCATCATGCAGCCCTAATGAAAACTTGTGAACAGTGATTTATTTTTTTTTCCCCAAAAAAAATAAAAAAAAAAACAAAAAGAGAAATACTTTCTAACAATACAAGTCTTTACTATTACTTTTTATTAATTTAACACATCCTTGTTGAATAAAAGTATTAATTTATTTAAAAAAAGCGAAAAGATACTGACCCCAAACTTTTGAAAGGTAGTGTATTGTTAAAAAAACGATTTATATTTTTTAAAGATTTTTTTTTCTAACTTTTTATTCATCAAGAATCCTGAAAAAAGAATCACAGGTAATAATAATAATTTATATATATATATTATATGTACAATATATAGATATATATATATATAGTGTGTGTATGTGTGTGTGGTGTGTTGTGTGTGTGTGTGTGTGTGTGTTAAAACAGCACAACTGTTTCCAAAATGGATTATAAATAAGAATTGATTTCTGAAGAATCATGTGACAAAAGATTGGGAGTACCTTTGATTTCATCAGCTTTGCTCACAGAAAAAAATCTATTAAAAGTATATTAAAACAGGGAAAACCCATTATTTGTAAATTGTAATACAGTAATACGGCGCATTATATTACTGGTTTTGTTCTGGTATTTTTTGACAAATAATGAAGGCCTGATGATATGAGTAAAAATTTTTTTTTAAGCATGTTTAAAACATTAAAATAGTAATTGACAAGTACTGTACTTCTGTATGATAACAGAAAGCTGGCTAGCAGAAAGAGCATCACAGCTAGAGCTAGTTAATACCTCATAAATTGTCAATTAAGTAGTGCGAACTCGCTTAGATTTTTCATATCTTGATTTTACTGGCTAGCTAAGCTACTGTATAAACACTTTTTGGTATTTAATAGTAAAACTTGAATCCCATAGATCAAATATATTTAGAATATCAACATTTTTAAATGCAGCAAGTGGGGTTCAGGGTGACTAGGGGATTGTGTGTGGGGAAGGGTCATTTTTAGACTTCTGTTTTATTATTATCTCACCTAAATGTTTGTTCCAGTCTATGGTTTGTTTAGTCAGTGTATTTGTGTTTACAAGGGTATGGCCTAATTTTGTTGCACAGTATATTACACACAGCACAAGGAGGTTTTTAACTTTTTTTTGTAATATTCATGTTATTTACAAGATGGACATTTTGATATTGTGTGTGCAGGATTTAAGAAATTATCTGTTCATGTTATGTAGGAAAGCACAGTGCATGTAGGGGGTTTGGCCTCAATAGCTCTGTGGCGCGGACGAAGGAAGCGAGAGTGGAGCGTGTGATGGGATTGCGCCGGACTCGACTGTTGTAGGCGGTTAGAAAATTTAAACTGACAATCATGCAATAAATCAGGTTTGTTTAGAACCAAAGATAGTGCTGCAGATTTTTTTGATCGAAAAAATTTGTAATAGGTCAGCACAGCGGGACACTCGGCAGCAATTTTGCAAATTTCCCGTTTATTCCCATTAATTCCTGTTAATTCCCATATATTCCCGTTAATTCCCATGGAAAGTTTCCAGTCTTCAAAATTCCCGGAATTTTGCAACCCTAGTTAGGGTTAGGATTAGGGTGTGGTTGGGTTACTGTAGAATTAAGCATAACTAATTGTTATTATAACATTAAGTACATGTAACATGTGTAACAAGGACACCTTAAAATAAAGTGTTACCCTGTTCAATACTCATATCACTACTAGACTGGCCTTTAGACACCCTGATCTCTAGATATCGCTATCAGCACTGTATCAGCAAATAATTAGGCAGAATCACGTCACAATGATGGTATCAGATGGTAATACCATATTCATAACACCATGGTGCTCCAAAGTCCTTCAAAGAAAGCTACAGAATTAACATCTAAGGAATGGATGTCCAAAAACACGTACTGTGGCCACAAACCTAATGGTAATACCACGGTAACGTTTTGGTGATATCCTCATGGTATATGTATATTTTAAAGTCCTTTATATCTGTGCAGACGTCAAGGGAAATATAAACGGAACAGCGAGTAGTTCCTATTCACATGCTCACAAGGTTTAGATATCAATTGCACAATTTCAAACTACCCTCTGACCGCTAGATAAACTTAAACACACTAACACATCCTACACAAACACACACACACACACACACACACACAGCAGTTGTCCATCTGTGAAAATTGTCTGAGCTGGAATCTCGCCTAACATACATCAACTCCAGCACCAAATACAAGCAGACGGGTTGTAATAGAACCTGCATGTGTGTGTGTGTGTGTGTGTGTGTGTGTGTGTTTGTATGTGTGTGTAGCAACGGAACCATATTTTGAGGACAAATTTGTACTCGGAAGTGAGCTGAATCCTCATTTTGGGAACGTCCTCATTTGTAAAAATAGTACAAATATAATATAAATAATGTTTGTTTGTTTAATCGTGAAATAATCAATGTAATCCATTTAATTTATATTTATACAGTTGCATGCCCAGTCTATTATCTGCTATTTGTGTTGAATTTAAAACTTTGACTCCTATTTTAATAATGTTATTGTTATTTAAAACTTTGACTTTTCATAACTTTTTGAAGTATTAAAATAAGCAATCAGTAATCATCCGGTTATTGTAAGTCATCACAATATGCATATGATGATATGTACATTTGCGATATTTCAAAAATGTCAATATCGCACAGCCATATGAGCTGTATATAAAACCTTAAAAGTAGGGATCATGCACGATATTGGAAAAAAATTCACATTTGCGCTATTGTTTTTTTTGCTGCGAAGTATTTGGAATGAGGAAAAAAAGAAAAAAAAAAAAAACAAACACACATGACTTGAATAGTGTTTATTTGGGAAAAAAATAAGATGATTGGTGGGTTTTTGTTGGCGTGTAAGCAGAGCGGAAATAAATTACGAGCATAGATAAATATAACAGAACAAAGATACAAATGAAATAAGCAGTGCTGTATATTTTTTCAGGTAAGTCTAACAGTATTCAAGTACAGAAATTTAATAATCAAATGTAAATTAAAACTGCATATAGTCACTGTCTACATGAAATCTTACTAAATCTGTGTTAAAACTATCAAAAAGGATTTTTCTTGTTTGTTGTTTGGTACATTTGTACAGAAAGCTCGTGGGTGCACTTCTTATGCACATTTTTTTTTCTATGAGTGTTCATGTTCTACAAGTATAGAAATAGTACTTGCACAAGTCAACCCCATTGACACCCCCCTCCCAACGCACCCCCCCCACACCCCGTGCCCCCTTTCTACACGACACACCACGCTGAAGCATACCCCTATAAGGATCTGTGTTGAGAAAAGCGTGAGAAACTCAGTTACACAGAAGAAGTGCGTAGAGGGGGGTGCAGGCACAGTATACAAGGAAGAAGACGCGCACAGGCACCGATGAATGACAATAATGCAGTGTCTGCAATTGCGAATGTGCGTGGCTCTTCCCCGACGGTCGACACCAGATGCAAGTGGCGCAGCGCAAAGCGATAAAATACAATGAACCCATTATAATCAGTGATACTGTCTACACTGGATGCGGCACGACGCGTGGGAAAAAGCCAGCCGTGCCGCTTTCTCCTTTCTCAGCACTGAAAATCGCGTGCAGTAGCTCTGCTACTAAATGCATTTAAAATGGGTATCTCCGTACAGCTGTCACGTCCGGTGTACGGACATCGCGATATCGATGCTGAAACAATATATCGTGCAGCCCTACATAAAAGTATATATAGATGGTCCTCAAGCATGCTTATGAAAGACGTGAAAAGATCAAATAGATATTAGAGAGAGATGAACTTTTGTAATATCTTTGTTACGCAACTGTCATGCAACATCGTTTCATTTTCCCTTTTTTCATTGCCTTAAAAAAAACTGACTTTTCTCCAGCACTAACGGAATTGCAAAACTAATGTTTTCAAACAGGTTTCCATCATCTGCTATATTGGTCAGACAAACCCAAACTCACGCCACTGGTCGAGCCTTTGTTGCCATGCTGGGCTGGTCTGGATGCTTAAACAAACAAAGCAATGTTTTAAGGGGCCACAGACACATAGTGTTTACACTTAGAGGAAATAAACCTGTAATGGTTTACTTACAGTTGTCTCTGCACACAAACCCGGATGGGAGAAAATGTTTTTCCATTTTTAAAAAAGACAAACTTCGGCTTTCATTAAAGATGATGAGAAAAGAAAAAAAGGAAAAAACAAAGAAGGAAAAGTGAGACCGAGGAAGTAAACAGAAAAGCTTGTGTACAATCTGCAAGGGGACAAACACACTCCAAACACCAGCTGAACACATATACTGCAGGTAGATACACAAATGGTGTGTGCAAACAAACATACTCACTCTTACACTCTCTCACACAAGTTAATCGTTCACATTTTTATTGTTTCTTTAACCAACGTTTTTTACAATGAAAGGAAGAAACACCCTGACCAGAGGCAGTATTCTGCCCACATTCAGCCACTGAACCTGAGTATTTCTGTTTCACATCCTCAGCAGTAATAGTCTAACCCTAACCTTTCACACACACACACACACACACTTTTTTACAAAGAGATGTGCTTATACTTCCCCCAAGCCAGTTCACCATGAATGAGACACCACAAACAGACTCTGTACAGACGTGGCATCCCAATAAAAAGCCACAAGACACAGATACATGCATCTACACACACGCACGCTAGACAAAAACATCAACTTTGAAAAAGACCGTTTGTCAAGATAGTTCTTGAATATTGACTTGAGAAAGCCTTATCTGGAAGGTCAAAATGTTTCAAATGCCTTGAGGACTGAAGGTTATGTACACTATATAGACAGATTGAGAGAAAGACAGACAGAGATAATTACTAATGTTGAAACAAACAACTTGCACAGAAACATTTTTAGTCTTTGTTGTTCAGCTATTGAAGATTACTATATCTCACGAATCTGACTAGTTTCATCAAGAGTTTCATTAAGAAGAAAGTCCTATAAGACAAATAACCAAACAAATACGTAGTTTAAGCAAGTATATAGAATATATACCACCATAGTAACTAGACCTAATTTCTCTGAACTCTGAATATGAATCATAAATGAGAAATCCTTCACAGTGCACCTATTCTCTCAACGAACGCCCAAGGATCTGCTACATTGTAAGTAAATGTGCAAGTTTAATGGTTTGAAAAGATAAAGTGTAAAAGTATGAAGGGCTGTGTCAAGTTTGTTGTATTTAGTTTGAACACAGTGAGAAATGTTCAATGTAAGTCTATGGTTTTTGCAAAGTTGGATCATCTGCTGTGGGAAAACCACATATTCAGTTGGTTAGGAGAGATACGGCACGCTACATCAGAACAAATTGCAGGTCTGTGCCGAGTCTGCTGGATGTAGCTTGAAGGATCTTGACAGAAAATGTTCAACGGATGTTGAACATTCAAAGCAAAATGGATTTTGGAGGGCGATATCTGATCATCTATTCTCAGAAAACCACAAGCTGAATCAGTTCGAATTGATGCAGCAAATGGGCAATTTTGCAGAAACACTATGCCACTACTATAAATATTAAATGGTTTATTTGAAGTACAACTAACCACACACAACTCTCTATTGGTGTAATGACCAGCATTCAAGACAAGCGTTCAAATAAACTGCTTTACTCACTAAACGCACACACACTGAGGTGGATCAATGTAGTGAGGTTAGAGCGTTACACACACTTCCTCTCTGTGTGGCGTGCAGAGGGGAACCTCCACATGACAAAAAGGAAGACTCGTGTTAATACATTGCGCACACACACACACGCAGACACGCATGCATCTCAGTACACCTTCTTCATAAATTCAGTCACACACACACAGCCCTCCCCACAATCCCGCAGTGCTGCATTACCGGTGCAGTGGTGGTTCAGCGTGGCTGTAGAGTTGCACACTGGAGCTAAACCTGTCGTGTTGTCTTCCATTCTCCACTTGCGTTCACGTCTGCGATCTTCACTGCTGCGCGTCTGCTTCTACGCTTCTCCTCGTGTCCTCCTTTCTCGTCTGTCTGACTCCTTGCAGTCTTTCTTTGCCCGTGTGTCTGTCTTTCTCTGTCTCACACACACATTATTTTTTTCCCGGACAGTGCTGCACACGCATACGCCCACTCACACAAAAGCCAGAGCGAGCGAGTGAGCACGAGGGTGAGAGAGAACAAGGGAAACTAGAGGAGGAGGAGATAAAGGGATAAAAAAAGAAAATCTTGGTTGGCTAAGGGAGTGGCTAAAGCTTGCACGTCTTTAACCTTTGCCGTTCCGATGGAGCCACACACACACACACACAGTGTATGTTGTTTTAATGTGCGCTGAGACGGGGGGAAGGAAGCCCTGGGAGAGGGAAGGAGACCACGTGGAGGTGTCTAAGCTTTCAGAAACCGGCTAAGCACACTACAGCAAATTACAACAGCTCTGCAACCCTCGTTCAAATGACCGGGCACTGGCTGCTGGAAGTGTTCATGCTAAAATATTTGTCACATCATATGATTTAAGACATCAAGATGCAAAACAAAGCTGTAAATTGCAATTCCAAATAATTGCTGAGACTATTCCGGGATTTCACCTTTAGTATAACAACTCAAGCATCCTAGTTTGCATACTACAGCATATAGTATGCAAGAGTATAAATAGTGATAAGCTCAATGGCAGTTGCTAGGCTGGTGCATGTGGCCTCAGAAATACACAAGCTGAATGCTGCCATTTTCGCTCATTGGAACTTTGTTCCCGAAACATGTTATGTGACTAATTACTTAAGAGCTGAACAAAAATAACATGACAAATGGTGATTGGCTGATGGCACTGCAAACACTTCACTAGCAACTATCCTGAGCTCCCTTTGGGAAAATACGTTTTTTTATTGTATTGAATGCACACTTGTAGCATATTTCAAATCCTAAAACTATGTTTTAAAAAAAACTATACTTTTCTACTATACGAATAATATAATATTAATGAAATAAAAGGCCATTTAAGTGTACTTACAGTGCACTTTCATGTTTTTAACAAACTTAAGTACACTTTTAAAAGTGTACTTTGTTAATAATGCCAATGAAAAGTTTTATGTAAAGTGCATTTTAAAACCATTGTATGAATTTGTCTTGTGGACTCGACAAAATTAACTCGACTTATTTTTGATGTGTTGACTAACGTACTGAAGCACTTGTAAAGTACTTGATTATAATTGTAACTGTAGTTTGTTATTCAATATTATATTTAGTTAATATTTTTAAATGTAATAAATTGCAACCTTATCATTGCAAACGTGTAATTACAAATAGGGCCTAAATTTAAATGCATACGTTTTATTAGAAATTATATTTAGGTACATATTAGTTTTAGTATATTTTATTGTTTATGAAAATTACAAACACATCATTGCATAATACTTTTTTTTACAATACAAAATAAACTGTTTTTTTAACCACTAATTACTAACTACACCAATTAGTTCATCTACTTGCATTTATTATACATTTAAACTATAATACATTTTGATTTTATTGCAATTAACATGCAATTACATGTAATAAAATATTACATTCAGTTCGCAATTAAGTATATTCTTTAAAGTATATATTATTTTCACAATAAGTCTTTTTAAAAGACAAAAATGTAGTAAACAAAACAAGAAACAAAAAATAGCTACAATATATCGCTATTTTTGAATGTTCGTCAATGAAGAAGCTGACTTTTTGCTAAAATAATGGTGCAGCTACGGCATCTAACTGTTAAAATACCCATATTAGTCCACCACTAGTCTCAGACCCTAGTATGCCAAAAGTGGCTGGATGGCTTACTTTTCCTGGTGGATTTTTTAAATGTGCATCTATTTACAGCTAATACTGCCTCTAATACCGCCTACAAACATATGCATAATCAAACAGGAGGAATTTTAGTTCTCTTCTTGAAAACTATCTTAGTTTCAAGTGTACAAACTTTAAGTTACCTTAATGATCCAAGCCAAGAAACCTTAAATAACATTACGAAGTATACAATTTTACACAAACTAATTTAGCTAGATGCTAATGCTGCGTCGAAAATGCAAATAATACACAACAAAGCGGTTGGTGTATCAGTATAGTATTTTATGAAGTGAAGAATCCTACAATCAAGTATTACAAACTATATACGGCATACTAGGGCTGTCAAAATGGCTGAAAAACTAAATTCGAATTTTTTTACTTAAATATTATCAATATTCCCCCGCATTGATTGTTCTCTTTTTCTGCAATATTTTGAATGAACAACGTAGCAGCGCCGCATCTAGTGGGTTCAACTGGATAGGCTATCAAAAGCATTCACATGCAATGACGCTTAGGGCTGAGCCGTTGTTCACAGACAAGCTGCGCAAAATATGATCGTGGTTTTGCGCAGCTTGCCTGTGAACAACGGTCGGTGTAGTTAATGCTGCTCCACGTGAACGCACGGACGTGTAGAGATTTACCGCTGATTACAGAACTGGCTTTACTGACGAGATGCGCATTAAATATCGTGCGATATTTATCATGCAGCCCTAATGATGCTTACATCATCATCGCGTTTCGTGCGCCACTGATAATACTGCCTGATGCACACCTAAAATTCGAAATGCAACATTTTTGCATTCGAATGAGGATTTTTATTTTAAATTCGACGAATATTTGAAATTCTAATTTTTTTTGGCAGCCCTATGGCATACTATTTTCACAGATTAATACACAAAATATGAGTCCTATCACTAATCCTATGTTCATCCCCCATGAGTGAATGATGTGCGTGCGTGTTTAGGAGCTCATGTCATTACCTGAACGTCATTTCAAGCCTTAGTGTCAAAGTTTATATAAAACTTATGTGCTTTTCATATATTTGCAGTTTATATCCCTCAGAGTTCAATGAGTTATAATGGTAAGTGTGCCTTGGTGGGCCCTCGTTCAAAAAACAACACGGCTGTTTATTAATCTTAGACCTGAGGAGAAGAAGTGGAGCATAGCAGCAGAGTTTAAAAAAGAATGAAACATTTAATTATCCCACGTTTGTGAAGGGGCCAGCCTGTCACTGAGGAGAGCTATAAAACAATGAGAAGGAGAGCAAGTGAGAGAGAGCATTCCTTCAGCACACAGCTGCCAAGTTGGAAGAAAAACCAACAACAAAAAGTGACTAGTTAGAAGCCAGGAGGAGAGTCAGAAAGAGGAGAACAGAGGAGAGAAGGCCATATCGTGGCCACGTACACCACAATCCTTCAGCATAAAAAAAGCCCATAAACCCAACGACAGGAGATTGAGAAGATAATCGCAGTGCAAGAGACAGCATACGAGGTGGAAACGTCGTCTCGCACTGGGATATGAGTGTCATACTGACACAATTACAGACGAGGAATGAAAAGAAAGTAGGTCAAAGGCCAGTTATAGGGACTGTCAAACTCTCTCACACGCATATGCATGCACTTGCACACTTAACATCTGCATTCAGCCAAACTTATTTCAGCTTACAATGAAATTACAAACCACAAACGGGGAGTAAGCCTACATCTGAAAGATCAAAAAAGACATATTAGCTCTTTTACAAAACCTACTAAGCTACATTAGCCTACTACCTACATTAGGCAGTTTTCATTGATGGCAGTATCCCAAGTGAAATGGAACTTCTGATTTGAAATGCATCTGATCAAAATTCAAGCACATTCCAAACCTTGAAAACGGTTTGAACCCTGAAAACTCTACAAAAGTCCAGAGCTTTGGATCATACAGATAATGAACTAGAAAATATTTTTATTTTACTAAATAAATATGTAAAATTGTGGTGGTGTTCTACCTTTTCAGTATTAAAGTAATTCGACTATTTATAATAAACATTTCTCATTTCTCTCTCCAGCAAAACAATCTATGTTGAAAAAAGGCGTTGTTGGCATATTTTATTTTTTTATTTTGTATCTTGACTGTTACTGGCACTTACTGGTTAAATGGAAGCCCGTTTCCACTAAATTAAAAAAAAAACAAGGTAATGGAAATTTTGTATCTCACAAGTCTGACTTTTTGCTCAGGAATTGTGTGATTATAAACTCTCAATTTCGAGTTATAAAGTCAAAATTGCGAGTTAGAAATTCAGAATTGCGGAAAAAGCAATCAGATTTTTTTCTGTAAATCCGGATTTTCTTTTTTTCTCACACAATTGCGGTTATATATTGTAATTCTGACTATTACTCGCAATTGGGGAGAGGAAAAAAAGTCATAATTGCGAGATATGAACTAGCAATTGTGAGAAAAAAAGAAAGTCAGAATTCCAAGAAAAAAAACTCAGAATTGCTATATATCTCGCAATTCTGACTTATTCTCAGAATGCGAAGTTATAAAGTCCAGATTGTGGAGTTTAAAGTCTGAACTGCGAGTATAAACTCTTGGGTGGTTACCGAAAACAGTACCAATATGGCCCGTTACCTAGGGCTTTCGCCAAGCTTTAGTTCCAGAACTAAATGTACAGAACTAAAGTACTGGGACGATTTTGCGCGAACTATTTCCCAGTACCATTTAAAGGGTTGCATTCGCACCGACAGTGTGTACTAAGAAGTGACGTAAGCCGGTCAACAGCGTCGTCATTTGTGCGCGGCGTTCAACAACGGAAACAAAGAAGAACAATGTTAACAACAGGAGGATGGAGGAAACCGTGATCGGAGCTGTGTTTTGGTTTGTTGTCTCGCGGGTTTCACAATAATGGACAGGGAAAGTCGACATATACGTAAAGCGACTGAAAGAACAGAAAGGAGGACTAAGAATCTCCAATGACAACTAGCAGTGGTACATTTGCTACAAGTGCCTGCACTTCAGCGTCCGTCTATCTATCGCTGTTCTCCATACTTGCAAAATAAGTTGACACAATGTTTACAGTATGTTTACACAGCGTTTTAAATCATGGCGGGTGAGGGCGTTTTCATACACGTTTGGCCAATCAATGTCTACTTACGTCACGATTAGTACAAGTTGTGCTGGTTACACCCAGTAGGAGCTAATTTGGTTCTCGAAAAAGGCAGTCCGGTACTAAAATCGCACCCAGCTCCGGCGGTGAGAAAATGCCAAAAAGTGGGTAGTTCCACAATTAGTTCTGGTACTATGAAAAGATTCCCGCGGTGCGAAAGGCCCTATGTAACCGGTATGTACTAGAACTGAATCAGAACGGAGATTGCAGTGCCTCATTTCGGTGCTATGCCTGAGAGATCGATTGAAATATTTATCCTCTGGTTCTCCGAAACGTAAGCATCATCATCACCGGCACCGCACGTGAAAAATTATTTCCCGACTGAGAAACTGCACGTGAACTCAAGTCGGAAAGACACGAGAGTGTCCATGTTGTTTTCACATTCAGACTTAAAAGCACAACTCGGGAAACGAGAGCATCGAGGAGCGCGTGAACGCAGTAATTACACTTGCTCTGATGGCAGCAGGTAGCCTTCCGTAAAATCAGCTAAACATGCTTAAATTAAAATGCCTAAAGCTAAACTTTCCTTGTATTCACATTTCTAAACCTGTTGTCCAACAAAAGAGAACACTATAACCTTTTTACTCCACAATGCCAGTCAAATGCTTCCTTTTGTGATCTGATGAGGCTTCTTGTCACAGAATGAGGCAGAAAATATGTTCCATAGGCTACTTTTAAAAAAAATACATCGATTAGCAATGGATTATAAATATATTTAATTATTATGAAAATACCAGAGATGGCTTGAATAAACTATAGTGTCGCAGTCGAGTGTTTATTGGCTTTGTTTTATCATTCAAAACGTTTATATGTGGATTTTCTGTGCGAGGGCGCAGTATGAATGAAACAGACATCATGTGTTTATAGTGCTAATGGCCAATCTATCATATTTTGGGGAATTTTTATTTTTAATAAGTATCGGTTCAGGCACCGGAACCATTTTAAAATTATCGATTTGGCACCGGTATCGAAAAAAACAAAAACAATATCCAACCCTAATAAAATCGCAATTACGAGAACAAAAGTCAGAATTGCGAGTTCATATCTCGCAATTCTGAGAAAAAAAAAGAATTGTGAGAAAGTTGCAATCACCTTGTTTTATTTTTTATTCAGTGGCGGAAACGGCCTTCCATACTTGTTCTACCAGTTGAACTACAGTAAGAGGATCTTGGTCAAGTACTGAGATAACAGTGGCAACTCATACACAGCTACTAACACAGCAGTGGCAGTCTTTCTATATACACACCATTATGTCAACTGTAGTCCAAAGCTGTTGGAGGACGTTGTCTATATCTGGTTGGGAAAGTCACTCAGTTTGGATGAACAGTTTGATTAAACACCGTTTCTAGAATCCCAAATTGGATAACTGTCTTTTGAGGAAGTCTTTATGTTTATTCACTTGCACAAACTGTTCATTTGCATATTAACTGCAAATCTGCAGCAATGTTTCCTAGAATACTTTGGGGGAATTCACAGAAAATGAATCATACCAAAGTGCAGTTATTTTGCATGAGTGCTAAAGCAATTATACAAATCAAGGAATGTCACAAACATATCCACTACATTATTGCGGATCACAATTTCTCATGGGTCGAATGCAAAGCACTAGGTTCTAGAGGATGCAGCAGACCAGCACAATCTGCATGGCATTTTTGCTCATTAAGAAAAATGTCTGTCGCACTGCACCGCGCTGCTTGCATCTGGTGTAGACGAAAGCTGTAAGGGTTAAAATAAACAAATAAATAGTATAATTATCATATAATTATTGTGTAAAGTGTAATCATTATGAAAATATAATAACTTGCTCCACCTCTGAAACAACATGACAAATTCCATTGACTTGCTCAACCACTCCCCATCAATGACCTGGATTAGAAATGAGTTAATATAAATATATATTATTTATATTAACTACGCACACACACACACACACACCACACACACACCCATGGCCAAAATTCACTGGGTGGACCCTATCTTGGAAGAGGTAGGGGGCGGAGGGGGGCTAATAATGTAAGCATTATTTATGAGCCCTTGTGTTTAATAAAATGGGAGAATGATTTAACCTGTTGAGTGTTACGGTCCCACATATGGGATTTTTATTTCCGTGCCCCTTGGGAGTACGGTCCCAAATATAGGATTTAGAATGTTCGGTGACGTCACATAATCCGTGTATCATCGATCATTCATTTTTTGATTTAATATTGAAAGTAGAAAAATTAGAAAACGGCTCCTTTTTCGTTTTTTTCACAAAAAATGAGAAACGAGAATTCAGCTTAAATTTACGTTTTTCATTCATGGGTAGAAAAATAAATAAACAGCTTGAATATTCTATTTCTACACATGGGCGGGAATTAAACGCCCCTTTCTGCTGATTGGTCAGCCGAAGATCCAACCGTGCCTTCATCAGTTCTTCTGCAGTATCACACAGCAGAATAATAGTCCTCCGCTGCTGCAGTTGTACGGATTAATAACCCATTTGATCAATTTCATATTTTTCATCAAACAAACAAACTAATGAATAGCTCGACACAACTCGTACCGGGGCAGAGTCTAGACAGGGCTTTCTTCTGTGTAGACCAGCGGTTCTTAAAGTGATAGTGGGTCCGAAAAATAATTTGCTATAGCCTAAAGTATTTCCAGACTGTAAAGTCGTTTTTTTTTATCATGATACATAGGCCCAATGTGATTTATTCCAAAGTGACTTATATGATGCATTTAATGTAAAATAATCTAAATTAAGCCTTTCAAAAGACAAGTATTCCCTGTGGTTGATGTTTGTGGCATGCGCCAGAAAGATGCTCAAGGAGACCAAGACGCGCTAAAGCAGCGCAATCTGTTGTTCTCTTTATTTTTTCAAAGGCATGACATTTTGTAGTTATTTTGAACGTAACGTTACACAATTAAAAATATACATTTTACCATACGAAACCTAAATTAAAAAAAAAAAAAAATTTTAATTTTTTTTTACGTTTTAAGTATTAAGTTATTCCCTCGATGGGGGAAAATCCAAGTGAACATCAATCAGTACTCAATATTAATGTAAACTGCTTTAAATATGACTGCTGCTTATTTCCTGTGCACTTCAATACTGGTCGTCTGTCTGCTTATTGAGTTTATTTAACCCATCACAATTTCTCATTTTTACACGTTTACACGTGACTTTGAGTGTGCACGTGGCTGTGTCGTCATTGCAGGCGTGACATAATTGTTATTATCTTTCAAATTCTAATAAATAAACTAATAAAACAAAATGGTACAAATAAAGTGCAGCACATGCAAAGAATACAATGACTGTGGTAACCTTTGAAATGATACTATGGCAAAGTTATCGCTTTCTTTATTCAAACTGATTTATTTTTTATAAATATATGGTTGACCTGAAGAATGAAAACTATATCATACACTTGGAAAATTATCGACACTAGGTGTGTGACAATACACTTAGCTCACAAGGTGAGACAAAAGGCAGATACTTGGTTCACTAGAACGAGACAATGTTTTAATACTTTAAGAAATTTTTTATCACAAAAAGGCCTGGTGATGTTTCATGTATTTCAATGACGTTTAAATTCATTTAATTTTAATATTTGGACACATGCAGCAAGAAACTTTTATTTTGAAATCGCAATGTACAATAAATTGCTTATTTAGAAATGTTGATGGCTTCCTCGAGTGTAGGAAGGTTAAGGATTTACGTTAAAATTCACAGCATATGCAGAGGAAGAATTTAGCCCCTTTTACACATACAGTATTTACTGGTAAATTACCGTTAAGAGATCACGTGTGAATAGGACCTTTTCAAAAATACAGGTAAATGCATTCTAGCAATCATATCGTTCTTATGGAGATGACGTGATTACTCTGAGCTGTTTACAAAGCTCCGCTGCTTTTTTAATAGCTTTTCTATGTAAATATGATGCTAGATGGAAATCTTTGACCATTGCGCCTCGCAGCTTTTTCCAATGTGTCGCGCTCGAGACCCAGGCTTCTTTTCCATTCATCAGCTGCGACTCTGCAATTGGATACTATTATGCGTGTCTCGTGTTTATAAGAGCAAAACCTTCTGATTGGCTAGTAATGTTAGTTTGGTTGAGAGTGAAAGCTGTATTGCTCTCATCCATTGGTAGGCAAACTCATTAACTCGAACGTGATATCAACAAGTGTTTTTAAATGTAGGATGACTATCTTTTTTTTCCCCACAGCCAAACGCCGCACGCCGGAGATCCGGCATGGTGCCGGAGAACTTTAAGCCCCGTTTATGTCTGTAAATGTACCCACTTCGCTCCCTTTATAATAGTTAATTCATTTGGCTCAATTCTTGACAATTTCTAACCAAACTTGGGCACAGATGAGAGGCCTGAACCATAGACACAAACATGTTGGCAGAATGCACAAATACCAGAATGAGACCTGCAAAATAACTCTGCTGCAGACACAAGGCATGTGCCACTCCCCATGTCCCAGCATGCCTGAGGAGCAGGACCCGCTGTTGCGTGGCCTGGCGGTGGACACAGTCATCTCAAGAAAGGAAACCGAAGCTCATCAGAGGCCCACAGACCTCACACTAAAATAGAGATGACAGGAAGGCAGCCGGTGGCACACAGGAAAGAGAGAGTGTGCGAAGGATGAAAGCAGAAGGGCTGATCATACTTTCAGTGAAGCATCTGCACGAAAACCCGACGCCTTCCCAGAAACACTGTCACCACTAAAAACGCACTGTTACAGCAATATCAAACACCCCAGCAGTTTATGAGAGTGAGTAAGTAGTCATTTAGCAGACACTTTTATCCAAAAACACTTTATTACTCTACTTATTATAGGGACGGTCCCCTTTGAACAAACAAGGGTTAAGAGTAATGTTCAAAAAGCTCTGGGGTCTGAACCTATAACATTCTGGTTACCAACCCACTTCCAGCCTCAGATGCAACACCCATGGACCAACGGATGCATGTCACACAAAACTGTGAAGAACTTGCAACAAATCAGCAGTTCCAATCTGATTTGGCTTTACATAACTAGTAGTCCACTACTTTATGAAAATTACTAGAACTTTCCTAAATAGGCCGTTTTTGACCAGAATAAGCTGTAAAGAAGATCTTATCTTATGTCGGTAGTCTGGCTAGGGGTGACTAACTTCAGGAATCTATAAATGTGATGATACAGCATTTGAGTGAATAAACTCTGCAGTAAAATGTAAAAAAATAAGTGTTGCGAAAGCGCTGAAATTCTCAGTGCTTCAACCAAAACTCTTTACTGGTGACTCACAATACCCACTGAGGCCAGACAAAAGAAAAAAAAAACATTTTCAAGGGCACGTTTTCAAAGATACTTCATTTTAACAGTGGTGATAAAGAGGGAAGGTACAGATCAAGCAAGCTTACACTTGAGTAGATAAAGACATGCATATCCATTCTGTAGTGTCAAACCCAGCTGAAGATCTCTAATTTGATTTACTGTATTATTATTCCTCTTCTCCATTCTTATTTTTAATTTGCTCCATATCTCTCCATCTCTGTCCTGCATAAATCATAATGAGGCTAATGGTTTTTGACATGACGCATTTGGGCATGTCTGAACGGTGGCGTTAAGGCTTACACAATATTTAAGAGTAATGCACTCTGACACCAGTATGATCAGTTTGGCTCTTTCTCTCTTGCAGAAAGAGAGAGGTGTCAATGTCAGAGACTAGAGTGCACTAGAGTTTGAGAGGCCAAATCAGAGGATCCTAAAACCCCTTTACTCATGTTAAGAATCCCCTTCTTCATAAGCTGGCAATTCTTAGTTACAAAGTGGACTAGACATTTTACAAATAGTTAAAAGTCCAGCCCTGTGAGACTAAGAAAGCCCTGACTTAAAGTCTGATTAGTTTTAGATTTTTTCTTATATTTCTGCTTTATTTAGTGTGACCTGTGACAGCTGTTGGACAGTTTGCACGGTAAAACAATCTTAGAAAGTTGCATCTTTAAAGTCATTCTCCTGAATGCACTGACAGGCCGTTTTGCACCTTGCATTGTTTTTTAGCATCTTGCGCAATGTGCTTCATGCTAAGACATGTCAGGTTGAAAACAGTTAAAAACAAAAAACTCAAGACACCTGAATTTCCTTACATTCAACTGTGCTCTGTCAGGATTTGAACGCAAGAACAAGCCCTAACTGAACGCCTGATCAGGGGAATGTAAAGTAAAAAAAAGTGACTAGACAGTTAAAAAAATATACTAATATGTCCTAATGATAAATTATTGTGATGTAGTAAATGTGGTTTTGCACATCTCTAGCTGATATAATGCATTTCATTTGTAAGCAGGTAAACTGCTGTTTGCAAAATATTTTTTTGTTTTGTTTTTTATGAAATAAAATGTGAAGTGTGTAATTTCCAGCCATTTGCACCACCGAGTGAAATTGCAAAAATAATAATTAATAATATAAAAAAATTATGTTTTTTCTAAAGCTCAAACAGTAGAACGTGGCACTAACAATGGCAAGGTCATGGGTTCAATTCTCAGAGAAAGCAAAAACTGAAAAAAAGTGTATTTTTGGATAAAACAAATGCATAAATATAAACAATTGTTTTTCAAAAGGTTTTCAAAAAGTAAGTATCTGGTGAACTGAAAATAGAGTAAACTTTATAGTTGTGTATCTTACACTATGTGTATTAGGGATGTAACGACTAACCGCGAGCCGGCTGAAAATCGATTCAAATATGTGACGATTCAAATCGGTTGAGATGCTAAACAAATCACGATTCAATTAGGGGTAGGAGTTTATATGAATGTATGTCTGAGGGGAACTTACTGTCTTTAGAAAAGTTTAGATGGTATTTTTTTCTTTTCATCTTGCCTTTGTATAATGCTTATTAAACTTAATAAGTGCAGTGCTGCTTTGTTTACAGCGGAAATCAAGGAAACTTTAAGCGCCACCTGCTGGCAGAGAGTGAATCTGCATCTCATTCAGCTCGTCTGCTGTTTCGGTTTCATGCAGATATTTTTTATGTATAGTTTCACAAAACTGAAGTCAAACCATTCTGTTTTTGCTTCAAATTTCGAAATTATATAATGTAATTTAGATTAAAAACTGCTCATGCTGCATGTATGCAGCATCTTTGTTTGGATCATGATTAAAATGCAGTGGTAGCCTCAAATTTTAAATGGAAAGAGCACAGACAAAGCCTTGTTTTGTTTATATGAAGAGATTTCTTTTATTTGTGTTATTTATTTGATTTAGGGCTTGTTTTAAAATTGTTTTACATTTACATTATATTTAAATTTGGTTATTTAGCAAACGCTTTTATCCAAAGCGACTAACAAATGAGGACAATAGAAGCAGTCAAAACCAACAAAAGAGCAATAATTTACAAGTGCTAATATTAATATAATATTATAGTGTTATATTTCAATTTCACAAAGAAACATGCACCATTTTGTCTAAGCAATAATAAAAGGACACATTTAATTTATAATTTGTCTTAAATCTCATTTTATTAAAAAAAAATTAAAAAATCACGAATCGAATCATGAAATCAAAATCGTGAGCAGAGTGAATCGTTACATACCTAATGTGTATCTAATATGAATAAAACACGTTGGCAAATTATATTTGAATGGATTGTTATTGCTGCTTCCATAGACATCAGTGTGTATATTACAAACTCTAAATGTATTATTTTACTAGTACTTATGTTTATTTAAATGTCTGAAACTTAAAATAAACACTGCATAATTGTGATTATATGACAAGCGCAGAGTGTGTTCGTCTCTGGCTCAGAGCCAGCCAAAGCGCGAAAGCGGAGTTTCAATTTGGCAGTTATGTGACGTCACAGAACATTCGCAATCCCACATGTGGGACCGTACCGCTCAAAAGGTTAATATTCATCTAGGGAAAAGTATTTTAACATCACACTTCAGCTTCAGAGGTTCTGTAATATCATTTACAGAGCTCCACTGCTCCTCCCCGTGATGAATGTGGTTTGTTTAGCCTCGCTAAATTACAACAAGAAAGACAGAGAGCCAGAAATACACCAACGCACATGCATGCACATGCACATCTGGCCCCTACGGAGTGATAAGGGCATTTGAGGTCTAACGGGCTACCGAGAGAATGACTGCCATGAGTTATAGGACTGACACACACACACACAGACATAGCGAGGGATGACAGAAAAAGAGACATACACAGACAGAGAGAAACCACAATGGGGTGAGCCTGACAAAACAAGGCATGTTCGACATACAGCAGTCACACGCAAACTAGCGTTTAGGGAAATGCCTCCCACATCAGCTAGTCTCATGTAGTCAGACTTTTGAGAATCGGCATGAAGTCCGGTCCACATCGCCATTTATTTTGGTCAAGAACTGCCCACTTAAACAGGAAGGGGCTGTTTGACCGACATGAATAGTGAACAGCCACTGATTTTGAGGTTTATTGGCAATTATTCTTGCTTACTTGGTACTAAGTGACTCTGTAACTGTAAATATCTAAATCTAATACTGCAAACTTACAAAAAGCTGCATTCTGACTCCCAGAAATTAAACAAAGCAAACTAATCGGAATAAAGCATGTTGTTTTCGAAGTGTTTTTCATTCTTCTGTGTAATATGCATCATATGGTCCGTGAGAGGGCCGTCTGATCAAAATGCTAAAAAAAGCATTACATAAACATCCAAACATGCAACATGGTTGCATCATAAACGGCATTGTACAACACAGCAATGCAGTCTGAAGCTTGTTTTGTTGCTTAACTTGGCCACAAAACCCTTTTATTGCTTTTCAACTGCAGATTGTTAGAAGAAGGCTGTGTTAGGACACCCACACAACAGAGAAGCCCTGGAGAACGTGGATAATCAGAATGTATAGCAAGGAGACATTGAACTAGACTCCAAGTTAGAGTCTTTTTTTTCCATGAGTAGTAGAAATCAGTCATTTGTAGAGTTGATATCCGTGTGTGTGTGAGGGTGTCCTCATTTGGTAAAAGAAAGAAAAAGGTTTGTAGTTGTTGTGTTTTAATACACATTCAAAAGTTTTCTGTTAGATTTAAGGTTAGGTTATAGTATTTATATACTATGTATATTTAAAAAAGTAAAAATCGATGGAAAGTCTCCGTTTAGATAGCTAATGTTTGTTAATGTTCACAAGCAAGGATACAATAATAAAATGAATGACTCTGGTTATGGATGGATGGATGGATGGATGGATGGATGGATGGATGGATGGATGGATGGATGGATGGATGGATGGATGGATGGATGGATGGATGGATGGATGGATGGATGGTTGGATGGATGGATGGATGGATGGATGGATGGATGGAGGGATGGATGATGGATACTTATTTAGTCAATCCATTCATAATTTTATGTGTAATTAAAAACAAATAAATATAACTCAAAAGTAGCGGGTGTGAATCAGCAAAAGAAGTAGAAAAATTGTTATAAAAAAATATAATAAAAAACAGTCAGATAAAATGGTAATAAATGGTTAGAAAATAAATATATTTTTAACTGCTTTAAAATAAGTTTTAAATAAAATATTTATTCATTATAGATTAGTACTTTTGAGGAAGCACCAAATAATTGATCCTATATTCAACTATATTAAACAACATGTAAATAAAACACATAAGCAAAAACTAAACAAAACAATAGAATAGAATATTTGGTAACATATTTTGGATTTTAACTTATTGTTCACAATATTATGAACGTGTATCTTTACTGACTGGTTGTTCACAGTTAATTACAAGAACTTTGTCAGACAGCCTTACAACATAACACGTGATAAGATTCTTGGTTTATTACAAGTCCGATAAAAGCAAAAGTAAACTCATTTTGACTGATTAATTCAAGAGAACATTCTCATAACTGTCACAGATTTGTGAGTCAGTAGAAAAATGTGTTACATAGTTACTGATTTCAATCTATTATTTTACATCATTTTGCACCATTTGTTAAACAATGCCTCTGTAGATTCAGCCACGGTGCAGAAAACACTGTCAGAGCATTGTATTACATTGTATCTGGATCCAAATCACCAAAAGAATGCAGATGTTCAATAACCTTTAACAAAACTGTTATGAAAACCATTTGGCTTGGGTATTTAAAAAATAAACAACTTGTTCGATCTTCAAGGTAAGAATGAGTTCTCAATTCCCAAACCCCAAACACATGCGTTGGCTTGGAGCCATTATATCAACAGGTACTGCCTACAGTAGCAGTAATTCCAAATCTACACGCAACTAAGCCACTTTGTTCTCCAATCCACACACGTTGTACATCAAAGCTCACAGTTTTTCTTTCTGATTGAGGAAGAAACGCACAGAGAGCCATGATTCCTGCCCTCCTGCAGTGCCTCAGCAAATGGGTGTGTGTCAAGAGTGTGTGTGGGTGCAGATTTGGCCGCCCACCGCTGAACCCTTCAGCAGCATCGGCTGCATTCCTCGCATCCCTGTTTCCAATTAGCCTGGAAGAGCGTTGCAGTACTGAGGGGCCATGAGAACCGAGTGGAAACAATACTACTGCCGCGGCGCTAAGCCGCAATGTTCTGTGCAACATTCGCGTTTCACCAGAATTTGTTGTGGACCGGAAAAAGTTGGCTGTACATTTCTTGCTGATATTCTCTTTATTCATCAGCCCTGCAAAAGGAAAATCTACTGCTACCAGACGCTGTTATTAGCTTCTGCATTCTTGCGCTTTTCAAACGCACCAAAGGATCATTGCTGGCGGCGCCAAAACCAAAAGACTACCCTATTTACATGCAAATTAGGATTTGATGTTTTGACATTCCACTGAATCTTGCCTTCCAAAACAGTACAAAGTCTGCGCGTACATGAAGAGAACAACGAATGTCTAATGGCGTAACCCAACAGTTCGTCTAGTGCAATGCCGCCAAAACTTGTCTTGCGCTGCCATACATCGTAAACCAATCTCTGCGGTATTCTGGGCAACAATCTCTGTGTACAGACTCAAAAAAGCTGTGTGCAATCCTACAACACATGAAATCCCACAAATATGTTTCTGAACATGGCATTAAATCATTCGTATGGTAATGCAAGACTTGACGAACCTGAAAGAGTTGAATTTAAACCAGTTTCAGTGTCTTTTGCCACCAATTCTGCTCACAACACACACACACACACACAAGCAGCATACCACAGATGAGTGGTATGGCGCCTGAGAGCTCGCTCGGCTTTCTGCTGACGGCAGCGATCACAGACACCCCTGCCTGAGTGAAATCACAGGTGTGTAGCCGGCTTACACTCTGTGTGTGTGTGAGGAGGGGGTGTAAACATCAGGAGAATGCAAACAACCCGTCTCAAATGTTAATGGCTTTTCCTGTGGTATATAATGACTGCACGGACTAATTCTTTGAGATCATCACTGAAAACAGTGTGTGATATATATTTGGAGCAACAATTGTACTCCGAGACTGTCAAGCAAATTTAATCAGATTTTAAAAACACTAGGCCTAATATTTTATCCAAAACGTTCTGTCATTGTGATAAAAAAATAAGATATCTGGTCCATAGAAATATCATTTAAGACAACAAGAGTTCCTTGATTCAAAACTGTCCACTCCAATAAATGCAGAAAATGGACAAAAGTACAACTTAGGAAAACAACTTAAATAAATAAGATTATATAATTTCATTTAGACAGATGAATGAAAGGATGAATGGATGGTTGAATTAATTATTGATTGAATGAATGAATGAATCTAATTTCCCGATCCTCAAAAGCAGACAATGTTAAACAGCATTAGTGTTTGAAAAAATGTTAAGAAAAGACAGTTTAAAATGTTTTAAAATAAGTGTAAAGTGAAAAAGAAAAATATAAATAAAAAACTCTAAATAAGATAAATACTAATAAATATACTTGTGTACATATTTAAATAAAATAATCAATTAATGACATTGTTCCAAATTCTCAAAAGTAGAAGATGCTAATCATAAAGTGTTTGAAATGCGAAATGTTTATTTTTAAAGCTTTTAAAATACTTACAGTAATATAAATTATATAATTAATGAATTAAAAAATATGAACATACAATATAAGAAATATAAAAAAAATTATACTAATTCTAATAAATAAGCAAACAAACAAACAATTAAATATATGTATTAATTCATTCATACATTTATTTAATTTCATAACTCCCAAAAGTTATAGTAGTATTAGTAGAATAAAAAGTAGACTTCTACTGGAAATAGAAATAAAAAAAGGGGGGGGGGGCAGCCGTACCTCCCTAAAGCACAGGGATCCAACATAAGAAATGAAAGATAGTGTTTGCAAGTCCACAAATATATTCAGCAACAGCAACAATCTGCTGCAGTTTATCTGCCCTCCCAGAAATTGGATAAATATTAATATTGCCATTCAACCAGGTCAGCAGCATGAAATCAAAGCAATATGGAATTATGTTATGTGATGAATGAACCTTCTTTCTAGTACATGAGAAAGTTAATCATCTACTACAACTGAGGGTAATAAAAACCATTCTCATGTCCAACCAATACTGATGAACAGTTTCATCTCTTGCATCTCCAGCTCATGCTTCAACGCACATTAAATGAAGGAAACGCACAGTACTCGTGCCCGAGTAAAGCATACGGATGGCAGGACACCATTCATATAACCTGCACTAATGAAAGCCACATTATCAGTTAAATAATAGCAGACGGATCGGGTGTGCAGTAATTGAACTAGAATAGAGGACTGTACATTGATCCGGGCAAAGTTTCATGCAGGACAAGTTTGCAACTGGCAAGGCTATGGCTAATCGTTAACAATCACTCTAAACACCTTAAACACCTACATCTCTTGAAAGGCCAAAAATTTGACTGCACCTTAAGACGTATAATTAGCATCTTTGCTCATGCCCAGTCAGACATGCATGTAAAAATTGTCTTCAGATCGCAGCACGCAGTCCACAGTGTCAATCGGTGCGTGTCAAGTTTTGGCATTAAAGCCAACTTTGAGAAGTGAAATCAAACGAAGCACGTAGCCAGAGCGCTGCAGGGCTGCTGGAGAATTTAAACTGCAAACCTGACACTTACTGACAAGCTGACACTCGTCTGACTGGAGAACTGCGGTCAGTAACTTCTCTCTCGGTCTCTGCCGATTCCCCTTCTCTCTTTTCCAAATGGTATCTCAGATTTAATTTCGCTATCCGTGAGAAGAATGTCCTTTTGTAACAAGAGCTCACAATATCACAATGACTTGGGAGGCACTGTAGCATTAATCATGAATAATGTGATCATTTTAAAGCACTTTTTGATCTACCCATTAGGCTAAATCTCCAAAAAAGCCCAAGTGACAGAGCATCAGCTAGCATCCCAACACTTGCTTGTCTTACCATCACACTGCCTTCAAAATCACAGGTACTACATTTCATGAACTTACCTCATATCTCTTCACATATTTCTCTTATTTACATCGGTTTCTCCTATTTCACTTATTTTCTGTCTGTCTCTGTTGCTATTTAAGTGAGCTTGAAATGCTTATGCAAGCTTTCAAATTTATTCAAGCAAGATCAAAATGAAATGTTAAAGGAAATACACACACTCAAACCCCAGTGTGGTACTTACAGGAATTAATGGGCACTATATGATTGAAATGGTTCCAATGGCAAAACCGAACCACACGGTTCCAAACAGTTCGTGCACAGGCTCACAATACTCAGTCTGTAGTAGCTCACTGGAGATGTACATTCACCACAGCAATAACAGTTTATCCTTCAAAAACAGCACTGAGACGTCTTCTTCCAAATGCTTAATTACAAATGATTTGAATTACTTAAAACCCCTTAGGAGGGTAATTTTAGGTACTAAAGGTTTGTCTCTAGAGCAGAATACTGAATGCACTCATGGTGTTTACTAGATGCAAGGTGCACTAAGCATTTTTTTTGTTTGTTTCACAGCTGGTAAAACAGTGGATCTGTGTCTCTTCCATTGCAAAAAAAAAAACAACAACTTGTATTTGTTAAGTAATTTATTGCATTTTAAAAGAACTCCGATCTCTTTCAGATAACCCAAAAGTCAAATGAAGAAGAAATTAGCCCCGTTTTTATTCACATTGTAAATGGGCTTAGGAATTGACCCAGGTCTCATTTTGGTCTACTTTATCATACAATATATGCCATAGTAAATTTTAGCAAGCATAGCAAGTTTATATTGCAATTATCTAACTTCCATATGACTTAGCAAGTGTACACTAGGGTTCAAATATTTGGGTTGTGTAAGCCTTTTTAATGTTTTTGAAATGTTTCTTATGCCTATTAAGACTACATTTATTTGATCAAAATGCAGTAAAAACAATAACATTGTGAAATAGTATTACAATTTAAAATAACAGTTTTCTATTTTAATATATTTTAAAATGTAATGTCACATGATCCTTCCGAAATCATTTGAATATGATGATTTGCTGCTCAAGAAACATTTCTTATTATTAATATTGAATAAATTGTTTCGGGATTTTCAAGATTTACTGCGACTTTTTAAAAATATAATGCATACTTGATGAATAAAAATATATATATTAAAAAAACAGGTGTTAATTATTTTGATTTTGCACTGATTGTGTTGTTTTTTAGAGTATATGGAAACATGCATAAATAAAAAATTATGGGATGTCCGGGCAGAACATTTCCAGTACAATATAGTTTTTTCCTTTTTTTTTTACAGTTTAGTGTATATTTGACTGGTCATATTATGTCAATATGGTGGCCGTGTAGAAATATAATTTACAATAAAACAAAAAAAAACTTTTGTAGGTCACTTTTAAGACTGGATAATCATTCTTCACCTTAAACACCTGTCAAAAGCACTATTCATTAGTTGTCACTGTATTATGTGGTGCACCTTTAATTACTCATTGCAAAAATTTCTGAGTCTTGATATGTTATGTTTAACGAACACAAAGAAACAAACACCCACACACACACACAGTGCCCTCCTCAGCCTCAAAACCACTTCTCTAAAATATCCACAGTGCCCCCTGTCTGTGCCTCACACAAATTATCTGATGGGACAAATTGTGAGCACCTCCCGCTGTTGTGCACCTGGTTAACATGGAAATCCTTTTACCAGCCATGTTTGATCTGGATGCTGTGGAAAACTACCAGAGAAAGTTGGACGGTCTGTAGTGGCCTGCCTTTAAATATCCAGCTCTCCTGAGAGAAAATGCAGAGTCATCATCGGGTTCTCCTGCACTGCGGGGACGGAATGAGGCCATCGCTCCATGCCACCTGGCCGCCGGACAGACCCATGTTTACGTGGAGCATAAAATCAGCAGTTTCATTGCGCTGGCTGACCTCACAGTGCAAATGTCCTCTCCTCTCAACCCTAATTATGCAGAGACGTTAGCACATGAACGTGTGTTTTCATGACACATAACAAAACATACAGCAAAATGCTTAATTTTCCTAGATGGACAAAAGGGCTTAGTATGTCCTAACTCCCCACAATAGCAGCGTTCCCGCTTGTTAGTCCTATCCCCTTGCTTACCACTTAAACTTGCTTTGCATTGGGAATGACCACCCTTATACCCAGCCTTACTTGGCCATCCTCTGACCCCGAAGCTGCACTGGTTTCTCACAACGAGCAGCCAGGTATGTCTCTGCAAGATTAGCTGCTTCTTGTGCCGTGGCCGGATCATGCTCTTTAATCCACACTGCCATATCAGGACTTATTGGTGATGAACACGGTGACGAACGCGGAAGCGCATAGGAGAGAGAAAAACTAAACACAGCTCACAAATTAGAATAGTGTTGGGCGATATGCTCCATAGTCATATCATCCTATTGTCAGCCTGTGAGATCACTGACACACATATTATCATGCTAATTTATTTAATTATTTTACTGGTTAAGGGAGGAGTGAAACCAATTAAGGGTAAGGCTAAAAGCAGCCTAATGTTAGTGTAACATATTAACTACAAACTATATATTTTTAGTCAAGTAGCATATGGATGTCATGTCATAAAATATTTTTTAATTGACGAATTGATTTAACATTATAACAATTTAATAAAAAACATTGTAAGTCACTAATTGTAATGCTTACATTTCCTCAGTTATTCAAACGGCAGCTACAGAAAACAAGCAAAGAACATTTACATTATCAAAGAACATCACATGATCTAGCACGACTTTATGCACTTTAAAAAAAACTCCCGTTATAATCAGTGAAGCTATCTACACTGTATGATGAATAAATCTCTTGTACTTACATCGCACGTACTTCTGCACTTTGTTGTTTATGATGAGAGAATTCGCGAGAGAGCAGAATTCAGTCAGCAAGCGTGCGCTGCGCACTGAACAAAACTCATCTGAACACCTCTGATTGGCCATTGCATTCATAAGCTCAACAGAATTGCGTGCGAATGGTTAATGCGCAACACTGTAAAAATGCGTAAAAAGAAATATGACGGTGAAAAAAGCAGCTGGAACGCCACTCTTTCGTGTACGCACTGTGCGCGTAGCTAGAGATTACGGTTTATAAAGTTGTAAATATGGATATTTTTCTTGTTATACAAACGCATCGATTTTACTAGTACTTATGTGTATTTAAATGTCTGAAACCTAAAATATGCATTATGTGGTTAAGAACACTGCATAGTTGTGATAATATGACAAGTGCAGTGCACTTCTCTCTCTGGCTCAGCGCCAGCCAAAGCGCGAAACCACAGTTTGAATTTGATACTTATGTGACGTCACCGAACATTCTAAATCCCATATGTGGGACCGTACTGCTCAAAGGGTTAATTGTGTACTCAGTATTTTGTGTGTGTATCCGTTTGTGTGTGTGTAGGTGACTGTGGCCGGCGTGTGGTAAAGTTTAGCATTTCAGGAGAATAGCGTGGAGGCGTCTGATGGCAGAAAATGACTGACGCTGCACATTTGTGATTTATAAGTTACAAAACAGCTAAAAAATAAGCTGCACAGCATGGCAGAGAGAGACAGACACAGTAACCCAGAGCAACAGAGCGAGCTACTGTATCTGTCAGCATGTTACACACAAAAAACTTAAGGAGACCTCAGTCAAGTACAGTACACGTCCTGTCGATTAAGAGAAGGGGTCATTCGCATACGTTTCAAAATCTAGACAAGAGTAGTCTTGTCAGTCGTGCACATCCTAAAATATTTTTTCAGTCAATTTTGAGTAAACATTGTGATGATTTTCCATGTTAAACTGTAAATTTATAATGCAAATTTTGTAAAGTAAGGACATTTATAATGTTACAAATATTCTTTGTCAAATAAATGCTGTTGCTTTTCATTAATCAAAGAAATCAAAAGCTCACAGGTTCCAAAAAAAATATTAAACAGCACGATTTTCAGCATTTGTAATGAGAAGAAATGTTTCTTGAGACCTCCATGAAGTTGGCCCTACACCCAATGCAAAAGGTCGCCAAAATAGTCTCAATCGTTTGTGCCATAAAAATTTTCATTTGTGCTGCTTTGCTTTTTTAGATATTAAAACAATATTGAATGATCTTTCTGAGGTCACTCAGCCCCCCACATGCTCCAAATTCACCCCAAATAGTCTTGTTTGTTTGTGCTTCATTTGTGCTGCTTTGTGCCAGTAATATTTTTGTTTGTGCTGCTTCAGTTTTTATAAATACTAGACATTACATTACAGGCAATGACATCACTCAGCCCCCCCCACATGCTCAAAATTCACCCAAAACTGGCTCAATCATTTGTGCTTCGTTTGTGCAAGTAATATTTTAGTTTTTGCGACTGTCTTTTTTAACAATACAGTTGAAGTAACAAGGTAAAATCCAAACGGCAAACCAAATCACATTAAATAGTCACATTCACTTTATTGTTAGTATCATTCATTCAATCAGGCCAATTAAATCAGAAAAACCAAAACCAAAACGAAAAATAAATAAATAAACTTGAGAAAACATTTCATTATTTATTTACAAAACCAAAATGAAAAACTCAAAGATTAGGTCTGGATCCGTCCGTGTACTTTCTGGTCATTTGATTTTTCTATAAAAAAAAAAAGTAAAGAGAAATCAAAAACGGTGTGATTCAAACGGAAAAAAACTAAAATAAGGCTATACTTTTCAGATTTTTTTGTTAATGTGGAAAAATTAGTTTATGCTTTAATATTTGAAGAGTTTGGTTCCAAAACACGAAAAACGCCATTTTTATTTTTTTTAATTGCGTTTTCACCAAAATCAGTATTGTATCTGGGCCCGTATTCACAAAACATCTTAAGGCTAAAAGTAGCTCAAAACTCGCCGATTTAGGAGAAAATCTTAAAAATAATGGACATGTCAGTCCTAAATTTAGGACTCCTAAATATTTGTTCTAAGAGTATTTCACAAAGCGTTTTAGCACTAAAACTAGCTCCTAAATCAGTGAAACGTTAGGAGTAGTGAAGATGACTCCTAAGTCACTAAGACCAAATCACAAACAATCCTAAAATGGCTGTTGCCGGCAATCTACCTCAGAATATAAACATTTTAGAAACATTTGACGATAATGCGCTTTTAAAAAGGTATTGGCTTTGGTTTGGAGCTTATCCCAACTCCAAATTTTTTATTATATACAGGCTAGTCTTATATAGCTGTTCTCGCGTCCAGTTTGGTTTCTTTTATGTTTGCATGTCTTACTATTAGCCATGATTATTCTACTCTGCTAATTAAAAGGCTGTTTATATGCATATTACCAACGTTTTATCAGTCGCTTAGTCGCAGAAAAAAAAAATCCACATGAAGTGGCGAAATCATGCAGTCCGTGACGGGCAAATCATTAACGGCTGGTCTATGTGGTACAGTGTTAATTTTGACAGCAAATTTTGATTTAGTTTTAGTCATAGTCTTTTGACTAAAATGCCATTTAGTTTTAGTCATATTTTAGTCACCTGAATTGTTTTTAGTTTTAGTCTACTAAATCTACAGTAAATTTAGTCGGCTATAAAATCTAATGGGTTTAGTTACAGTGTAATGCGTTTATTAAGCATTTCTCCAAAATTTCCAAACTCATTATATAGGTTTGATATTAAGGTTTTATCATGATAGACAACGATTTAACTGCGGTCACACAAAACATGCTATGTGTGAATGTTAATGTTATGTTAAAATTAATAAAACTACTTCTCATAAAGAACATGGTCTTCTTTTTAAGAATATACCAATGGCTATATAGGCTAATTATGCATTCTTTATAGCAACTTGTTTATCATATTCTTCATTCTTTCAAGCAGACATTTATTTCTGTAAATAACTTCAGATTAACCTTTAGGGCTACTAAAGGTTTTCAATCAAGAGCAGTGAGGGATTTTCTTTCTTTTGTTGCTTGATTTACATCAATGCCACAAGCAATTGCAACTAAATTAGGCTGCTGTCCCTTAAAACCGAATGCACTTCTGAATTGTACTGATACACGTTCTCCCTGCTGTTTCACTTGAGACTTAATCAACTGTGTTTACGTGAATACTCGTCAAAACTGACAATTTGACATCATTTTGTGTGTAATTCTTAATTCTCCGTTGATGCGACGCGAAAGAGACCTCCTAACCACGCAGCAGATTCGTTCTGAAATTGAATGAATCTCTTCCCAAATCGTCCCTCCCTAACATTTTCGTCTCGTTTTTATTCATTGACGAAAATTTAGTTTGTTATCGTCTCGTTGTCGTCAGTGAAAAAAATGTCGTTGACGAACATTATGAGTCAACGAAATTAACACTGATGTGGTAATAGGCTATAGTACATCGGGCAGGACATCCATATGCTCTCCTAACATTCATCGACCTCAAATATTTCGTATCATCTGAAAAATGTATGTAGTAGCAACTTTACATGGCAGCTCAATCTACTGTTAGCCTAGAAAAAAAGTGCGCTGTTCACATGTTTGTGCGGAGTGTGGAAGCTGAACAGTAGCGCGCTTGGGCTACTGCATGACAGATGGAGGCACCGGTGCGATCATTTGCTCTTAAAATACTTAGCATTTTTGGTCATACAGATAAGAGTAATACATCTTTTGTATCTGTAAAGACTATGTTTATTCGTGTGCATCCAATAACAACGAATCGTGCGCATTGGTTAAATAATGAAAGCAAACAGGATGTGCTTTCTGCCGTCTCGGACTCTGTGAACTTGAGCGTGTCACTTCGAAACTCTGTCTATGCTTGCCTTATTACAGACATGAAAAATATATCTATAGAGTGAAACTTTTAAATGAAAAAAATTCAAATAGAAAACAAATATTCTCAGATTATGTAATCCGTATGAAACATGCATACAGGCGCATACTGCGTAGATGACGAGTCAGTGTCGCTGACTTCATCTCTTAAACCGAAAACAGAAAGCACTAGTGTAACAATAAATTATTAAAACGTTAATGTAGTGTACTTGCTGTTTTTCCCTAACATATTCATAATTATTATATTTGCCGGTGCGCTGTGGTAAGCCTCTTATTAGGCTATGTAGGCAATTAAATGCTCATTATTATGATTTATATGGTTTGTTAATAAAAGTGCAACTAATAGTCGACTAATGCTTAAAATGAACGAATACTACTCGACCAGAAAAATCCTTAGTCGAGGACAGCCCTAATATATTGACTAATTGTTACGAGAGCTACATATAAGAGGCTGACAATTAGCTGAGTAATAATCTATGTTTAATAGTGACACTTTAGGCCTGCATTTAAAGCATTTTATTTGAATATGGCAACATAATATGGCGCTCTACAATATTTCTATGAATAAAATCTCTGACAGACTATCAGCCAATCACTGTGTGCAAAGTTAGTAAACATGCTGACATCATCCATAGCAACAAGGTCAACCCCGTCCTTACTCTTAGCTTAAGACTTCTCTATATTCCTTAGTAAAAGTTTGTCTCAGCAGTTTTGTGAATAGGTTTTAAGAGAAAACTATTTTACTGCTATTTAGGAGAACTCTTAGTGGTAAGATAAAATGTTTTGTGAATACGGGCCCTGGTCGGTATTGAAAAGTACATTTTAAATTTTATGCAAAATGCGATATCCGCCGAGTTATACTGTCATGTTTCCTCCCTTTCTTTCCAAACCGTGACAAACACCAATCACCCTTCTCTGCAGAATGCGATATATATCCACTCAACCAATCACAGCGCACCATTCCACACACTCTAGACAGTAATGGCGGTGCTTTGAATAGGCCTACACCCGGCATCCTAGTTTTCCTCATCTATTTTGTACTTTGTGATCAACAAACAAACTTAGGGCTGCACTATAAAGCTGCGATTGTCATGCGTATCTTGTCAGTAAAGCCGGTTCTGTGAACAGTATATCTCCATCACGCGTGCTTTCAGATGGAGCGGATTTAATACACAGAGCCGTAGATCACTGCTATATCGATTATGAACGCGATATTGCGTAGCTTGTCAGTAGTGTAAGTGTTTTTATTAATGCCATTAACGTTTTTGTTAATACAGCATATAGCACTATTCAACTAATGAATGTAACATGGCAAAGATGAATGCACTTTTGGAAGTTGAAAGTAAGGGAAATCTCATTTAGAAATTTCTGTGGTTTAATGTGATATTGTTGTTCATGTATGTTCATGATGAAATTTTATTTTATTGTTGTAATAAGTAGCGGATCAGCTCATGGGAAAATGAATAATTAATCATAACTAGTTATAAATAATTATAAATATTTAGATCCGCTGTAAATATTTAGCTGACCACTCAGGGTCAACCGTCTTGTCAATTCTAGAACGTTAATTTCCTGGTTAAAGGAAATAACTTTCTTACTGTACAATTCTATAAGTTTGTAACGTAAATCTGCATGATTATTGACTCCGGTTATGAGTAAACAATGAACACGTCAAGTGTGATACAAGTAAAATTTTATTAACTACATAAACACTTAAACAGTAACATACACATAAAACACATAAGACGGTCTAACTACACATACACACACACACACACACACATACAGTTGGTATAGGAAAGGGTTAAAGTTTAACTCAGCATAGAAAGAGGCATAAAGAATGGATTTTATGGAACACTTTGCATGTATATTCAACAGATCAAAGCCTTCAGGGATACGTCAGATCTGAGTTCAACACACCTTTGTAAAAAGGTGCAAATGATACTTAATGTATCAATTAATAAGACTAAGTTTGATAATTAGCGAGTCTCGGCGGTCTGAAAGATATTCCTGATGCAAATCTTAAAGCTTCCCGTAGATCTTTGATGAATCGGGTCGATGAGAAGAAACAGTTTGAGTCAGTGTTACTTGATGAATGGAAAGGACTAGGCCGAAGAAAGGCCTGGCACAGATGCTTTGTATCCTGAAGCGTTTTTCTCACATCTTCATCTTTGCTTCTGACCGAACCACCGACTGGGGCGGGTCTCTTGAAGTGTGGCCTTTAAAGCCTGCAGAGATTCACGCCTCTCAAGATGGGCTTGCCCAATGGGGAAGTCCGGAATCTCAAGTGGGAGTTCTGCGTTTTTATGGCCCTTTGTCTCTAAGCATGGTATTTTGCATATGTAATTCACTTGAGTGTTGATGCAGAAATTAGTAATGATTCTTAGAACATCCATATGTTGCAGAGGTATCAGCATGTAATATGCACTCTCAGTTAGATCATCCGAAGACGAATTCATAGATACTAGACATGGTAGAGTTACTTATATGAATGAGTGGTTTATCGTAAGCATGAATAAAAATAGTCTATAATACAACAGATTAATATACACAATGGCCTGAAGAAAAAGGGTGTTCATTCAAAGAAGGTTTTCCTATGAATAAATTAGTTTGGTTTAAGGGGAACCGGCCTTTATCCTGGCATTTGTACCCCTTGTTTCTGGAGAAAGCAGAATGAGATCCGGCTCGCATTCCACAAGGTTGTAAATGTATCGGGTTACCATGAAACCAGGGTCTTGTTCGGCGTCCTGGGGTGTTACAAAGTATTTGTGAAATCTAGCTAACAAAATATATATTGTGTGTTGGAGTGTTCCAGACGCTACAAATTCCCCCCTTTCGAACGTTGTTGTCCATAGAATAGACAACAACGAGCGATGTCAAGTTGCAAAACAATCGAACACACACCTGCCACTCACAACTGGGAGACAGTGGTGGCTCTCTGGCTGTTGGTGCCGTGGTGGATGCTGTCAGGTGGTGTGATGTGGTGATGTAGGCTGTAGCAAGGTGTGGGTCCTCGAGCTTATGCAGCAGGTGTCGAGGCGGTGTCAATGTCATCCTGAGGTGAGTTAGTCCGGGTAGGATGTTTTTTGTTGATGTTGTTAGCCAGTAGGCTATCTGTGGTACCCACGATGTGGAACAGCCGGGTTAGACTCTCACTGGTGAGAGTGCAGGTGGTTCCAGGGATTGCAGGTAATTGTTATGGAGATTTTGTAGTGTGCAGAGAGTTTCAGACTGACCTAGTGATGATGGCAGGAGAGCAGCAGGTGGTTGTTAGCTCTCTGTTCTGACCGAACGTCACTAGAAATCTGATGTTAGCGGTGTCGCTTGGCTCTTGTGGCGGCACCGACTTGAGCTTGCCTGAGTTGTGTTGGTAGAGCTTTCGCTGTTGGGCATGTGGGCTCGCTGCTCAATCCAACGTTGTCTGGCTGCTTCTAGGGGTGTCGACCGGTTTCAAGGGATGCTCCTCCCTTGGAGGGGCCTGATGCTGTGATGCAGCAGGCAAGGAGTCAGAGGTTTGTCCTTCTCAGTACTCCTTTGTTGAGTTTTGTTCAAGGAGCTCTTTGCGAGTGTCAGCAGCTCCTGTAAACCAGAGGTAGGCGTGTCCAGCTGTCCTTGTGTAGCCTCCGTTCAGCACCCGTGTGGAGGAGGATGTTGTGGTGGACTGCTGTTGGACATACCGTGGTGTTTGCAGGATGAGGACGCCTTTTCCCAGTGGTTGGTCTGGAACCTGGGTCTGTTGCTATGGTGATGGCTCTGTCCTCTTCTGGCTAGGGGCTTTCTGTAGAAGGGTTTTGCATTGTGGCAATGCTGGGTGCCTTCGGTGCCCGCTTTGGATTCTGAGTTGTGAAGTCCAGACTCAGTGGGGTTTGACAAACACCCTTAGTGGCGGCCTTGTGCTTGTTAAAAGGCCTTCTGGGTCAGGTTACGCAGCTGTTGATTAGGCATTGTGCGGCAGGCCCTAATGCCTAGATGACTTCTTGCAGCTGGTGTCCTCCGCCATCCCAGGGTAATCGTGAGCTTGGAGTAAGTTTGTCAAAGTCTGTGTAGTAAGCATGGGGAGTTTCACGCCGACTGCTGGTTGTCTGGGGGGGGGGGCGGCAGCGAGCAGTCCGTGTTCAGACTCTGGGTCTGAGAGTATTTAGGGTGCCAGATGTGTTGTCTCTGGCCAGCTCGTTGGGGTCTGTGGGGTCACACGGTGGGTGTGTCTGCAGTGATCCTCTGGAAAGGTCCCTGCCCCACCCCCTTGTGGCTGCTGGTTGGTGACGTGTGAACAGGGGCTCTCGCCCCCCCCCCCCCTCACAGGTTCAGACTCTTGGCTGAGGGGGTGGGCCTGCTGGCCAGGGGAAGTTCTGTTTCGTGTTTTCCCTATCTGTTCGCCTTGTGGTCTGCAATCATATTTCAGTTCATTTGTGACACTGAAGTCACCTCGTTGCGTTGCTTCGGTAGCCGAAAAAAATTTTTTTTTGTTTTTTTTTTTTTTTTTTTTTTTTTTTTTTTTTTTTTTTTTTTTTTTTTTTTTTTTTTTTTTTTTTTTTTTTTTTTTTTTTTTTTTTTTTTTTTTTCTTTTTTGTTTTTGTTTTTTTTTCTTGCAGCTGCAGAGGTTTTCAGGGAGATCACTTGTGAAGTGTCAAGCAGAAGGCTATGGCTCCCTTTCCCCCCTTTCGTAGCTGTGCACAGGCGTGGAGGGCTTGCACTGCTGGAGACCGATATTCAGCCGGCTGTCTTTTGCTTAAGTCTATGCGCAGTCGGTAGGACTGTTTAAAATCTTTCTGAACCAAGTCACGCACCTCTCTAATTGCTGAGTCAGGGTTTGGACATCAGCTCTGGCTGAATGCAAGCTGGCCTTGTAAGGCCTTAGATGTGGGGTCTCTCTCATTTAGTTCCACATAAGTTGTTTTAAGAGAGACTGGTGTGAAACAGTTCGTTGTCAAAGTCCTGTGTGTGGCTTTTTTTTTTTTTTGTTTTTTTTTTTTGTTTTTTTTTTTTTTCCAGCGGGCCTGGTGTTTAGCGCTGTTAGAGCCTCTGTTTAGACTGGTGATTTCTTTCGGTCGCACCATTCTGTGAGGTTCTTTGCATCCTTTCTGTGCTTTCTCTCGTTGAGCAGGTTTCAGTTCTCTGCAGAATTCTGTGACTTGCAATTTCAGCTCATTTACCTCCTGTCTGAGGCCTTGAGGGTGTGGGCCGAGGAGAGGATGCTGCTGGTCAAGTGTTCGCTTATGTCGAAGTCTCGCTGTTCCTTTCTTTGCCATAGCAGGTCATTGGCTGCTTGGAGCTGAATGATGTCCATTACAGTGCTCTACTGAGTGTCCAGGTGGTCCTGGTGAGCTGCCAGTGCTGGATGTCTGTGGAATGTCTGCGACATACTGGCACACTGGTGGGAACACCAGAGAGAGAAAGGGGAAAGACAAATGCAAGTACGTCCAGAGGTGTTAAACTATCTCTAAGGGAAACGGCTGTGTAGGCCGTGTAAGGTATGACTAGCTGGTGGGAGGCAGCTAGTGAGGTAGGGTGCTATGTTTTTGTGTTCGTGAACACAAAGGAAGAGTTCGAGTAACTTTGTTGAGGGGCCGTAAGAAGGGGTCAGCTGATGACCGGGCTATAATACTGATGGTTCACGGGTTTGGTCAAAATGACGAAACTGAAATAAAATAAGATGAACTCAAAAAAAAAAAACAAAAGAGGAAAGATTTTACCTATTTAGTTTTTTTCCTAAGAGATATGGCTAAGCAGGTTCACTTGCCTTTTTTTTTTTTTTTTTTTTTTTTTTTTTTTTTTTTTGTTTTTTTTTTTTTTTTTTTTTTTTTTTTCTGTGTGAGCTGCAATAGACTTCATAACCTAGGGTTAGGCTGTTAGCTAAACTTGCAGGGACCCACCAAATACCTCGTCAAGAGAAAAAGAAACATTGGGAATTGTTTCTAGTTTTATGTTAACCTACATTGTGTTGCAATGGTAGCTGCCCTTCAACGTATTATGCCTGGCACTGAGGAGTGAGGAGAAGTAGAGAGGAAACAGGGATTATGCTACTTATAACCTGTATAACTCGTTAAGGAAATAACAGTTGCTAGAACTACTGTAATCCCATCCAAAAGCGACGATGGTGATGGTGAAAATACTAAAATAAGGTAAAAGTAAAACCACAAAAAAAAACAAAAAAAAAAAAAGGAAAAAAAAAAAAAACGGGGTTCCTAAGAGCTGTAGGAAATTAAAAGGGAAAGTAAATAAACAAAATAACAAAAAAAAATAAAAATGGAATAAAAAAAAAAAAAAAAAAAAATTTGATTTAATAAAATCTCAAATTTAATACAAATCAATTAGCTGAATTGGTACATTTGTGATAAACAAATGTAAATAAATGCAATAAAATAAAAAAAAAAAGTTAAAATAAAAAATAAACAATAACACAAGTAAACCCAGTATGTGGGTGGGTCCCACGGGGACCTGTGATGGCATCAACAGGAAGTGACACCAGGAGTGACGGAGAGAGAGGGAGAGAGAGGTGTGGTTAGAAAGTTACACTTTACACGCCTATCTAAGCGTTAGCCAGATGCTAACAGCTAGCAGTTGAGGTAAAGGGCTTAGCTTAAGAGTTAGCGTTAGTTACAAGCAATTCTTTGTTTACACATAGGTCTGTGAAGTGGGTGCTGTTGTCAGATTAACGGAAGAGTCTGCTCACACTTCCGGGGTCACGTGGTGCTAGGAGACCAATGCAAGCTCACAACAGGTGCAAGTGGAGCAGACTTGCACTGCTGAGAGCATGCATGGGAAACTCATGCATGTCCCATACAAATTCATTCATTACTCAAAACAGCACATTCACTTCACAGGCAATGGTGGATTCGTAGTTAGCTACGCTAGAATAACACCATTAATTTTACGTAAATGTTTCACATGAGCGAGTCAAAATGAAATACAATGATACGGAACACATAATAAGGCCTTAAATCAGTAAAATGAGGAGCATCACTCAGATCACCTACAACAGTGCTGAAAAAGGGGATTTCTTCGCCCAAGATCAGACGATTCATTTGGTACCAGTTATATGAGCTGCTAATCTGAGATTGCGTCGTCAGAAAATAGACTTATGCTCCACTAACAACAGAGATTAGGATTTCTTCGCTAAAATCAGGTTAGTTTCTTATCGTACGATTTAAAAACATTATAGCACTGAAACTTTAATACCTGTAGGAAGGCACCTTCAAGCTATAGTTTTATCTGATTATAATCAGAACCTGGTGCGCGCATGTATAAGAGTTACGTAAATGTTTCACATGAGTGGGTCGATATGAATACAATGCTACATAACACATAATAAGGCCTTACATCAGTGAAATGAGGAGCATCGCTCAGATCACCTACACAGTACTGAAGAAGGGGATTTCTTCGCCCAAAATCAGACCGATTTATTCTGGTACCATTTATATGAGTTGCTAATCCCGAGATTTCGTCGTCAGAAAATAGACTTGTGCTCTACTAACACAGAAATTAGGATTTCTTCGCTAAAATAAGGTTAGTTTCTTATCGTACGATTTAAAAACATTATAGCACTGAAAACTTCTTACTGCTCGCAGGAAGGCGCATACAAACTATAATTTTATCTGGTTTTGAACAGGAACTGGTATGCGCATGGAGAAGAAATTACTAAAACTTATGAAACAGACACATAAGACTGATTATTGGGTCTGCTTGCAAGCAATGTTTAAAAAGACTCCACCGTTCTGAATTACTGCTCGTACTGCCTAAAGTATGAAACTATTGTTTCCCCAGCAATGTGTATGCCGGGATTTTTCTGGCTAGCTTGTAAAAGTTTCTGGGGGTCACATCATGCGTTGCTGCGGGGATGCTTGGAAGTATTAAAGTTCTGTTCTGTCAGTTGTTAAGCAGAAAGTGTTGGCTCTCCCTTTCGTAGCTTCGTGCACCTGAGTGAGTTTTGCACTGCTGAGTGAGGATGAAGGAGTAGGGTGTCTCTCCCACTGCGCCTCTTTTCGCCGCCTGTAGGAGTCCCCGAGTTCTCTTCGGAGCATGTCAAGCTTGTCGTGAGTGTTGTTCAGCTGCTGGATCAGAGTCTCAATTCTGGCAAATTTGTCTAAGAGCTCACAATTTGCTGCTTTAATAGTAATTTTGTGTGTTTCNGTTCAGCTTCTGGATCAGAGTCTCAATTCTGGCAACTTTTTCTAAGAGCTCAGAATTTGCTGCTTTTATAGTAATTTTGTGTGGGTGTTTCCTTTCCAGGTCCTTTCTGGCTACCTTTCCAGGTGCTCTTGCTGTTCAGCAGCTGTCCGAGCCTTTTTAAATCTATTGATTTCCTTCTGTAGCTCCATTTTGCTGGGGTCCTTGTTGGCTACCGCTGTGATCTGTTGCTTGAGATCATTTACCTCCTTTTCAGACCCATGAGGTTGTGGTCCAGGAAGATGATGACCTTGGCGAGCTTTTTGTAGCCACAACTCTCGCCCTAGTCCTGAGTCTGAGGCACACCCCTCTCCGCGCCCAGCCGCTTTCGGCTCAGTAGGTGGTCGTAGGGCCTGGGTAAAGGGGGTGTTCCTCACGTCGCCTGGCCAGCCCTCTCTGTTCTGCTTTCTGGGCAGTTAGTCTGAGCATCTGCATTTTGGCAAACTTGTGTTTAGAGTAAGGGCTAGAGACTACTACAAAATCAAAACAGAGTGTGAATGCTAAAATGGTTTTGGGTCAGCATATGTTTTGCTGAAAAAGGCGTAAACAGGATTTTGATTGATGACTTAAGACTACTGTCAAATTATTGTCAAATTATCACTCAGAATTTGCTGACGGTTCCCCCAAACAAGCTTCATCTCTGAGGTATGAAGTAGAAAAGGGAAAAGCAGAAGGAAAAGGAGAGAATTTCTATTCAGATTATGCCTATTATTTATTTTTTGATTATTTTTGAAAATAAACAAATCACAAATAGAAATGTCTCTGGTTCCTTTTGAGGTTCAGAGAGAACATCAAGGGGGGATAACATGTAAATGGATTTAAAATTATCTGACTGCTATTAACAAAACAAGGTAGTCATTCTGGTATTAGGAACAAATAGCGGCATTAGTGATTAGTGTGTTACTAAAAGCACCCAGTACCTTAATGATTCTTCTCTAGATAGACAGTTAAAATTTTATTAAATTTAGATTTAATTAGCTAGTAACTGAGCGATAGCATTCAGGAAGGATACATCTAGGTAGTTAAATTCGCTGAGATGAATTGAAGATTGGGAAACATAGAAAAAGAACAAAAAAATTAAAAGAAAGTGAAAAATCAGAAACCATGGATTAGGTTAATTTCAAATTACTTCACACTGCACACACACACATGCTGTATTTAAGAGCTTCAATTAAAGAGTGTTAACCCCTAATTGTGAAAGCTATTTGGTAGCTTAGCCTAAAATGAAACTATGCTAAGTCGTGTTAGCTTTGCTGCTTCAAGTGTTTGTTTACACACATGGCGTGTTGTGCTATGTGAAGTTAGCACTTCCTGTGACAAGTTGTTGTCACGGTAACCAATGCATGCCAGTGTAATTAACGCAGTTTAATGTCTGTCTATGTTAAACAGTCATAGTTTTAGAACGTGGTGCTTTCAGCCTTCAAGACTTGTTGCATTACCTAAGCATTTCGGTGAGTGCTTCTCTAATGCAACAATAACTTCTTGCACTTGTTTAAAGAATTACAAACGTGTTTACTGTAAGTTAAAACCGTTTTAAACATATATGTAGTTATGTTTGGCTCACACATGAGTACTAAGTACGGTATTACACCTTTAATTTCACTCAGCGAGTGAAACACAGTAATGACCACCAGGTTGCTCGGCTTATATATATACAGTCAAAGTGTAGATGAATTGCTTCAATCTAATTATAAACTATAAGGCCTTTATGCTGTAGAAAGGGGAGCAGCGCTCACATCTACCTTGATATAACTGTACTGAGATTTCTTCTTCAAAGAAACAATTTAAACAATACTGCAAATTTTTGATTTCTTCACTAAGCATATTACATTATGGTACAGTTTGGACATGCCGCTGAGCTGAGATTCAGACTTACGCTTTGTCAAGACAGATTTATGCTTTAATACTGAAATTAGGGTTTCTTTGCTAAAATCAGATTAACCTTACACTGCTACCATTAAGCATGAAATACATAAAGACTCTCACAATTATAATAGCGGTACCAATTCAAACCCCCACTTTATCTGCATCTAAACAAGCCAGCAAATATGGACACCACCGGGCATCTGAAGTCACGTCCTATTTTAACCTGGGCTATCAAGCACACACTTTTAAGTTGCCAGTGTTTAAACTAATAACTTTCGTTTTATCAGCCCGCTTCTCTCCACCAAATGTGTAGCGAATCAGCTCATGGGGAAATATGAATAATTAAGCATAACTAGTTATAATTAACTATTCATATTTTAGATCCGCTGTAGATATTTGCTGACCACTCCGGGTCAACCGTCTTGTCAATTCTAAGAACGTTAATTCCTGGTTAAAGAAATAACATTCTTACTGTACAATTCTATAAGTTTGTACGTAAATTCCCCCCCGTGGGGGCATGATATTGACTCCGGTTATGAGTAAACAATGAACATGTCAAGTGTGATACAAGTAAGGTTTTATTTTATTTTACTACATAAACACTTAAACTAGTCTAACATACTACATAAACACATTAAGCCGGTCTAACATACACATACACACACACACACACACACACATACAGTTGGTATAGGAAAGGGTTAAAGTTTAACTCAGCATAGAAAGAGGCATAAAGAATGAATTTTATGGAACACTTTTCATGTATATTCAACAGATCAAAGCTTCAGGGATACGTCAGATTCTTAGTTCAAATACACCTTTGTAAAAAGGTGTAACTGAGACTTAATGTATCAATTAATAATACTAAGTTTGATACTTACGAGTCTCGGCTGTCCTGAAAGAGATGCCTGATGCAAATCTTAAAGCTTCCCGTAGATCTTTGCTGAATTCGGGTCGATGAAAAGAACCAGTTTGAGTCAGTGTCACTTGATGAATGGAAAGGACTAGGCCGAAGAAAGGCCTGGCACAGATGCTTTGGTATCCTGAAGCGTTTTTCTCACATCTTCATCTTTGCTTCTGACTGAACCACCGACTGGGCGGGTCACATGGTGTGTCAGCTTTAAGGTCAGAGAAGATCCCCGCCTCTCAAGATGGGCTTATCCAATGAGAAAAGCCGGAATGCCAAGTGGGCGTTTTGAGATCCGTGGAGTTTATGGCTCTTTGTGTGGAAACATGGTACTTTAGTATCTGAAACTTTGATTGAAAATACTAAAGGTTCTCAGGGAACTAATATATTGCCTACGTACCAACAATTAATATACATTCTTGTTTAGATCATCAGAAGGCGAATTCATAGATACTAAACAAGCTATATGTAAGGTTATCTGAATGAGTGGTTTATCGTAAGCACGGATAAAAATAGTCTATAATACAACAGATTAATACAAAACAGCAATAATATACACAATGGCTTGAAGAATATGTGTGTTCATTCAAAGTAAGGTTTTCCTATTAATTAATTAGTAGAAAATTCAATTTCTACTGTGCATTTGTACCCTTTGTTTCTGGAGAATGCAGCTGAGTGTCGGCTCGCATTCCACAAGGTTGTAAATGTATCGGGTTACCATGAAACCAGGGTCTTGTTCGGCGTCCTGGGGTGTTACAAAGTATTTGTGAAATCTAGCTAACAAAATATATATTGTGTGTTGGAGTGGTCCAGACTCTACACATTAAAAGAACCAAAGACTTAACTACTTCAGTCTGTGTGCATTGATTTATTTAATACACGAGTTTCACAATTTGATTTGAATTACTGATATCTGACTTTTCCACGACATTCTAATTTATTGAGATGCACCTGTAAATAAAAGCAACCTTGCTGATCAGAAGAGCCTTCTTTTAAAACATTAGAAAATACTACAGATCCCAATTTGAACACTACGTGTGAATGTTATAATAAATGCATTAACAGAGCTGTAGAAATTATTATCATTATTGTCTTTTTATTTTACTGAACAACAGTAAAATTACAATACTAACATTTATGATTGTTGAATATACAGGCACCTGGGGTTTTGAGCATGAATGGACTGTTTAAGGTCATGCCACAGCATCTCAATCAGATTTAAGTCCGCACTATGACTTGGCCACTCCAAAACCTTAATTTTGTCTTGAGCCATTCAGAGGTGGACTTGCTGGTGTGTTTGGCATCATGGTCCTGCTGCATAACCCAAGAGAGCTTGAGCTTGAGGTCACAAACTGACGGCCAGACATTCTCCTTCAGGATTTTCTGATAGAGTGCAGAATTCATGGTTCCATCAATTATGGAAAGTCTTCCAGGTCCTGAAGGTGCAAAGCAGCCCCAGACCATCACACTACCACCACCATGTTTGACTGTTGGTGTGATGTTCTTTTTATGTAATGCTGTGTTGGTTTTACACCAGATGTAACGGAACACACACCTTCCAAAAAGTTCACAACATGAACATAACATCAGTCCACAGAGTATTTGCCTTGGAACTCTCCCATGAATGCCGTTTTTGCCCAGTCTGTTTCTTATTGTTGAATCATGAACACTGACCTTAATTGAGGCAAGTGAGACCTGCAGTTCTTTAGATGTTGTTCTGGGTTCTTTTATGACCTCCTGGATGAGTCGTTGTTGCGCTCTTGGAGTCATTTTGGTTGGCTGGCCACTCCTGGGAAGGTTCACCACTGTTCCGAGTTTTCTCCATTTGTGGATAATGGCTCTGACCATGGTTCACTGGAGTCCCAAAGCCTTAGAAATGGCATTGTAACCCTTTCCAGACTGATACATGTCAGCTATTTTGTTTATCATCTGTTCTTGAATTTCTTTAGATCGCGGCATGATGTGTTGCTCTTTAAGCGTGCTTCACTTTGTCAGACAGGTTCTATTTAAGTGATTTCTTGATTCAACAGGTCTGGCAGTAATCAGGCCTGGGTGTGGCTTAGTGAAATTTAACTCAGCTTACCAAAATAATATGGTTAACTCTTTCCCCACCATTGACGAGTTATGTCGTCTTTTACAAGAAAACGCTTCCTCGCCAAAGACGAGTTTTTACGGCTTTTTGTGTTTTCACTGTTATACACTCGGGGGCACTATTACACATCTTCTGAGCGAGTACAAAACCTCCCGAACAAAAACACACGTGAACAGGACGGAGAAACAAGCGATCTCTTATGTAAAGAGATGCATATGAAAAATGATGCAATCATCAGCAATAGACAGAATATAAATGAAAACTGCGTAATGTTACAGAGTAAAATGTTGATCCAGGAAGTGGTATATGTCTGTGCAAGCTTTGGAGGTGTTGATGGAAGCGATTTACTGGATTTATGCTTTGATAATCGTACTGAATATTATCCAGATGTAGTTTTTGATAAAATTTTGATTTTCTCACCTTTTTGCACAAAATTATGCATTTTTATGAAACCTACCTATAGTCAAGTGTTGATAAAAAAAGAATGCTTTTAGATAGAATAAAACAGATTTTTTTTTGTTTAAAAGTAGAGGCTCTGATCTTTATTTTGGTGTATTGCATATTCAAATATTCATACAGGAATATATACTTAAAAAAACACTTTTAGGAACATATTTGCGTGTCTTAATTTCCTTCGATACAAGCCGAAGTTGATGCATCAGTCTCAGCATCCGTTCAGCGAGCCAATCGGCGCTCCGGACAAGACTCGCAGGTCAGCTCCCTCCACCATTAAGCAGGGTTAGACTGATCGGGAAAGTGTACGGATGCAATCTGTACCATAGCGATCGTAGTGATTTATCTTGCTAAAGTTGTGTGCGTGCCTGTAAAAAAAAACACACACGCAAATCTTGTGGTGACAATAAATGGGTTAATCCTGCATAAATCTCTAACCGGACGCTTCGTTGTGGATCTGTTGCCAACCGGCAAATTCACTTTAAAGGAGAAGAGCTACCAGTAGCCACTCATTTTTACAGGAGGCCATCAAATAATAGTGAAAATCATCAAAATCTCTGGTGGTGGCTGGCAACTTTTTTCAAAAATGCTGGCGGGGAAAGAGTTAATCACAGTTCTTTCATGATTTAACAGGAGGGGTCAATTAATTTTTCATGTAGGGCCAGGTATGTTTGGACAGCTTTTTTCCTTAACAAATGAAATCATCATTTAAAAACTGCATTTTGTATTTACTTGCATTATCTTTGTGTAATTTAAAAATTTGTTTGATGATCTGAATCTTTTAATTCTGACAAATATGCAAAAATTTAAAAAACAGGAAGAGAGCAAAAACATTTTCACGGCACTGTACTGTGTGTGTTATTATAGATATATATATATAATAATAAATAACACACTTACACACACACACACACACACACACACACACCACCACACACAATATATATATATATATATAATATATCTTTATATATATAGATATATTAGTGCTGTCAAACGATTAAACGCATCCAAAATAAAAGTTTTTCTTTACACAATATATCTATGTGTACTGTGTATATTTATTATGAATATTTTAAAATATTACACGTATTTACATATCTATTGATAATCATATAATTTTATATATACAGATTTTGTAATATAATACCCAAGCATTTTCTAAATATATACTGTATGTTTGTGTATTTATATATACGTAATAAATGTACACACACATATATTATGTACACAATTTTTTTTATTTTTGGATGTGATTAATCGTGATTAATCGTTGGACAGCACTAATATATATATATATATAATATATATATTCATATAGATATATATATCTATAGCCTTTATGTGCATAAGCCAAAATGTTAGGGCAAATGTGTTAACTCATTTATATGTGGCTTCAGGGTAGTTACTGCATGATATTAACAGCAATGCACAGAGGTATGATGCAGTTTGTATATGTGAACTCGGCAGGGTGATTTTAGCTATCTGAAAGATAAAGAAGAAAGCGGTATGGAATGTTTAGATCGAGTTCATGGCTTTGCCTCTAGCTTAGAGCCATAACCTATTTAGCTATTTCAGTAAGGCTGGAAAACACTGTAGTTCCCATCGATAAAATAACCCTGGGGTGTCTGTAATGAGGGCAGCTGCACATGCCTCCAGCTCTGCCAGCGAACATATGCAGCCTTCTTTCAGGGGCTGAGGTTAACCCTGCAGACTTCTGCGGCATAATCATGAGCACTGCCAACAATTCTCCAGCGGCCCACTTACCTGTCACTTGGTCTGGGTGGGCTAAGATGGTCAGAGAAAACTGCCACTTTTCACGCCTGTCTGCTGGAGACCATCACGGCCTCTATTTCTCTTTCGAGAGGGTGTGAAATGGAGGGTTTGAGTATTGAAGTACCAGGTAAGCACCTGAGTTAGATGGTGATTTTGAACACTGAGAGGGATGAAATGATGGAATGAAGAGAGGGGGCAGAGGGAGAAAGAGAAAGAGAGGGAGGAACGAAGTGGTGGAAAGGTGAGTGCTTGAGACGGGTACGGACAGAGGAGAAAGCGACGTGGAGAATGTGAATGAGCATGTGCAAGCGCGAGGAGAAGCTGAAGGGAGGTGAGACAGGAAGGGAATGGTATGAGAGGAGTGTATATGGAGGACAGAGGGGTGAAAAATGAATTGAAGTAAAAAGCAGTGTAAGCACTTTTTCGCTTCACTGGAAAGTACATGAATCTGAAAGGAGTTTTCTCCAACAGGGAATTCCTAGTAAACTGTCTTTCTTTCGGTGCAGCGCTGTTCACAACTACTTTGTGTCTTCTCCGGGTCTTATGTAAAGCTACAGTTCACCCAAAAATGAAAGTCCAGTCATTATTTACTCATCTTCATGCCATTTTTGAAGAATATCCTGGAAACAAATCTGTATAGCAAAAGTGAATGAGGACTGGGGCTTTCAAGCTTCAAAACGACAAAAAAAGCACCATTAAAGTGGTTATTTTGACTCATGCTGTATGTCAAGTCTGTGAAGCATACAATAAGCTTTTGTGTGACAAAAAGTCCAAATGAAATTTAAAAAGAAGCAATGTCTGATTCATGAACTAATTGTTCTTTTGAATTTGATCTCTTCAATGGATCGAGTTCACAAAACTAATCTAAATGATTTATTCACAAATCAGACAGGCAGATCAGATAATTCTCACTGACCTCAGAATGTCCTACAATTCAGTATGCCCTCACATTTATGCCTATTATGACTTGCAATATAGCGCATTATCAATCGTGCACTTGCTCGTCGCCTCCAAAAGGGGGCTTACAATAATTTGCAAAGATACATATCAGCTACAAGTGTAGGCACTACTTGCTTTATGCAAGCACTATATATAGGATACATCACTATACAGGATTACCCTATTATACTTTATCAACACGAATTGTTAGCATTAATACCATAATTCCTCCGTTCAATTATGCCTAAGACATCGAGAGTCACGCAGACCTATAACAACCCAGCCACAACACATAATTGTAACATGCCTTACCTTAACACAGAATCTACCATAGAGTCCAACGTTTATATTTTTTCTATTAATCTTTGAGTTAACATGTACTAAACTTGAGTGGAATTTGCACCGCAGCGCCCTCACACCTTGATGCTTATGACAAGAATAGCATGTATTGTTATCTTTATTGAAGTTAATTAGGTTTAAATCGCTTTCATGCTTGAATGAATGTTATTTTTGCAATTTTACACGTAATAATCCACGTTGATCACATTGCACAAAACTGAAATTGCACGTCAAATAACACATTGTCAATATTTTTTGAGACCCCCCAAAATTTCACAAATCACGTTTTCAGGGGAGCCCATGTCTTCTTAAGGGGAGCCGAGCTCCCCCTAGCTACCCCGTAGTTCGCACCCTGGCTATAACTTGTGTCCTAGAATCCGTTATTACTTAAGGGCGTCAAGTACACATCTTCTGTACAGAATTTCTAAAAAGCACAAGTGAAGAAGAAACCGAACAACAGATGCTTCCACATGTATTCTAACATGATCATCAGGCATAAAACAGTATCAAAACTGTGTAAAGTTGATGTAATGTTGACCAATGAAGAGGTAATAATGACTGTCAAGCTTTGGGGTGTTAATCGACTCTTTGATCGTTAATCTACGTTTTGATTATCATTCTGAATCCAATTCATAGTCTTTTTCAGCTTTTTGTTCAAAATGTTGTTTATTTCTTTATTTTTTATTTATGAAACGTATCCACATTCAAGTGTTTAAAAAAAGAATGCCTGAAGCTAGAATAAAATGTTTTTGTTTACAAGCGATACCCTGTTCTTTGATTATGTATATGTTCAGATCTTCATTCACATAATACTATACCAGTAAATACTAAATAGGGCATAGTAGTATACTTAAAGTATGACGTAAAGTTCACTTAAAGAACCCTTCCGAGTATACCTTGCAGTATAAACTCTAACCGAGTAGTTTACTGAGACTATCTTCCCAGTGTACTAAAAATGCTACTACAGTTTTAATTAGAAATTATCAGAATATCCTATGTTCACTTTTAGTATAGTTGCAGTACAAACCAAACATTTTGATGTAAACTAGTTGTGTACTCAAATTTTACTACTGTTACACAAAGTATATTTAAAAGTATACTTTTATATACTAGAAAGTGGGCCAATTTAGTCCCAAGGAGTATTGAAATAGTACACTTACAAGTATACTACTAGTACACTGATATTTGTATACTTACTACATAAAGTATACTTAAAAATATACTTGAACTTTACTTAAGTATACTTACTAAAATAAACTTGAAGTATACAACTTTTTGGTAGGACAGACTTTCATTGTTGGGTGAATTTATCCTTTTAAAACATGAACAGAGGAAAACAGGCTTGTTTCTGAAATTCAAAATGTTCACAAGGTCATCCTACTTTCTTTTAATTGGATAAAAATCTAATATAGAACAGTTCACAGGCATTTCTTTAACTAGAGACTTTCACCGGGAGGTAAATTCTCAGTGTTTCAATGAGGACACAAACAGCAAGCTCCATTATTAGGCCATAGGGGATGCTAAGTCTTAATTAGCATTGTCTCGAGAGGATGAAAAGTGTCTGTGTTTCTTCAAGAGGACAACAACTTTGAGGGACTCTACATGATATAAATGGTTGTGGCAGTTATTATCTACAAATAGAGACGAAAGGCACACTATAACACTAATCCAACACAAATATTTTAAAACCATGCTTAGTCAAACTAACAAGTGCAACTTAACACCTTAGCAAGCAAAAGCCATTGTGCATTGTAATCCACACCTGTGTTGCTGATGCTGTCAAAATGTGTGAGGAAATGTTACATATTATATTAGCACTGGTTTTCAGTGGTTTAAAGTTACCACTTTACAGGTTTGTTGACTCTGTAATATAAATGTGGTTCCTTAGAGCCCATGGTGTCTTCAAGAGTCATAGCACAGATCTGCAGCTCAGTTGGAAACAGAACTTTTCCACTGACTAATCTAAAGAGTTTACTCAAGCCACCCGAGAATACATTCTTATTTCCTTAACTCATTTCTTGGCAACAGAAGTAGTTGCTGAATAAATGAATACAAATATCTTTATGCTGTTTTTAATGGAATTTGACTAATTTACTTTGTAATACTAAGTTTGCAATTTTAAGATGAGCTAAATGCTAGTAATAGTTTCTATATTTCTATGTCTGTTTTCAGAATTACAAATATATAAAATACCATATACTGGTAAGAAAAAACGGACACATCTTGCATAACTACATCTTTAGGAACATAAAGGAACTCATTGAAGCTGTGCTGCTCACAATAACACTAGGAAACGTTTGTGTAATGTGGTGGATAAAATGTATATTTAATTGGGAAATGGCAGTGCAAATGTACAATTCCTTTCAGAGTTTGTGCTTTGAGAAAGCATACTTTATTCTTTCCTTTCTGTGTTTAGAAGAGTACATTTTTAACATAGCTTGCCATTATAGTAGATAAATGCCAGTCATGCTGGGTCTTTACATTTGCTTTGAATTGAGATTATTCTATTGAATCTCCTCTCTTTTTTTAGATCTGCATAAAGATAAAGTAATGTCTCAATACTACATAGGACACTGATCTCTGCAATGTGAACAAGCTTCATTTAACATTACATAATGCAGAGTGCATGTATAATGTTGGCTTTTTTGTGGAATTTGTATTTGGAATTTGGAAGATGAAGTAATGGCAAAAACGTTTAATTAGAAAACACAGCAAATATGCAGTATTGTTTATCCCTAGTTGGAATAATAACTAAATAAAATGGATAAATACACAATTGCATTCATTGTAACACGTACTGTATACTCAATAATGGGTATTTTTCAGAAAGATGCTGTTTGGGCCTAGATGGTGTTTGTTTGGCCCATTTGATTTTACATTACAATTTCAGCTCTTGTTAGACTTTGCAGCAACAGGCTCATTTGTTAATTAATGTAATTAATTGAATAATTAAATGCACTTTTTTATAATTCTTAAAACATTTAATTCATTGGATGTATATACTGTTAGGTAACACAGACTTGCATATCCCAATGAAAATTGGCACCAAAGATTAAACTTTTTTCTGTGCTTCCAAGCAACACTTTGGACCACCTCAGACCTGGACTCCCCGTGGTGTATTTCCTGCGGGTCGCTCCCCTGTGGTCGTGTCATGGCTAAATGCCATATCCATTTAATGCTGCACCATGCCATCCCTCTGGACGTGAACGTTCCAGAGCTTGCATAACTCTGCTTTGGCCTGTTTTATCATTCATTCAACAGGCCTTTATATATTCTCTTTCTCAGATGATAAATGGCACAAGGAATTTAATTAGAGCTATGGGAGGAGAAGGGGCCTGATGAATCTGATACTTTGTGGCTCTCGCACACAAATCAAAGGTGAAAGTGTGTGCGTGTGTGTGGGACAGCGGAGCAGGGAGATGTCATTACCACAAATGGCGTGATGTGCCTGTCAGGCGTGGTGGAATTAACTCACTCATTCTGATCTCAACAGCTGAGGGAGCCACTCTGCTCAGGGAAATAACTAATCTGTATGCAGGTCATTTGTGGACATGACAGGAACCGGAGCAGAAAATGATTCCATACTCACAAGAGCCCGGGCCAGACAATTTACTGTAATGAGTTTTGATATTCCTACTAGTCCTTCAGAAATTACATATGAAAATATTTCCACTCTGAAACACTTCCAGAGAATATTTTGGAATGAAGCTTTAAGGAGATGGGTACACAGGTGCAACGAATGTCTCTTGGGGTTATGACACTTTATTAATAAAAATAGATTCTTATTTGTGGAAAAGTGCCATCAAAATGTATGTTCTTTGAGAGCTGACAAAGCTAGGGTGGTTGTGTATTTTGGGTAACGGCTAACGATACTGATGTAAACTGTGGTCATTTCTGAAAAAAAAATCCTTAAACCTTATGGGACTACACAAAAATGAAGCCATTCTGAAGAAGAGTTCACACAAAAAGGAAAGTTCTGCCATTATTTTCTCACCCTCATGTCAATCCAAACCTTGTATGCTGTTATTTGTGCTGTGAAACACAAAGTAGAAGTTTTTGAAGAATTGTTACACAGTCCTTGCCATATAAAAAAAAAATACACATCTAAAATCACAATAAAAATACCCCGGTGGTCACTATCTAGTGTCGTTGTTTGGCAAAAAAAATAGGTGGCTACTGTTGTTCCCTGGAAAAATACCAGCATACCTACATTGTTGGAAAGACATCAGGGTGAGCAAATAATAGAACTTTCAGTTTCTGGTGAATTATTCCTTGAAAAGCGCATACATTTTGCATTGACATTTAACTCAAATAATAATAGCACACAGCAATAGTAGATCTATAGCAATAGTAGTCGTTCCTACTGAAATGCAGTTGTACACAATGGTTATTATCCTTTGAATCAACCCCTACAACAAAGCCTGCAGCTAATGAATGTGTTGGCATACAACCACTGACATAAATGTGTCTGTCAGGACCTCTAAGGAAAGGGAAAATTAGTTGTTTCATTTCTTATTCATTAAATAAGTCTTCCCATTGCAGTGTACCACAAAGCAGGAACCTTGATTTTATATGCATTCTCTACACATTACCATTTCCACAGCCGTCCCGACGGATTATCCAGACAAAAACAAGTCTGGTGGAATTAAACTATGGCAGACTGTTAATAACAAAATTATTTCAATGGAAACCCACAAACTGCCAAACCTGCAGAGTAAATGTGCAACCTAGTAAGGTATGTGAGGGCTTGCTTTGCGATAAAGACATCCGGTGGGACACAAACAAACATGTTGCTATGTTCCACCATCCATTTTGCAATGGCATACACCACTTATATACAACATAGTACAATAACTGTGTATTCTATTGTGTGTGTCATGTTTACTAATGTTTTGGCCATGTAATTCTTTGTTTATCACACCAGTAAAGCTTCTTAAGTGAATCTCTCCCGCATCGGCATCAGCTTTGTGATTTAGAGAGCACACTCAATACTGTAAAACATGCGTTCTTTTTTTCAGCGTTTGATGCTTGCCCGCAGCTTTGAAGCAGCACTCCAAAACCTAATTAATATAACAGATTGTCTAGCAGCACACAGACTTTGACAGTCTGGAACTCTCAACAACAAGAAATGTTTGCACTCATTTCGTTATACAGGATCATTCATAATCTTTCTTTTCAAAAGAGTAAAGTGAATGCTTAATTTTACTTTGTGGCTCATAAACTGGCAACAATTTGTCTTTAGGCATCTTTGAACCAACAGATTCTCCCTCTATTGTTTACCATCTGTGCATTGTTTTTGTCCAGATGTAATGGAATCACCTCACATTAGTTCTGTTTATTCTGACGCTCAACACATTTTCACTTGGATGGCGATTAGACCTGAAGTGATGTTCTTTTCCACCTACCTCTGAACTCCCTTTGGCTTCTAGAACAAAAGGTCACAATTATGGCCTGACGGCTCTCATGCCCACTGACTTGTGATAAATGAGACTGGTATTATAATGAAGAGACCCACCTTTGGGGAGAGATAGCAAAAGGTCAACTGACTGTCAGGCCGGCAAAGGTACGTGGGTTGGAGGGTGACAAGCACCATTAATTATGAAGTGGGACAATCAGTTTAGATTGGAGGAGGAGCCACAAAGTTTTTGATGTCAAGGATAATCCAACCCATTCATAAAATATAATGGAATATAGACTCACATATTTATTTATTTATTTTTTTATTTATTTAGTCTTTCGCAACGCCTTTATCCATGCGACTTGACAATGAGGACAACAGAACAGCATCATTGTAGATTAAAACAGACTAAAAACAGAATCCCAAACTAACATCTAAAACTTTATAATACTACTTATACCATGTAAAGAATAAAGAATTAATAAAAATGACAATACCATACAACAGAATTTCCAACATCATTTAAATAAAACTAAAAAATAGAGCTAAAAACTATTCAAAATATTAAAGGACAAAAGGTATAAGAGTATAATAATGATTCTAGCATAACACTAAGCCAAACACTAAAAAACAACTACATACAGGTGCATCTCAATAAATTTAGAATGTCGTGGAAAAGTTCAATTATTTCAGTAATTCAACTCAAATGTGAAACTCGTGTATTAAGAATTCGCTGCACACAGACCTGAAGTAGTTTAAGGGGTCAGATGAGGCAATTTAAGTTTTTCCTTTCTCTTTGGAGTGTTACAAGTGTTATTGGTGCATAAAGAAGATCTGTAAGTTTGCAAAGACTAAAGTCTCAAAACCAAAGAGATATTCTTTATCAAAGTTAAGACTCTGCCACGCCCCCCTAAAACGGCTCGTTCTAACACGCCCCGACATATCTACCTCACTATGTGGAAATATTTGCTGCCCAAATGTGCACGCAAAGAAATAAGGCATGGTTTCAGTAACCGCAGTTGTGTTGACGCAGTCATGTCAGGGATACCTCTGTGTGTTTCTAGGCGATAGCAAAAGCACTTTATTTGGCCTTCCTGAAGTAGATGCATTTAGGAATCTTTAAGATTTTCTTACAACAGAACAGCAATGCATTTTTATGGACGAGACCGTTTCATGAACCTAGGAGAGGAGGTAATTCTGACTTTGCTATGGCAATCTGGCGCTTCTGAATCAGCGACTGTAAGTATGTTTTGTTATTAGTTTAAGTATTTGCTATTGACTGTTCAAATGCTTAGTTTTGCGCATCGTGTGTGTTTGGTGTTTGAGAGAGAAGAGAGTAGAGAGAGAGAGACGCGAGAGAGCCGAGCCGAGCTGCGGCGAGAAAGAGAGAGGGAGAGAAGAGAGAGCGCGTCACATCAAAGTGGAGTCAGCTGTCTTAACCGTGGCTTTGTTGCAAACACATACCAGCTTCATCACTTTGTCTGTCACAAGACTCTGTTCCCCTTTCGGGCTTTTCTTTACATTTATTTTGAAAGATGAAGTTGCGATTATGGTAAGGGCATTACATTGTCCGACGGGTGCTTGTGGTGTTCGGCCAATCACAATGCCCTGGGTCAGCTGGCCAATCAGAGCAGAATGTGCTTGTCAAGTGTACTTTGTCTAAACGAAGCGTTTGAGAGAGGCGGGACACTACAATAATGTACAGTATTTGAAAAGTTATGTGTTTTTTGAACATTAAAGCATGGCAATATATTCTGTTACACCAAATACCCAAAATAATGATCTTTAAAAAAGCAGCATATGACCCCTTTAAGCTTAGGCTTTGGGTTCTTTCCTTGTGATTTTGGCTCACATATAACAAAAACCCACCAATTCACTATCTCAGCAAATTATAATACTTCATAAGACCAATAATAAAAAAAAATTTTTAGTGAATTGTTGGCCTTCTAGAAAGTATGTTAATTTACTGTACATGTAATCAATACTTGGTAGGGCTCTTTTGCTTTAATTACTGCCTCAATTCAGCGTGGCATGAGGTGATCAGTTTGTGGCACTGCTGACCCCTTCTCTATGGGGTTCAGGTCTGGTGAGTTTGCAGGCCAATCTAGCACAGTAACACCATGGTCATTTAACCCACTTTTGGTGCTTTTGGCAGTGTGGGCAGGTGCCAAATCTTGCTGGAAAATGAAATCAGCATCTTCATGAAGCTTGTCAGCAGAAGGAAGCATGTAGTGCTCTAAAATTTCTTGGTAAACGAGTGCAGTGATGTTGGTTTTCACAATGGACCAACACCAGCAGATGAAATTGCACCCCAAATCATCACAAACTGTGGTAACTTAACACTAGACTTCAAGCAACTTTGGGCTATGAGCTTCTCCACCCTTCCCCCAGACTCTAGGACCTTAGTTTCCAAACGAAATACAAAACTTGCTCTCACCTGAAAATAGGACCTTGGACCACTGGGCAACAGTCCAGTTATAATTCTCCTTAGCCCAGGTAAGACACCTCAGACATTGTCTGTGGTTCAGGAGTGGCTTAAAAAGATGAATACGACAACTGTAGCCAAATCCCTTGACACATCTGTGTGTGGTGGCTATTGATGCCTTAACCCCAGCCTCAGTCCACTCCTTGTTTAGTTCATTCAAAATCTTGAATCGATTTTGCTTGACAATCCTCAAGGCTGCAGTTCTCTCGGTTGGTTGTGCATCTTTCTTCCACACTTTTTCCTTCCACTCAGCTTTCTGTTAACATGCTTGGATACAGCACTCTGTGAACTGTGAACTGTGAACTTGCTTCTTTGGCAGTGAGTGTTTGTGGCTTACCCTCCTTGTTAAGGGTGTCAATTATTGTCTTCTGGAAAACTGTCAGATCAGCAGTCTTCCCATGATTGTGTAGCCTACTGACCCAAACTGAGAGACGATTTAAAGGCTCAGGAAACCTTTGCACGTGTTTTGAGTTGATTAGCTGATTAGCATATCACCATATTCTAATTTGTTGAGAAAGTAAATTGGTGGGTTTTTGTTCAATGTGAGCCAAATCATCACAATTAAAAGAACCAAAAAAACTACTTCAGTCTGTGTGCATTGAAATTATTTAATACACGAGTTCCACATTTTGAGTTGAATTACTGAAAAAGAACTTTCCATGGACATCTAATCATGGAGAGCACCTTATGTATGTACAACCATACACCCATACATATATATATATATATACTATATATAGATATATATATATATATAATATACATACACATTTATAAATTCAATATATATATGATTTCATTTCCATTTAGTTTGCTGAAGTATTAAAATAAATCAAATCAAATAAAACTAAAACTTAATAAAAGACCTATACAGACATAATAAATTCAGACATAATTGAACAAAAATTCAAATAAATAACAAATACAAATAATACACATAGTAAGAAATGGTTATAAAAATGGAAACCGAAGTGAACAGGTTGTTAGGAAAGAGGAAAACAAAAAGCGATACTTATTCTTTTGCCGGTGCCCCTGGCCCGTGGTCGCACTTAGAGTCGGTGGTCCTTTACACCTCTTCATTCTTCACACGAGAAGTCCCGTCACCACGTCGACGGCTGACCCGGTAAACTAAGCTTTTTTATACCCGTCTAACAAAATAGTAAATTAATTCAGCTGGACACACTTTCCTTATTTTTTTCATAACAAATGGCCAAGCAAGCTAATGAGACAAGTAAATACACTTTCGAGCTGCTTTTAACTTCCGCTGATAATGACTGCTTCTCTCAAAGAGTATTTCTTTACACTTTTTTCTGCTGGCGTTTGAACACACTTTCCTTATTTTTTCCACAAGAAATGGCCAAGCAAGTGCAGACACTGACAAGATACGCGATACCAAACGCGATATCAGCACGTTTCCACACAGTAAACAAAACAAGCATTTCCTAGCAAAGACAACTGCACTAAACACTAATGAGAAAATTAAATACACTTACGACCTGCTTTTAACTTCCGCTGATAAAGACAGCTTCTCTCAAAGAGTATTTCTTTACACAGTTTTCTGCTGGGGCTTGAACCCACTTTCCTTATTTTTTATCACAACAAATGTCCAAGCAAGCACAGACACTGACAAGATACGCGATACAGAGCGAGACCAAACGCAATATCAGCACGTCTCCATACAGTAAACTTTTATATTATATAAAAGTAATATTATATATAATTTTTTATATTTGCTATACAAATGCATTTTCATGAATATAACCTAATTTGTACTATGTGCGAAATAGTAACTGTGTTAGTTAAAGGGGTCATAACTCATGTTCTGCTAAAAAGAACTTTATTTATTATTGAACATTATTTTGTGTATTTGTGTAATGAAATGTGTTTAATGCGGTTTAAGGTTCAAAAAAACCCCATTATTTTCCACATACTGTATGAATCACATACTTTATGAATCATGAAAACATTAATCAAATCAGCGTCCAGAAAGGACAGAAGTGCTCAAATGTCCCTTGGTACACATGTGCAGTGGATGTATTGGTTTTCAAAAAAATACAATAACCAACACCCCAGCGATGACTTGCACCCCAATCATCACAGCTGTTCAAGTCAAGTCACCTTTATTTTATATAGCGCTTTTTAACAATACAGATTGTGTCAAAGCAACTGAACCTTTTTAGGAAAATAGTGTGTCAATAATGCATAGTGACAATAGTAAACACTCATTTTTTAGTTAAAGGTAGTTCATCATTGAATTCAGTGATTTCAACATCCAGCTCAGTTTAAATAATATCGTTGCAATCATGTCAACGATAACGCTGGAAATGAAGTGTCCCCAACTAAGCAAGCCAGAGGCGACAGTGGCAAGGAACCAAAACTCCATCGGTGACAGAATGGAGAAAAAACCTTGGGAGAAACCAGGCTCAGTCTGGGGGCAGTTCTCCTCTGGCCTGACGAAACCAGCAGAACGAACAATCCATATAGACGTAATAAAACAGACAAACAATATTAACAGCAGTTATTATATGATGCAATCAAACTTATAGCAAAATTTGGTCGTTTTTTATGTTGTCTGAGGGTTGGCATCATCTGAGGTTTTCTGAGGGGTTGGCATCATCTCTTCTCCAGTGTTCTGGATCCAGACTGAAGCTTGTGTAAATCCTAGTTACCACGGGATGTTAATCAAATACAAACATAATTAGCGTAGCTGCTGTTCCAACCAAGCAAAAATGATTTGTTTAACCCAAACTAACAAATAATAATGTGCATTTGATTAAATATAACTGCAGTAAAAGATTATGAAAAGATTATGAGATGCATTATTTGAAAGCTTGGCCAAAGAGATGTGTCTTTAAGCTAGATTTTAAACAGAGAGTGTGTGTCTGAACCCCGAACGTTATCAGGAAGAGTATTTCAGAGTTTGGGAGCCAAATGCAAAAATGCTCTACCTCCTTTAGTGGACTTTGATATCCTAGGTACTATCAAAAGTCCAGTGTTTTGCGACCTTAGGGAGTGTGATGTATTGTAGCGTGGTAGAAGACTAGTTATGTATGCAGGAGCTAACCCATTAAGGGTCTTATGGGTAAGTAATAGTATTTTGTAACTGATACGGAACTTTACAGGTAGCCAGTGCAGAGACTGTAAAATTGGGGTAATATGATTATATTTTTTTGACCTGGTAAGGACTCTAGGTGCTGCATTTTGGACTATCTGTAGCTTTTTTATTGAAGATGCAGGACAATCAGCTAGCAGTGCATTACAATAGTCCGGTCTAGAGGTCATGAATGCATGAAATAGTTTTTCTGCATCAGAAACAGGTATCATGTGTCGTAACTTGGCAATGTTTCGTCTAAGATGGAGAGATGCCGTTTTTGTAACTTGGGAAATATGATTTTCAAAAGATAAGTTGCTATCTAATATAACACCCAGTTTTTTGACTGTAGAGGAAGTAACCGTACATCCGACTAGTTGCAAATTGTAATCCACTAGATTCTGCGTACTGTCTTTTGGTCCAAAAAGTAATATCTCTGTCTTATCCGAATATAATAGGAGAAAATTATTGATCATTCAATCTTTTACATTTTTAACACACTCTGTTAGCTTAGATAATTTAGAAGTTTCATCTGGTCTTGTTGAGATATATAGTTGAGTATCATCGGCATAACAGTGGAAACTAATCCCGTATTTCCTAATAATATTACCAAGTGGCAACATGTATATTGAAAATAGCAGAGGACCTAGGATAGATCCTTGTGGCACTCCGTATTTTACTGGTGATAATTGAGTTGACTCCCCATTTAAATGAACAATGTTGTAGCGATCGGACAGGTAGGATCTAATCCATCTTAAAGCCTGCTCTTGGATACCTGTATAGTTTTGTAATAGATCTATGAGTATGTCATGATCTATTGTATCGAATGCAGCACTAAGATCAAGTAAAACTAGCAATGAGACACAGCCTTGGTCTGACGCAAGAAGTCATTTGTAATTTTAACAAGTGCAGTTTCTGTGCTATGGTGGGGCCTGAAACCTGACTGAAATTCTTCATAGAGATCATTTTTTTGCAGGAAGGAGCACAATTGAGCAAACACAATTTTTTCTGAAATTTTAGACGTAAAAGGAAGATTTGAGATGGGTCTGTAAATTAGCCAGTTCACTAGGATCTAGTTGTGGTTTCTTGATAAGAGGCTTAATAACCCCCAGCTTGAATGGTTTTGAGATGTGACCTAAAGACAACGACAAGTTAATAACATTGAGAAGCGGTTCTTCTGCTACAGATAACAACTCTTTCAATAATTTAGTGGGTACAGGATCTAACAGGCATGTTGTTGGTTTAGATGCAGTGATAAGTTTATTTAGCTCTTCCTGTCCTATAGTTGTAAAGCACTGCAGTTTATCTTTTGGTGCGATGAATGAAGCTAAAGTATTATACGCTGTAGAATCTACATTTGTTATTGTATTTCTGATGTTATCTATTGTATCAGTGAAGAAATTCATAAAGTCAATACTATTAAACTGTGAGGGAATATTTAAATCAGGTGCCCCACTGTGCTAAATACAAACTAGGATTGTTTGTTGATTTTCTATGAGTTTGTGGATATGCTCGGCCCTGGCAGTTTTTAGAGCCTGTCTATAGCTGAACATATTGTTTTTCCACGCAATTCTAAAAACTTACAAGTTTGTTTTTCTCCATTTGCACTCAAGACTACTAGTTTTTTTTTTCTTGAGAGAATGGGTATTACTGTTTTACCATGGCGCAGTACGTTTTTCTCTAACCTTTTTCAATTTGATGTGGCAACAGCTTCTAATGTATTAGAGACGATAGTGCCCATGTTGCTAGTTATTTCGTCTAGTTCATGTTTACTTATTGGTACACAGAGCAGTTGAGTTAAATCAGGCAGGTTATTTGTGAATCTTTCTTTGGTGGCTGGAACAATATTTCTGCCCGGATGATAACGCGGAGCCATTTAGTTAATATCAGTAATACGCAGCATGTATGATACAAGGAAATGGTCAGTAACATCTTCGCTTTGAGGTACGATATCTATATCTGTAAGATCAATTCCATGCGGTATAATTAAATCTAGCGTATAATTAAAACAAAGAGTGGGCCCGGTGAAATTTTTGCTTGACTCCAAAAGAGTTTATTATGTCATTAAACGCAAGTCCTAATGTATCATTTGTATTATCAATGTGAATATTAAAATTTCCGGCAATTAGCGCTTTATCAACAGTAACAATAGGTCTGAGAGGAAATCTGCAAATTCTTTTAGGAATTCTGTATACGGCCCTGGTGGTCTATACACTGTAGCCAGAGCAAGAGATACGATAGATTATTTTGCATATCTGACAGTGTAACATAAAGCATTAGTATTTCGAATGAGATAAACCTGTATCCTGTCTTCTGAGTAAAATTGAGAATATCACTATATATTGTTGCAACACCACCGCCACCACGACCAGGCTGACGGGGCTCATGCTTATAATAGTAGCATGGTGGAGTAGACTCATTTAGACCAATATAATCATTTTGTTTTAGCCAGGTTTCAGTCAAGCAGTGTACATCAAAACGATTATCTGTGATCTTTTCATTTACAATAACTGCTTTGGGTGTTTAGGAGCCCAAACTTAAAAAATGGTTTTTGTTCATTTATTTTAAATTGTTATGGTTTAATCACGATCAGATTTTTTTTTTCTAGATCCTGCATTAAATTAATTTTGACCTCACTATTCGGGAACAGACACAGTCTTTATAGATTGTACAGAGCAAGTACTTCTATCATTTAAGCGGGTTTAACAAAAGTCATCAGGGCAGTTATTTGTGATTTGACTTACTAGTCATATGGTGCTTAGCGTCCTGGAGATGTTGTCCGAAATGAGTTCCGCTCCGATTCTGCTGGGGTGCAGGCCATCAGTGCGAAGAAGCCTAGGACGCTTCCAGAAAAGATTCCAGTTATTAACAACGAGCAGTTTCTGTTCTTTACACCATGAAAATAACCATTAATTTAACTCAAAACGCCTACTGACTTTTTCGTGTCCTCGTCGAACGTGGGAATCGTCCTGACACGATGATCCGTGCGTCGTGGTCGATGTGCGGGCGCACCGTCTCGATCAGGCCCTCCTGATCCCTCTTCACGCTCCGTCTGCCCAGCCTTGTTTCGTTAGCCCCCCGGGAAGCACGACCAGCATCCGGGGCTTCTCGTCACCCTTCAGGATAGCGGTATCTGCCAGAAACGTAGAGAACACGTGCACCAGGGAAACATGAGTGTGGCCTTTACCTGTCGCTAACGTAGCATGACTTGCCTTATGATGGAGTCTCCGTGATCACAGCGTCTGTTCCGTCGCGCTTAGGTAGCGAAGCGAACTTAACACTGGACTTCGAGCAGCTTGGGCTATGAGCTTCTCCACCTTTTCTCCAGACTCTGGGACCTGGTTTCCAAATGAAATACAAAACTTGCTCTCATTTGAAAAAGAGGACTTTGGACCACTGAGCAAAAGTCCAGTTCTTTTTATCCTTAGCCCAGGTAAGATGCTCCTGATGTTGTCTCTGGTTCAGGAGTGGCTTAACAAGAGGAATACACAACTGTAGCCAAATTCCTTGACACACCTGTGTGTGGTGGCTCTTGATGCCTTAACCCCAGCCTCAGTCATTCCTTTGAAGTTCACGTCAAATTCGTGAACTCGATTTTGCTTAACAATCTCATAAGGCTACGGTTCCCTCGGTTGTTTGTGCATCTTTTTCTTCCAAACTTTTTCCTTCCACTCAAATTTCTGTTAACACGCTTGGATACAGCACTCTGTAAACAGACAGCTTCTTTGGCAATGAATATTTGTTGCTTACCCTCCTTGTGAAGGATGTCAATGATTGTCTTCTGGACAACTGGCAGATCAGCAGTCTTCCCCATGATTGTGTAAGCCTAGTGAACCAAACTGAGATACCATTTTGAAGGCTCAGGAAACCTTATGGGTGTTTTGAGTTGATTATCTGATTGGCATGTCACCATATTCTATTTTGTTGAGATGGTGAATTGGTGGGTTTGTTAAATGTGACCCAAAATCACAATTTAAAGAACCAAAGACTTGAACTACTTCCGTCTGTGTGCATTGAATTAATTTAATACAAGTGTTTCACAATTTGAGTTGAATTACAGAAATAAAATTTTCCACTTCTAATTTATTGAGATGCAGACCTTTATATGTGTATGTACAACTACACCATACAATATTAAATATAGTTAACATACACATTTATTTACATGCGGTTCAAGGTTAAAAAAAACTCATTATTTTCTACATACTGTTCATTATTGTTGCTCCTCTAATGCCCCGCCTTTCTGAAACGCGTCAATTTTTACAAAGCTCATCGGTCTGAAAAAGCTAGGTGTACACTGATTGGCCAGCTATCCAGTGCATGTGATTTGGCCGAATTCCTCAAGCGTGTGACGGGAATGTTACGTCCCTTACCATATTGTGATGCCTGCTGCAACCACATGTGACGACCCCGGGCTGGACTCCGCTTCGTCCACGGTGAAAGCCGATCCGGCGATCCACAGCGCGAAGTTGATGTATTTCCTCAGCGACCAGCACGGATCAGCTCCAGGCATGACGAAGCGATATCGTCCTCTTTTGGAAGGCCAAACAAAGTATTTCGCTTTTCACAACGAAACACACAGCACCGTCATGACATGGCGGCAACAACAATACTACAACGAAAATAAAAGTTACGCCTTCTTTCATTGCGTGAACATTTGGTCAGTGTTATGCAAATCATCCCACACAGTGACATAGACATGTGGGAGAGGTATTTGTGTGGCCGTGTTAGAATCGAGCCGTTTTAAGGTAGGTGGGCTGACTCTTAACTTTTATAAAGAATATCTCTTTGGATTTGAGACTTTAGTCTTTGCAACTTTACAGATCTTCTTTATGCACCAAGAGCTTGTAACACTCCAAAGAAAAAGGAAAAATTGAAATCGCATCAAATTACCCCTTTAAAATATATTTTTTTTCGATTATAAATAATTGCTGTCCTACATTATCGTCCCTTCCGCCAAATAATTATAATGTATTAAGTTGGCATGCATCTTTTTTCTATCATCTTAGAGCATGTTAGATTATATACCCAAAGAAATCATTTTACGCATTTTTCACATAAAGTACTGTTCCAAGCTGCTTTACAGAGAATAATTGCCTAATGAGCCCCCAGTGAGAAAGTGAAAGGCACCCAAATGCAACAAGGAACTCTCCATAAAGATACAGACAAATACAAACTCTTCGTTAAAGTAGTACAACTCATGTACATAGAATTAGAATTGTCTCCTAATATAACAATTCCTAATCTCGGGACTGTTTCCTTTAGGAATTAGAAGGAAATTAATTCATATTAAGGGCCGTTTACTACAGCTGCGCCATCGCAAACCTCTTTTGGCGTAAAATACGTACTGTCAGGTTTTACGAAGACGCGCAGTGAAGAAGTAGCGTCTGAAAAGGCGGTGGACAGTTGTTGTGCGCCTGACCGTATGGAATATATGCATTTCTAGGAGTTTCCCTTTCAGATGCAAAAGTTATGTGAGGAGAGTATTCAAATGAATCACGTTTTACTAACGTTTGCGCTCGTCAAAATACTGGCATTTGCGCCATTATTTGACGCCCCAAAAAAGCATGTCTTAAATTATTTTGCACTTGAAATTGCTGCAATTATTGTTGCCTACATATGAGGAGGCACCAAGAGATCAGAGAGAAGGGGGAATGGAGAGGATTTTTCCACACGCATTAATTTATTTGGAAAGAACACATTATTTGAACATATCGTTTGCCAAGCCATGATATTTTTAATTTGCTTCAGGGAATAAAAGACGACTTGGAACCCTCAACTAGGAGTCACGCAATACCAGCTCTATCAAAACTTCTAGCAAACCTTAATTTTTTGGCCTTTTTTGGTTCTTTTCAACGTACTGTGGCTTATTTATTTATTCATTCTTTATTTGCGGCTGCTCTAATTTGCGCTGCGCTTGGTATACTGCGTTGGTCAATATGTAAATGAGATGTTGCGTCTGTGTTCTTTAATTTGCGCGTTGTTAGTAAATCACCTGCAGAAATTTCCACGCCCATTGGTGCTGTTTTGGAATTGCACTCTCACGCTAATTTGCCCTGTTTAGTAAACTTTTTTTTGGGGCCCCCCCCCCTAAATATCAGAATATTAACATTATTGCAAATGTTTATTTATTTATTGCATTTTTATTTACATTTTTCTTCTGTACAACATCCCACCATCTTTTGACCCCCTGGGGGTCTGCTGGCCCCAGTTTGAAAGCATTAAGAAATTCAGAGCTCTTTTTTAATATACCCAAACAAATATAAAATCATCACTTTGAGTTTGGTATACAATGCGATGACATTTTAAGGAAGTCTCTGTCATGCAGTGCACAGATGCCCACATTTATCTTGCTCATGGATCATTTACTAAGTTAGCGCAGGTCACATTGATCAGCTCTGTGTGAAGGTTTGCGCAGACTTTAGTGGGGTCAGTGTACTTAAAGGCTGGCTGGTTGAAACGGCTGGAGTAAATTAGCAGGCCTTTTAGAGGGCTAGATTCTGACATCAAAGCTGGAATAGATAATGAGGCCAATAGTCTTCCTACCTCAAATCACTAATCACCAGTCTTTTTCACACACACACACGCTGATGCATAGGCACATATTTTGATTGGACTGCTCCCACAGAATAGTTCTAATTGTGGCAAATGTTTGAAATGGAAATTGATTCTGAGCTATTTATGCACCATTTCAGATGCAGTGACTCTTACACCTCAGAGACCCTGTCAAACTTCTGCATTCAAGTTCTGTCAGAAATTCTGCATTATGGTTATATTTACCAATCTATAAGCCAGGAAACATTTACACCTAATAACATTCAGTGAGACTGCATATTAAATGCATATCCTCCATTAGGCGAACCCCATTTTTAGCATTCGCTCTGACAGTAAAATCCAAAAAAACCTCCAGGGTTTTTTTTTTTCAAGCATAAGATTCAATGTACCATAATTAATGTATTAATGATATGATCTGATTTAAAAATTACCCCTTTTGGAGGCTAATTCAGACTGTAATGGCAAAGAGCATTTATGAAACAGCTGTTTAGCATTCAACAAACTCTGGCCTCACTCGCTTTTTGTTGTTGCTGTGTTAAAAGGATCCATCCTGTAAATGTCTCCTGCACATAATCAAGACCTCCTGCCCCCAAAACACACTACTGAAAATATATGATATGAAATATCAGATGGCTTTTAACCATAATGTGATAAGCATTTTTCCTCACAGGTTGCATGGGTCAGATGGAACATTTAACCACGTATGCAAGTATCCAGCAGCCTTTGGGGGCATCTGTACAACTGCTAGGATGACTTACTGTATAAAGCCAAAGAAATCCCTGAAAGTTTGTGGACCATGAGGGTGTGATTATGTGTCTCTCCCCACATTCAATTCCTGTGGCTCCTGCTGCCAGCTTCTACAGTGCCAGAACCTCATAATCCTTGTTAAAGTATCTCAAAGCTGACTTTGACCTCCATCCAAACCACAGTAGGATCGGCGGCGCTCCATCACTGAATAATTCTGGCATTAATTCTATGAATTGTGGCTGCTGCTGTAAGGCTCTTTTTCCACTCATCAGAGCTGTTTAGGAATAAATCACAGTGGGATTGTGTTAAGAGTGCTAAAGAAGATTAAGTCCAGGATTTATTAGAATGGGTTATATATTAAATATCAATTAACAATAATAGATATACAGGTATTTATGGTTCAGAAGTGACCACTATTGCAGCTGCAATATATTACTTGGTCAATATGTTATTCATGTTCTTTGATACAAGACTTTTTTTTTCTTTTCTTTTTTCCACAGGAGTACCAGATTGACATAATATTTGCGCAGACGTGGACAGACAGCCGGCTCAGATATAACAGCACTATGAAAATATTGACTTTGAACAGTAATATGGTTGGACTCATTTGGCTACCAGACACTATCTTCAGAAATTCCAAGAGCGCAGATTCACATTGGATTACTACACCAAATCAGCTCCTTAGAATATGGAATGATGGGAAAATACTTTACACTTTGAGGTAAGCCATTTTTAATAATCTGATATTTGTGAAAGTAACTGAATAAAAATGCAATGTTATTTAAGATTAAACTTAATCTTAAATAACAAAACTAAGTAATTATGGGGGAAAATATCTGTAGCAAGATCTTTTATGTAGAATAAAATATTCAGTTGCTTTCTATACTTATGGAACTTGTTTTCTAAGACATTCTAAATAAAAAGTCAAGAAGCGTTTTCTTTACTGAAATATGAAACTGTTAATGTGAACCACTTCATCAGTGACAGTGGGTCACTGATTTTCAGTGTCTTTATTGAAAATGTTTTTGTTTGCTACTTTTTATCTTTGCAAGATATTTTGTTGCAGAACACAAACAATTGTCAGTCTAGTCGATTCAAATAAGGATCACCCTGACAAGGCCACCAGAGGAAAAAAGTACATTTTTAAAACCCACAAGGTTTTGACAAGGTCATCATAACAACACTGCATGAAAGGTATAAGAGAAAAACTATTTGCAAAACAGGATGTAATAATAAAGCAGACCGTAGGTCAGCGTCAGTGGTCTAGTTTCAGGATTCTTGCAACAGAGCGTAAAGTACACTTGTGATTTTTGTTTACTTTAATCAGTACTATTAAGTAAGCTAAAAACTTTAGATTATATAAATAAATATATATAATTTTATATATTCAAAATATACTTCCTGCATAATGTCCTAAAGAAAACTCTGAGGCAGGGGGTTCTCAACTCTGACCCCGTGAGGTCCTCTCGCAGCGTTCGTTAGCTCCACTCCCAGTAAACGTTCTAATAATCTTCCCTTACGAAAGTCGATAATAAAAATGAGTAACCAGGTTTTTTGGGAATATTGATTACATTTGATGATACAGTTGTACACAAGGCAGGTTGTAAACTATGTCATCTAGTGGGGTACAATGTTTAACGGTAGAATTACACCATTGTTTTGTTGCTGGTTTATGGGTACCACTTTATATTAGCGGACTTAAGGGATAGTCACCAAAATTAAGGAAAATGTTATTTTATTGACCTTACCCCCCCCAGGGCATCCAGGATGTTGGTGACTTTGTTTCTTCAGTAGAACAGAAATTATGATTTTAAGTCCAGCCGTTGCAGTCTGTCAGTCGTATAATACATGGCAATGGTAACAAAATCTATGAGAGTAAAAAAAACATGCACAGACAAATCCAATTTAAACCCTGCGGCTCGTGACGACACCTTGATGTCCTAAGACACAAAATGATCAGTTTGTGCGAGAAACCGAACAATATTCCTATAATTTTTTACCTCGACACCGCAATGTCCCACCTTCCATGAGCGCGCGCACCACGGTCATTCCCGACTTGCGTGAGATGTGTACGTGTGGCTAGTTTACGCACCAATGCGGATTTCTGATCTCTGGCCTATACGTCATATGGTTACACAGGTGCCCAGTCTTGTCGGTCGAGCTCTCCAAATGGGTACTATTGTGCTCTCGGCTTGTTAAACCGCCTTAAAATAACTAACGCTTCTGTTCTCGCGCAACCATCATTCGGGGAGTGTGATTTCCAGGTCTCTCAATTCTAAGCCGGCTCGCTGACGTTCTGGTGAGTGCTTTCGGTGGATTTCCCCCTTCCTTTCAAGGTTCCCGATCGCTTAGCCGGCTCACACAGCCAGTCGGTCTGCGCTTTAGTGGCACCCACGATCCGGTCGCGCGCAGCGCGGAGGGTGCGGCGTGCTGTAATCCTCAGAGCGGCAGACGGATACTATGGCCGTTCTGAGCCAGACTCAGCCCTCGGCTGAGATTCGGGCGGCGTTTCGGGCATAGAGACCGCGGACAAAAGAAGCCGCGACTCAGGCTGAGTAATGTTGAGGTGATGCCTAGTCGTGAGCTCACTCTGCGCTTTCTGCACCTTTTAAGGTGAGACGTGTGTGTATTTTTTTTTTCTTTTACGGGAGGAGGGGGCGTTTGGTTTCGCTGTCCCAGAGTCCTAGCCGCTTCGGGTCGGCTTTCTTGCGCGCGACGCGCGCAGCGGCCTGGAGAGGAGCTACGTGTCTTTTAGGCGGGAGATAGGGGCGTAGCGGGCGCCTTCGTCGCAGTCCTTGACCCGTCTCCCTAATGCCCAGCAACACCCACCTTCCCTTTCTACCCCTGCTGTGTTGTGCCCCTGCTGAGTGCCGGTTCCGGATGTACTCTCTCCTAGAAGTTAGGAGCGTTTGTTGTTCGTGAGTAGTACAGGCCCCACTACTTGTGACTGTAGTCATGTATTATCGTAACGGGTTGTTCTCCCAGTGCGAATGGTGTGCCCCTTGCAGGGTGGATCTAGGCGAACGCTGCACCAGGGCAAGGGTTCAAGAGAGGAGTGCTAGCTTGCGTTGGCGGCGCCCCGCACGACAAACCGCATGGATTTCAGCTGCCCGGAGGGGCGCCGAAGCACATCGCTGTTGGGTTGCTTCTTTCCAATTGGTTTGTCAAGCGTCTTTAGCTGGGCGATCCCCCGGTAGTTGACTAAGATGTTATCGGACGCTCCGCGGTCCGTATCGTCGACACGTTCTTTTACAAAACTGAGAGAGGAGGGTTAGCTTAAAACCGGTGCCGTATCGCAGGTGGACAGGAGTGGGAAGCGGAGTGATGGCAGCCGGCAAGCGACAGCAACACCTCCCCGGGTCCAGTTGCTGACGTGACTGAGGAAGCTTCGTGAACCTTTAACATTATGGGCGTTTGAAGGCCCAATAATGGAGAGGATTGTATATACACCATGAAGATTTTAGTCCGGGCGAAGTCCGTGAGCGGCCTCAGTGGCGCAGAGATGTGGTGAAAATGAGATGCGATGTAGGTGAGAAGTGGTAGGGCCTGTTGTAGAGTTAGCGGTGCTAGAGGTACCTACCGCCCCGCGGCAACGCAGCGTGGCCGACCGTTGACGCATTCACAATGATTGAGAGCAACGATCGGAGAAATTGCATCAAATCAGGGACGAGAAGATCTTGCTAGGGTTATAAAACGCTTGCAACTGGCGTCTCAACAGCCCATGGATAGAGAGGTGATTTAAGACAAAAGCCAGGCAACGAACGTCTAGAGAACAGTTTAAACTCTGTTAGAGAGCACACGCACGAACAACTGTGTGAAGGGTTATTCCTTTTCCTGCGTCTATATGATTTTTAAAGGCAATCTTTTGCTGACCCTGCAGATTGGCTCGTATTAAGAATGCATAACTAGTAATGCTGTTGTGGTTGATAATTGTTATGCAATTACAAAATTATATTGATTTATATGAGTTAATTTAGAAGTAATGCACGTTTTTTTATAGACAGTCATGTCCTTGCGTTGACAATTTAAATGCGCCGCATTATTTTGCTCATTGCGCCCTCCTGTGGCCTCAGGAGACAAGCCAAAAGTGGAACTAGTTAATCTGCATATAAAACATTAGAAATTAGATATTTGTTTAATTTTTATTTTGTGTTTGACTATTAAAACAAAAAAAAAATAGTTGTCTGTCTCAATAAATTGAGTTAATGTAAAAATACAGTGGTTAAATGTAAACTCTTTTTTCTTGCGCTGGTTCAAAAAAAGGTTATAAAAGGTCATACTTAACGGGTATAACAACGGTCAGGCCGCAACGATATGCAACATTATATCGTGATACATTTTTAGCTATATCGCAACCAGTCCTATGATTAAACATAAGCAAACAAATCATGTCTTAAGTCTATAATGAGAAAACGTACAATTAAATGAAATTGAATTTTAACTAAGTAATATGTTTCGTGATAACTACCACCTCATACAGTTAGCCAAAAAAGATAGAAGTTCTGATATGTTTATTAGTATAGTATTTAACTGATTCCACTTGCACGTCGTGAAGTTTGCCTAGATACTTTAGCTTTTGAGTAAAACTTGGGACACAAACTCCTTTTCTCGTACTTTTAAACCCCTTTTTGTTAGTTTCCCAAAACTACTGTTCCTGAGAATATGGATGGCCAGTGCCTTTAATCAGCTACCAGAACAGGAGCAGGAGTCACTTTGACATTTTTAGGGCGCCACTCTATTAGAGTAGGTCATCTCTTTCCAAAGTTCCTTTGATGAAAGTAATAAGTGAGTGGGGATGAATTTAGCGTCCCAGTACAAATTCAGTTAAAAAAAGTCAGCATTCTTCTTGTCACTGCCAAAGGACCTATTTCAAAGAGTATCTCTGAGAACAGCAAAACACAGGGTGTCTGTTCTGAAAAGTAATATTTTATTGATGGGTCTGTGTTTGATCTGAACAGAAAAGGCGTGGAAATGTGGCCACGATCAGCAAATCTCGAACTCTCGAGTGACATCGCTGTTCCAGCTGGTTAGAGCTCCAAGGAGAGACAGCCTTTCTTGTTGGTGTGGACTCCCAGTGTCGGTGATGTGAGATGGATGCCACTCGTCATATCCGACTCGCCCTAGTTTGGTTCAGTGGTTGGTAATTTGGACGGATCTCGGTTCAATTAAGACTTAGGATAGGTTGAGCCACAATTAGGCCAGGGAAGGCACAGAACCTGGCCTGTGATGTATATATTATTAGGCAGCCCGTCCTGCAAATGGGGATGTGATACAAACTTGGAACCATGCAGTTGGGCAGCAGCAGAAGTCCTTAGGTTAATCTTTTCATAGGGGCCAATCTACACTGTGAAATCATGAACTGCACAACAGTCCTCTTACACTGTCGTGACGTTTTGGTCAAACAACTGTTTGATGCGACATGGCAGCTGCAACCACCAGTCCATTTCGGAAACGACTACTCATCTCTCTGAAACCACATAAAACAACACTATTTACCGCTTGTTGATGCACGGAAAACTTTTAATGAAGGGCTTGGAGATAGATCTTGGGGGATGGCACACTGGGGACTAGGGTGACACTGGTACTAGTCTTATTACATTTCAGATCCAAAAAAGTGAAAAAAGACCTCTAAGTCCTTGGGGTCCGGGGCAAAAGTACTCGTCTATCTTTAAGGTTGTGATGCATCTCTTAAAAGTTTGTATCATTGTATATTGCAATAATGTTATGAATATCTAACAATGATCTCTTCATAACGTACACACATTTTACTAAATGGCGCCACCGCAGCTTTCACCCAAACACACATGTACAACTTGTGCCCTTTGTGCAAACTGAACCTATCTCACACTCCTCGGTAATTCCAAACCCGTAAGACTTTGTTACTCATTAAAGAACACAAATTAAGAGTATTCTTTTTATGAAAGTCTGGGAGCCTCTGAGCGCTCCAGCAGACAGCACACCGGGTCACTAAACACGATCAAGGCTCAGAACAGTACCCCGAGTTAGCAAGGAACGATCGTTCATATAATCCATGGGATTAACAATTTGTCCAATTGTTTACGTATGTGATTCTCTCCAAAATGGCACCAGGATGACGCGGAGGAGACCAATTTTTAAATAAAGTCATTATTTTTTTTCTTTGCGCACAAAAAACTATTCTCGTAGCTTCGTAAAATTAAGTTAGAAGCCCTGATGTCACATGGATTATTATCGATATCTTGCTCGTTTCTGAGCCTTATCGTGTAAGGCTCTTGCTGCCTCATCTGGGAGGGTCAGAGAGCTCTTAGAATCATCAAAAATATCTTATTTGTGTTGGAAGATGAAAACAAAGATCTCAAGGTTGGAACGACATGGGGTGAATAATGATGACATAATTGTCATTTTGGGTGAACTCTCACTTTAACATTATACATCTATTTATGTCTTGTTTTATGTAAATGTATTGATTATGCAAATTTATATAGATTATGACATATCTGTATCTATAAGAATTTATTCTAATACTAACAAATTTTGTACTCGTACTTAACGTATATAGATTCGGTTATTTTGTGGTCTTTTAAATAATTTAACAATTATCCTTTTGTGTTAAAAGAATTGCTTAAATTTTTTTATAAATGATCACAATAGTGTTAAGAAGAACATATCTGAAACCACACAATTTCCTTCTCCCTTCCTTATTTTATTTATTTATTTTATTAAAAAACACCACAGAGAGTGAATGTGCTTACACCACTGTAGACATTACTAATGAGAGCCGTAATGTGAATTACAGTATATGCCTCTGGCACTTCTCGTTATAAATACATATGTATCATCACGGCAGACTGGGGTGCACATGAGAAAGCATCACACTGTAAGCAAATGGTTCGTACATTTTCTTCAGCAGTGTCATCTACACCAACAGAGCCCAAAGCTCATAGTTAACAACATAAAGTAACAAAATCCATAAAATCTGTCTTTCTCATTTGAGTTGCACTGTCAAGCTAACAATTCCAACTTTGATTCAAAGTGAAAGTGGAAATATGAAAAATTTGGGCTTATCGCATGAAACTAGTCTACTGTTGTCTTTTCATAAGTCTGAAACTACTGCTGCAGATTTCCAAATATAGTCAGATGAGTGGGTGTCCACTGAAGCCGACTCTGCCCTAGTTATTCAAATCGGGACATCCAAACACACACTGCTTGTCATGTCCTTTTCAAGCTGTCCCTTCAGAAAAGCTCACCTCAGTGAGAACAACAGCAAGATCAAGACCTTGTCTGCTTATGTACAATCATGATTTAAAGGACATGTGTTCAAATAAATATACTTAAAGCTGGCATTAACTTGGCAAAGAACATTGAAGCGCCTTCACACAAGCAAGAGTTACATTGTACTGAATATCAAGTCTGATATTCAGGACAAAACAACATGATTGCTTTTATACTGCTGTTATACAACAACTATAAAGACATTCATATTACATAACATACACTACTATTCATCAATTCAAGTCTGGGGTCGGTACGTTTTTTTTAATGTTTTTGAAAGTCACTTACGCTCAGCAAAATACAGTAAAAAGAATAATATTGTAAATAATATGTGTTTTCTATTTTAATTTATTTCTGTGATGAATTTTCAGTGTCTTCAGTGTACAGCTGACTTCGAACTATGTGGTTGGTGCTGACAAAGTTTAATAATATTTTGTTAAAAACAGTTTTAAGTGCTGCTTAATTTTTTGTCAGTGCTATGATTCATTTTTAATAGAGCGTTCAAAAAACTGCATTTATTTTATTGGGTGTATTGTGTATGTTGCTTTTAATCAATTGAGATCCTGATGAATGCAAGTATAATTTTTTCTCAAAAAAAACAAGGGAATTTTTGACGGATAGGGAGTAGGCCTATTTCTGACTTTGTTATTTTTTTTTAAAGAAATATCGCATTCTTGGAACGCCACTTGTCCAATCAAATTAGAGAAACAAATGTAACTGCTGTCTAAAGCCATTAATAAATGTTTTTCCCTTTTATTAGTATTCGCCCCTTCTTAGGCCCAAACATTTTAAATACTCTTACTACTTCATCCAGACCTGTGTACCTATACTTTCAGATTCAAAAGTGCTAATAAAAGGTGCGACCAAGAGTTAAAACAATGGCAACAAAAACAACACATCACGAACGCGAACAAGCGGTGCAGTATTTGGAACACTCCTGGTTCCTGCGTCTGAGGCAGAGCATTGGCCTTATCAGGTTCTTCAGCTGCTGCAGACCAGCGCGTCTATTTGGACCGATGACCTTTCACAGTGCCGTGGCGAGACTAAATCATGGCCTCTCCAGCGCTCGTGAAATATTTACCTTGGAAAGGAGAACAGCATCTGATGATGAGGGGCACATTCGGCGGATATAAACGCCAATCGGAAACACGGCTAAACTAGATGTGCCATAGGCAGCTAATGATCGATATCGTGACCAGAGACAGCAGAGTGAGTATTAGGAGAGTGTGAAGGGAAAAGGTAGTGCAGATGACGAAATGTCACGCTCATATTTGAATGCAGTCATCGGAGCTTGGTGTGGAAGTACACAATTGCTGGAACTTGGTGGTGCTGTACACTTTCGGAGCTGCAACGTAGCCGAGCTCGGTGGCACTGATCAGGTCTAGGCTCAGGAAATGGGAAATGTGATTGCCCAACTTCTCATAATTTTCATCTGTGCTGTCGGGGACATTTGTTAACAAATACAGCGTATTACCATGATGGCTTCGTGTGCATATTTGCAAAGGCTAAAGGTTGCACAGTAAGCAATTACCAATGGTGCAATGTTATCACTGAAGCAAGGGATCTTGTTTTAACAGCCAACACGAGCGGCTCGTTGTATTCTACTGTCTATTCATGTCAAATGCTCTACGCACCAATCATCTTTTGTCTGGCAGCAGTTGAAAATTTATCTTCTTGATTTGTCTCTTACTTGATGGTGGCTATTTAGTATATTATGGTTTTACAGACTTCAATAAGGGTCAAGCAAACAAAAGGACAACCAGAAACCAATAATGAGCTCGGAGAGGATTCACTATAATATACTGTATGGTGATTGTTTAAAAAAAATTTAATTTCCTACCTATTCACCGATGACGGACAAGGACATGTGGCCAAGTATGGTACTTTGAATTAGTGCTCTGCATTTAAACACCATCCAAGTGCACCTCACACAGCATGACACACACACCGTGAAAACACACCCGGAGCAGTGGGCAGTCATTTTTGCTGCGCGCCGGGGAGCAGTTGGTGGGCTCGGTGCCTTTCTCAAGGGCACCTCAGTCGTGGTATTGAAGGTGGAAGAGGGCGCTAAAATTAAATTTGCTATTAGCAGATGCCATTATTATTATAACTGGTATTTTTCAATTGCAATTATTTTTGTCATTGAAATTTTTCTTTCTTTGTTTCCTTTCTGCCATATTTTCTTATGGAGCTACAGTACTTTTTGAAACAGTCACCTTAATTGTAAATTCATGTAATTAACCACTCTTGAACTGCAGAAATTATCTCATTTAAATTCTGATTGGCTGAAACTAGTTGCAGGATCATGCTATCAGAAAAAAAAGGTACAAAGCTGTCACTGGGGTGATAAACTAAGATACAAAAGCTGAAAGGTACATCTCTCTACCTTATTTACCCTTAAATGATACATATTAGGACTTCAAAGGTACATGTTAGTACTTCAAATCTACATATTTCTACTTTATAAGTACATACTGGCACGTAAAGTGCACATAGTACCTTTTTAAAGGGTCCCACCCCTGTGACAGTTTTGTATCTTTTTTTCTTAGAGTGCAAATGGAAAAAAATATTCCAAGAAAGTTAATTTTAATGCTTTTGAGAGCCCTCAAAAAAGACTTGGGATCATGCACATTATCTCGTAAAATATAATGAAATATTAGCAATTTATGTGTTTATTTAATCAGAATGCATGTTACTGGAGATTTATTTATTTGTTTGTTTATTTATTCTTTTTTACATACAACTCAAATACGCTAACTACAGCCAAACTACTGGTAACAGAATAATAACTTGGTCATGAGAGGAGAGAATAACATTTCTGTGTCATATTAATAGTGTCGTCCTTATTCATGCTATATGGTTAATAAGCATGCAGTCATCACAGCTGTGGTTCATTATATTCTTCCTGTGGGAGATAATAATTAAAACTTTAAATCCTACACTAATGTATGAAACAGACGCTTCACACGTCGGTGACTTCACCTGAGCGTCACACACTGGGCTATCACACAGAACCGAAAAGAGAATTAAACCTTATTCAGAGTAGACATCTGTCAAACAAGCTTCATCTAACTGCCAATTTCTCATCCTGAAAATTACAAATTAAATAAGTTGAAAACATTATTTGTCAGCCCTCGTAAGGGCAACAGCTGATCATAAAATATCATGAATCAACATGCAATTATCTAGCATAAGTAGCAAAAAATAGCATAAGTAAAACAGGGGATTTAGATATTTCACTTAAAGCAAATGCCTTTTGCTTTCTGCATTATATTGTACAGAAATTTCTGTTGCATCATAAATATATGTTGCTTTTTCTGTTCATAGATTGACCATAAATGCTGAGTGCCAGCTTCAACTGCATAACTTTCCTATGGATGAACACTCCTGCCCCCTCATCTTCTCTAGCTGTGAGTATCTCTTCTCTTTATGCTCCACGTATTCATTCAACTTTACATTTCCATTTCCTTTAAAGACCCTTTTTCTTCTTTGTTTTAAATGTTTTGGTTATCGTTTGTTCTGTTGTACAAGACAACCTTAAGCATTCATGTACAGCAGTATCAACATGCATTATGAAATGCTTTATTTGAAGTAAATCAGCACAGTGTTGCATATGCAACTTCAATCTTTTTGAATGGACAAAACATTTCTCGCTCATTCGCCTTTCATGCTGTAAATGTTCAGTTTAGATTAAACAATATAGCCTAGGATGTCTTTGAAATGTACACATATCTTCGGGAACAAGTGGGAATGGTCTGGAAATCCACTTTAGCCATTGATTTCAATGGATGTTTTTATTATACCACTTCTTTTTTTTCATAACAACAAAACCTATACTTTTCTATTTTCAAATAATAGCAGTAAACAAAACTTACCGCAAAAGCAATTCAGGCTATGACAATATTTCACATGTGAAAGAATCCTTTACTTTGGAATCACAGCAGCAAAAAAGGTAGTCTAATTTTTAAAGTGGAGAAATTGAAAAACTAAATAATATAAATATTTTGGCACAAAAAATTCTAACATTATATATGGACTTCAGGGCAAAAAATAAATAAGGGGAGAAATGACCCCTTTAACAGAGAAAGACAATATTTAGCCTGTAAAACTGCATTTTATGTATAATATTTCTAGTGCACTGTTCTAATGGCAGACGTGGCATTGCTGTAGGAAATGTGTCACCGCTAATTAGGATGTTATGCTTTATGATGTAATATCTCATTTTTGCTCTCCATATATTCTCTTATATTGAAAGTAGGCCATGGATTTCATTGTATACACCAAGGGCACGGATAGGCTGGTAATTACTCTGCGTGTCCGACAGGCTCTTGAAGGCTGGCTTCATTAGCAGGGTGTCATGAATGACATTACTCAAGGGTGATAGGTAATAGGTGATGCATCTGTGGTGTTAAGAGTCCAAGGCAAAGAGGGACGTAGGTAAATTGGAAAAGTTTGTGTCCTTGTGTAATGTGATTTCTCACTTCTGTTTCTCACTCAGCCTCTGCTTCTACCCCCTAATACACATCAGGGCTCTCTGCTCTTCTCAAAATGTTTTTTGTCATACTCATTTGTGGATCCATGCTCAGAAAGTCAACACCTATTTACAGAAAGCTATGTTTTACATCACACCCATTTTCAACAGTAATCTTATTAGAGTTTGTGTGGCAAGCACTAACTAAAGGCGTTCTTCTAAAAATCAATGTTTTGTTGAGAGAGAGCTGATATAATCAATGTTTTTACAGTTGTTTACTTAGTAGCTGCATTATAGAAAATTTAGAGAGTTCAAATTCAGAGTATTATTTTAACTAGATAATTATTGATAGTCGCCTTTGTACTTACTGCATGGCACATTTGTTTATGTGTATTTACTCATAGTTGATAATAACTTTGATTTTGTACACTTTCTGAAAGCTTGGCCCTGACTGTATTGAGACTTGAAGGACTGAAGAAAGTCCTGCCTCTAGAAATATTTTGGGTTGCTCTTTCATTGCCATGGAGACTTTTGATCTCAGGCTTGGTTTAGTTCTTTTGGAAAATAGTTTGTGACATTGTTGACATCTCTTCCTCCCCAAGAGGTACTAAAGCATGTTCCAGGGGCGCTTGGAAAGATTTTTAAATATATAAAGTAGACTATGACTCTGCAAGAGCGTTTTTTTACTTGTCTCACTCAAAGTGAATCATTTTAATAATGGTCATTGTTATGCTAATGATAAAGCTAAGTAGTATCCAGTATAATTTGAGTTCAATGAAACAGATTTCTGCTTTGGTGTCAGTGAAGGGGTACTTGATTCTTACTGATGGCGCTGTAAGGAATACAAAAATGGTTGCGAAGACACTGCTCTTGAGGGAAAATAAACATCTGAAAAGCAGGAGACATAAGCTAAAGTCTCATTTGGTCTGTATTTAACTGTATTGACTCAATCAAACATTAATTAATTATGTGTTATTGTTACTTTCCTTAAACTTTCAGTTTTTTATATACACTATTAATTTATCTCATAATTAGCCAATTGATGACCATGCATCTCAGAAGGTCTGTCTGTAAGTTACTTATTATAGCAATTCTTGAAGTTGGTGTACAGGTTTGTTTTAGGTTTTAATTTGTTCGGAATTGAGGCACTCAATTATTTCTAGCATTTTTAGAGCAGAACACATTTATTTTTGTCTTAGACTAGAGCGTGTTTTATTGAAAAAATGTGATTTTCCTTCTCAGTATTTTTGTTTTGTTCCCTTTCAGTCGGTCACTCTCGACGTCACGTCGGATGACCGACGAAATTGGGATCTCGCTTAGAGGGACCAATCTACTTCGAGTGTAAACTAAACGAGCCAATGCACATTGGCCTGCAATTATTGCATTCAGCTGCTGCTGATCACAGAGTGAGTATAAGTAGGCAGCAAATGCAGCGCATATTCAGCTTTTCGCTTCGGGAGCCGAGTGGTTTTATCGTTGCTCCTACCTTCTGCGTAGTGATAAAACCTACAGGCAAGCACGACTTTAGGTGGGATTCGTGTTGGTGGTACGGTGCTTCAGCGGTGGTGGTTTTCCCGTGTCGAGTGGGTTGCACACAGCAGGTTGCACTACCCCTGTGTGTGTTGCAGACGGCCATCTCCCCTGTGCGCTTCAGCACACTAAAAGAGCAAATTCCATACTAAAAGAGCTTCGCGGGTGGAAATTCTTTTTAAAGACGCGTCTTTTTAAAGATGTCATACCATCCGTGCGTTTCTGGGTGCGGTCGTTACCTGGCGCCGGGCGATGGTCACGGTCGCTGCCTCTCGTGCCTGGGCATGAAGCACGCTGAGGTGGCTTTCGTGGATGACTCATGCCCCCATTGCGGGGGTATGAAAATCTCGGAGTTGCGGACCAGACTCCGTTACCTGCAAGGGGGCGGAGTGCCCGTGCCACTGCCTAGATCTGGGGTTCCCTCTGGCGGCAGCCGGGGGCGTCCTTTTTCTAGCAGTGGGCGGACTGGTCTTACGGTCACGGTGAGGAATTCCCCTCCGGGGATGCCCGAACCCGCCGGCACTGCGAAACCAGCGGAGCTTTCAGTAGCGCAGGCTGGACCCTCACTGGGGGTAACACTTGTTTATTGGGGCTCCCCCAGACGATCAGAGGCACGATTGCAAGCATCGGCGGGTGGGGGAGCCGGACTTTTCCGGGGAGAAGATCGTCCCCGCGGCTGCCGCCCTCTGGGGCGGCGTCTCTGACGGAGACGGACGGAAAATGATGGCTATGATTAAAGGGCCGCCGAGTGTGTCGGGCTCGAGTGGAACATTCCACCGCGTCCCGAACCCTCAAGGTTGGACGATTGGTTTCTCGGGGTGGCGCGCGCTGGTTCTCAGGGCCCCACTCCAGTGCCTTTCTTCCCGGAAGTGCATGATGAGATCGCTGGGTCATGGACGGCACCTTTTACTGCCAGAAACCGGCCCAGTGGCTCATCCTCCCTCACCACCCTCGATGGGGGTCCAGCGCGGGGGTACACGGAGTCCCCCAGGTGGAGCGGTCGGTTGCGATGCAATTGTGTCCAAATGCCGCTACCACATTGCGGGGCAAACCGTTGCTCCCCTCCCAGGCCTGTAGACACTCGTCGGCTCTGATCTGCAGTGCTTATACGGCCTGTGGTGAAGCTGCTTCCGCCTTACATGCTTTGGCGTTGTTGCAAGTGCACCATGCCAAGGCACTGAGGAACTTGCACGAGAGTGGTCACGACCCGGAAGTTCAGAGAGAACTCCACACCGCGGCGGACCTCGCGCTACGAGCGACGAAGGTTACGGCGCGGTCTCTGGGTTTTGTGATGTCCACTATGGTGGTCCGGGAGAGCCAATTCTGGCTGTGACTGGCTGACAAGCGCGAGACGGACAAGACACGATTCTTAAACGCCCCCGTGTCCCAGACCGGCCTTTTCGGCGACAAGGTGGAGAACTTCGCCAGCAGTTCTCGGCCGCCCAAAAGCAGACTGAGGTGATCAGATACATCCTGCACCGGCGGGCAGCTGCTGCCTCCACCCGCCCGCCGGCTGCAGCGCCTCAGTCTGCTTGTCGCCGAGGGCGGCCCCCTGCCGCCGCCCCCGCTCCTGCGCAGCGTCCGCGGCAGCCTCCAACAAGACCACGCCAAGGAGCCGGCCGCAGGGCAGCCGCCCCACCCGTCCAAGCCCCCGCCAAACCTGGTGGCAAGCGAAGGAGCAAGAGGCCCTGAGACGGCGACCCAGAGATGGAGGAAGTTGCTCTTCGGGAGAAGGTGAAGGCACCACTCCCTCCCCCGGAGGAGGACCGGGTGGAGAATCTTTTGTTTCATTTTTTCCCGCCGATGGTACCCAAATTCTCGACAAAAGAGCAATGATCCCTTATCTGGGTCCCCTGAGGGGACGGGGGCTGTGGACGGTCCAGAGCCGTATCACACTCACCATCCTCTCTCACCAGCGAGCAGCAGTGGGCGGATCAGGAGGACAAACCAACGGACTACCCACGCAACCTCTGCTCAAACGCAGGTCAGTGTTACACAAACCCAGACCCCGCCTCGGACCGGCAAAGAAACTCCCGGGCCGGGTCCCTGTGTTCTTCCACGCTGCCCCACTGCGGGTACACCTGTACTTCCGTTGATGCCACTTGCGCGGTGTCTGGGAGCCTGGCTAGAGCTACCCAGCCCGTCTCGATGGCTCCGTCGAACCGTCAGGCTCGGCTATGCGATTCAGTTCGCCCGGCGCCCTCCCAAATTCAGGGGCGTCCACTTTACGTCAGTGAAAGCAGCAGATGCCCTGTCTTGCGTGCAGAGATCGCAATCCTACTGACGAAGGACGCGATAGAGCCGGTCCCTCAAGCCGATATGAGGACGGGGTTTTACAGCCCATACTTCAATGTACCCAAGAAAGGCGGTGGGTTACAACCAATATTGGATCTGCATGTCTTGAACCGGGCCCTTCACAAGCTACCATTCAAGATGCTCACGCAGAAGTGCATCTTCAGGTGTATCCGTCCCCAAGACTGGTTCGCAGCGATCGACCTGAAGGACGCGTACTTTCATGTTTCGATCCTTCCGCGCCACAGGCCATTCCTGCGGTTTGCGTTCGAGGGGCGGGCATACCAGTACAAGGTCCTGCCCTTCGGGCTGTCCCTGTCGCCCCGTGTCTTCACGAAAGTTACGGAGGCAGCCCTTGTTCCCATGAGAGAGCAGGGCATTCGCATCCTCAACAACCTCGACGATTGGCTCATACTCGCCCAGTCTCAGGATCAGTCGTGCGAGCTCAGGGACTTGGTGCTTTCACACCTCAGCCTGTTGGGCCTTCGGGTCAACTGGGAAAAGAGCAAACTCTCCCCGACGCAGAGGATCTCTTTTCTCGGTATGGAGTTGGACTCGGTCGAACAGACAGCACGCCACATGCAGGAATGTGCTCAGTCGGTGTTGAACTGCTTGAATACATTCAAGAGCAGGATGGCGGTCCCACTGAAACAGTTTCAGAGGCTCCTGGGGCATATGGCAGCTACGGCGGCAGTCACGCCACCGGGGCTGCTCCATATGAGACCGCTGCAGCACTGGCTCCATGGACGAGTCCCGAGGTGGCCGTGGCAACGCAGCACTCACCGGGTCCAAGTCACACCAGCATGCCGCCAAACCTTCACCCCGTGGTCAGACCTTGCATTCCGCCGGGCAGGAGTGCCCCTGGAGCAGGTCTCCAGGCATGCTGTGGTTGCACAGATGCCTCAACCACCGGCTGGGGGGCCACGTACAACGGGCTTGCAGTGTCAGGGGTTTGGACGGGGCCCCAACTGCACTGGCACATCAACTGCCTCGAGTTGCTGGCAGTGCACCTTGCCCTGAGCCGTCTCAAAGGGCGCTTACGAGGCAAGCATGTACTGGTCCGCACGGACAATACAGCGGCCGTTGACCGACAAGGTGGTCTGCGCTCCCGTCCCTTATCGCAACTCGCCCGCCACCTCCTCTGGAGTCAGAAGCATCTGAGGTCGCTTCGTGTTGTTCACATTCCTGGGCTGCTCAACAGGGCAGCCGACGAGCTGTCCCGAGCTGTGCGCACGGGAGAATGGCGACTCCATCCCCAGAAGGTCCAGCTGATTTTGAGACGTTTCGGAGCCACTCACATAGACCTGTTTGCCTCTCCAGAAACCACTCACTGCCAGTTGTTCTTCGCCCGGACCGACGGAACACGCGGCCCCCCCCAAGGACGCTCTGGCGTGCAGCTGGCCTCGGGGCCTACGCAAATTTGCGTTTCCCCCAGTGAGCCTTCTGGCATAGTTCCTGTGCAAAGTCAGGGAGGACGAGGGGCAGGTCCTCTTGGTGGCGCCATACTCGCCCAGTCGGACTTGGTTCCCCGAACAGATGCTCCTCGCGACAGCCCCTCCTTAGCCGATTGCTCTGAGGAAGGATTTACTGACTCAGAGAAGGGGCACCCTTTGGCACCCGCGTCCAGACCTCTGGAAAATTCATGTCTGGTCCCTGTACGGGACGCGGAGGTTCTAGGTGGCCTACCCCAAGGGGTAGTTGACACCATCACTTCAGCGAGAGCACCGTCTACGAGACACGCCTACGCTTTGAAGTGGAACCTGTTCGTTGAGTGGTGTTCTTCTCGCCGAGATGACCCCCGAAGATGCCCGATCAGAGTGGTGCTGTCCTTCTTGCAGCAGGGGCTGGAACAAAGGCTGTCTCCCTCCACCCTTAAAGACGCTGCGATTGCTGCTAACCATGACCCCGTAGAAGGGAGATCGTTGGGGAAGCATGACTTGGTCGTCAGATTCCTTAGGGGGCGAGAAGGTTAAATCCTCCACGGACCCCTCTATACCCTCTTGGGACCTGAGTCTGGGGCTCACGGCACTACAGCAGGCCCCGTTTGAGCCTTTACAGGCAGTGGAGCTGAAGTTCCTCTCAATGAAGACTTTGCTCCTGCTGGCATTGGCCTCTATCAAGAGGGTAGGGGACCTGCACGCATTTCGGTCAACGATTCGTGCCTAGAGATCGGGCCGGCCGATTCCCAGGTAACCCTGAGGCCCCGACCCGGCTACGTGCCCAAGGTTCCAACTACACCCTTCAAAGACCAATTGGTGAACCTGCAAGCGCTGCCCCCGAAGAAGGCAGACCCAGCCCTAGCGTTGCTTTGTCCCATCCGAGCCTTAAGGTGCTAAGTAGACCAGACGCAAAGCTTCAGGACCTCAGAACAGCTCTTTTTCTGTTACGGAGGCCGGCAGAAGGGGAAAGCCGTCTCAAAGCAGAGGATGGCCCAATGGATAGTGGATGCCATCACCCTGGCATATCAGGCACAGGGTATGCCCTGCCCACTCAGGTTGCGAGCTCACTCAACTAGAAGTGTTGCATCCTCCCCCCCCCGGAGCGATGGCCTCGTGCGCGCCTCGCTGACAGACTATTTTGTAGGCGCTGAGGGCTGGGCGGACCCCTACACACATTCGCTAGATTATCCACCTAGCCTTCGGTGGGGGCGCAGGTACTCATCTGGTTCTCCACCTCAAACGGGTAAGGGAAGCACTGAGACGGCCCCGGCTTCGGGCTCGGCTTGCAAAATCCCCCAGAGGAGTACCTACAGTAGCCACCCTGTTGAGCTCCTCCATCCCCTCAGCAGTCAGACGTGGCTGAGTGTCCGGCGCCAGGCCTTCACTCGTTGGATCCTCGAGAACCGGTAGAAGGCTGGGTTCAATATGTAAGACCTAAGTGGATCCCATAGGTGTAAAGTCCACGGTATAGCCTCGAGCCCGTGTTCCCCGGCAGACTTCCGCCATTCCAAGAGGGTTACAATCACCTCCATTCTTCCCTATGCACCTAAGGAATGTTCATATGTGTATTTGCTTCCGAAACCTCCTTCTGGAAGGTTCGAGCTTCCGTAACGCCCTGTTCCAAGTAGAACGGGTACGTTTTCCTAGCGTTATCCAGTCTTACTCATTGGGTAGTGCCATTGCAGCAGGAGCTGGTCCTCTTGTGAAGAAGCCCTGGGCTACGCCAAAAAATAGGGGCGCAGGTACAGGACACTGGAAGGGGCAGTAGCTAAGGCCCTTTGGTAGGATCCCAATTTTGTCGGAGGTTCCCCCTCCGCCGTTGACCGTCGTGAGGACGTGACCGACTGAAAGGCGAACAGTCTCCGGTTAACGTTGAACATCGTTCCCATGAAGGGGATTCCGACACGGAGAGTCACGTCACCGTCGCCCACAGCTCCTGTACCCCGCTGACCCCCCCGCGGCCGGGTCAACGGATCGGATCCTCAGCGAAGGGAAAAAACCTGAATACCTGCGCTGCAGCTATGCCCTGCCCTACATACACCACGCTGTGATCAGCAGCAGCGGGAGCATAATCACGCATGCCAATGTGCACATTGGTTTGTTTAGTTTACACTCGAAGTAGATTTGTCCCTCTAACCGAGATCCCAATTTCGTCGGTCCTCCGACGTGAGGTCTTCGGTCACTCCTTCACCCCCCCGGGACCACGAGGGTTACATACGTAACCGAGACGTTTTCCCAGTACAAACATTATTAAATCAATAGACATTTACTGTACATTAGAAGCAACTCCCCCTGACCATACAGCTTTCTCTGACCCCCACGTTACGTTTTCAAAATTGAGTCTGTGCTTAAAATAATTTTTTAAAAATCTGTCATTTTGCTTCTCAAGTAATTTATTGATTTAAGAATGTTTAAATACTTGTACTTGAAAACAAGACGAAAAATACTGAGTAAGAAAATCCCTTTTTATAGTGTTATTATAATGTGCAGATTTATGCACTTTGAAGGGCTTCATTCGATTATTTAATTTAATTTTGTTTTATACAAGATACATACAAAACATATAGAATATCTTGCATGTGTATCTGATTTAACCTTATCACGCACTGCCTCGTCATGCAACTCCAGATTGCTGTGGGAATTGCTTCAGTGAAGGTATGAATTTAGATCACTGAGGGAATCACCTGCCTGGCGCTGTGAATCTCAGTCTGTGAGTTTGAATTGGAGCAAAACCGCCGATGTAGAGATGTCAGAACGGCATTGTAAGTAGCTCATAAGAGATGTTGTAGATCTCCACTCTCCCCCCGCCATGCAGGGATGCATCTTGACATAGATGACATCCTTTATGCTGTATAAACCATCTGTCTTCTCTGTCCTGCCTCTGTACACTGCTGTGTTTGGCACTGATCCCTAAGATGCAGGCGCACAGCAGAATTTGTGGTCCTCCAGTGTTGGACAATGTGCTTAAACAAATTGTTTAGTTTTTCTGATGTGTAATATCAGACAGTCCTTATTGCACTGAGCGGGATGGGATCAACAAATGTTGGACGTCAGAAAAAATGGGTCAAATATATGTAGAAATAGCAATGTCATTATCAATTGCAAGAGATAATAACAGTCATTAATTACTACTGCTTACACTTACACCTCTGATGTATGGCTGTATAATGAAGTTTTGTAGTAGGATGCAGTGTTACTACTAGAAGTGCCAGGATGTATATCAGGTTTTATATAATAAGGTAATTCAGTTGAGGCTTCTTAACAATGGATGTGAGCAAGATTTATTTTTTTAAGAGTAGAATTTAAATTATTTTTGTCTTGTTCCTAAACCTTCTCCGCATGGCCTCTAAAACACAGCAATGGTCCAAATTTTCACTGTTGAGGAAAGGAGAATGAGCTATAATAAGCAATCCCTCAAGCTCCTGGACACCCTCAGTCCTTTTCTTCACCTCTAAGCTACTTTTTTCCATTTCCCTGCAGCATTCGCCATTTGTTTTTGAAAAACCAGCACTGGGTTCCAAGCCCTGCATTTTAAATTCAGTTGATATGCAAATGAAGGTTAATGCCCATCAGGCAGGACCTTGCGGACCTTCTCATGTTAGCGGCCACACAGGAGCGAGCGTACCCGGACTGAAATGCCTGCCCCTGTATCAGTCACAAAGAAAATGGTCCCCCATCTGCACCCGAGAGGAGCAATTTGCCAGAAAGATTATTTTAATATTTCACACCTCACTGCCCAGCACAGCAGCTTGTCCTCTAAAGCATATTTAACAGACTCAAACATACAGTGCTATAGTCCCTGTGTGCATAAACAAACATACAAATGAAACACTCCCCAGCCAGTGTGTCTGTACCTGCCCTGCAGGGAATGAGAAGCTTTCAGGTGTTTAGCAGACCTGACACCAGGCATCAGGTTTGTCTGCTCTGATCCGGCTGAAGCAAGCTGACGAGAGCAGTGAGCACCTTTCTACCTGTGTTTATCAAAGATGTCACCTGCCTCAAGGCTATGAGCTTTCACTGTATATATAGTGACATTAAAGTGGCATATATTTTTATTTATTCATGAACATTTTTGGCTTTTATTTCATTGGAGTGAGGCTAGAAAGTACTTGGAACAGACAAAAGGGAACATGAAATGATGGGGGCTCGACAGGCTGATTTTCAAATATAACACTTTTTAAAAGGATATTTCCCCCAAAAATGAAAATTCTCATGTATGACTGACTTTCTTCTGTAGGATACCAAAGAATGTTAGGGTCCAAACTACTTTCATTGTACATGGCAACATAGGCTCATTGGAAATACGTGGTTCTAAATTCATTTCTGCAAAACTGAAAAAATGTACCTATACATATGATTCGCTGCAGTTTCCAGTTGAAATAAAAACTAGAGGCAGTAAAACTCAGACAACTTTTGTTCCTTTTCAGACAAAGTATGATTTGCTTTTCACATAAAGCCTAATTTTTGCACAATTATTTGAGAAATATAAGTTCTTGAATTATAATTTTTTAAGGGCTACCACATTGAAAACTTTACTTTTTGAACGTTTTTTAGTAGGTAAATATCCAGCTTCATATGTATGGTTTTTTAAATTCTATATTTAGGTTTGCTCAGTAGCTCACGCAACTTGAGAGGTGAAGAGCTCGGGTATGAATCCGTGTAATTTTATTTCTATGTTTTTTTCCAAAACAGTTCAAACCTGCATATAAGGAAGTTCAAATGGCACGGTTGCATCAACAAATCCGTTTTTACTGTATACTAGTTTTGCATTTGTTTACACTATTGGGTAGGTTTAGGGTTGGGTTTGGTGTAGGGGATTTTTCCAACGTGATAGAGCGTTAACTTTTAACGACACTACAAAAACAACATAATATCAATGTAACAAAAACTTGCCAGGGTCATGTATTTGAACCCGCGTTTTAGCACCACTCACTGGACGTTTCACTTTGAAACTGCCTCGAAACATGCAGTAAGGTACATAATAACGGTGTTGCAGAAATGTATTTAGAGACATGTATTTCGAATGACCCCGGGTTGGTATATGGGCAAAAACACTGAAACACTTTTAAATAGTGTTAAAATATGTATATTATATTATAAATGTTATATCAGAAGAACGAAATTCATACAGGTTCAGGACGACATGAGGGTAAAAAAAAATTTGGGGCAAACTATCCTACTAGTCACACTTAAAGATGCATGCATTTTGTTGTGTAGATAAAGTGGCATTTGCAAAAAGTGCCACGTCACGACAATGTGTGATTTACATTGTATTGGAAGAGTAAACAGAAGGCAGAAAAGTAGAATTAAAATAGAACAAATATTTGCACATTTGCCATAATATACACTATCAAAGCACATTATTCAGATAATGCAAAACCTGGTTGTATCCATGCAACATGCATCAAATCCAGCAAGTAATCTGACCTAAATACCGTTTGGAGACCTGATGAAAAGTCATCGGTCATGAAACTCTGTACAGTCTGTAATGAAGATAGATGGAGTGTTCAGATTCATTTAAAAGGTGGAAAAGTGCTGCGTGTGCTTGCAATTCCTGCAAAAACCACCTTTTGTGGCCCTAACCGATAGGAGATGCTTTTCCTGCTGCACAGAATCACCTTAGTGCCATTAACTCATCGAATTGCTTTGACTCCCCTTCATAGATTCACTTGGAGGGGAAGACATTACCATTTCCATCAAAGCCTTTTTACGCTACATAGAGGCAGTTATGAATGCTCTCATACTCTGATGGCACTTCTGCTCAGACATGCTGGGACATTTCTTGGTCATTTTCAAAGGATGGTCAAAAACAGATCTAGATGGATGTTGGGGTTATTAATGGAGAAGCTTCCTGAGAATAATTTGCTCACATTAATGTTTGCAATAATGTGTGAGACTGAAGAAGCAACAAGTGACACAAAACGAGAAAGAGATTTGGAAATAAGTGACTAAGCAATATGCAAAAATTGCAATTCACAAGATATTCAAAGTGAATCAACTCTTAATAATTTCCAAAATCGTAATTGATTGGCAGCTTATTTAGCGGCTTTTGCTTCTTCTGTTAATTTGTTTTGTTCTCTCTCCACTCTTTGATCGTCTGCAACACACTTGTGGTTACATCTCTATTTTTTTAATGTTTCAAATGTTGCAATATGTTTTCAACTTCAAAACATCTTTTCTCGTTCTTTTTGATGATCTCCCTAGTAATTTACAGGATCAGTTCACTGTCATAATCAAACTTAAAAGTTGGGAAATTAGGATACTGTCATGGTCGTCTTCGTTATGCTCATCAATGCTTGCAAATGAAAAAGGTGACAAACAGTTTATGTAGCTGAAAGTTTTAAATGAAAATGGTATATAATATGGAATATTTGGCTAAAAAAAAAAAAAAAAAAAAAAAAGAACACTGCCCTGTTTCTAAGCTTTGATTAAAAAGGCAATCAGTAATATTGTGAGCTGAACAAAGGGAGGATGTAATGTTTAAAATTGAGCAAAACACTCAGACACCAATTATAATGCTGATCTAGGACGGAATCAGTTCATTAAATAAAGTGGGAATTTTTAAATGATGAAAGGAACTGCTGTGATTACCTTTTGATCATGCACCTCTTCTGTCTGCAACAGCTCTTTCTTTCAGCAGGCACTAACAGAGCACATGCTGATCTCTTAATACTTCGATGTCAGAAGAGTTGATGAGGATTAATGATTAAGTATTGCCAGGAAGTGAAAAAATGTCCTCAAGCAGAACTGAGAAGGTCATGTTAACATGTAGAAAAGGTATATTACGTACAACAAAAGTTGGTGAAATTAATGACCAACCCTCAATAAAAGCACAACCCAATAGTCAGGTTGCTGAATGGTTTAAAATTATAGTTAACCCAAAAATGCCTTCCCAAACTTATATGAGTTCCTTTTATGTTGTGCATTACCCAGTTCACGCTTGCATATAATTAGCTGAAGTATGGTAATGCATATTTGGCGTGCTGTCCAGGGAAGTGTTCCGAGCTCGGGAATGGCCCGGGCCTAGACGCGCTTCTCCCGAACCTTGTTAATAGAACACCATTTATGTTAGGTTATGTCATTTTTCCCCACCCCCAAATTTCCATAAAACAAGGTAATGCCTACAGGATGTATGTTTCTCACATTGAATCAATAGCTGCGCTAACGTGCTGTCATAACTTGAGATCTAGCTCCTTTGAACCAGGTCAAGAGATCCCAATCATGTTACTTACAGAAAGATGTATAGTAAATGGCATAGAACATTTGAAGTCTTTAAAAAGTTATGAACCACCACTAAGATTTTAATCCCTAATCAAACTCATCTAATGAGAACCTTGGCACAAACTCAGTTCTTATGCAAGCCAGAGTCTTGCAGCAGACCTACATAGCCAGGATTCACAAGTCTGGTGGGGCATGACAAAGTGCTGAAACAAAGTGCTGTACCATTAACTGAAATCCCAGAGAGAAATCCCCAGTGCTTGATGAAGTTTCCACGGGTTATTTAATCCATCCAAAGCAAATGGTGCAGTTCAGTGGTTTAGTACCAAAGAGGGATGGAAGCATTCAGTGTTGCATGAACATCCACTGGGTTGCAGTTCATGGGTCCTGGCTGGTTTTTGGAGCCCTTGGGCAAATCATTGAATCTGTTCTTTTACCTCAGTTCAATATATCTCTCAGGTACACACACACACAAGCTCAGCGTTAGCAAGATAAGTTGTTCACAGGAGTAATACCAGGAGATAATAGTAGAGTTCAGAGAAGATCGTTCACAGGAGAGAGTTCGCTGGAATACAGGAGATCACGGGATAGAGAGCCTGTATCCAAATAGGAGGACAGACAAAGACTGAATAGTGGGTGCTTATACTGGGGCTGATAAGGGTGTGCTGATTGAGTGCAGGTGTTCAGAATTCAGGTGATTGGGATAGTTGCGTGGTGGTGAGAGAGCCGTGAGCCACTGGCCATGGCGGACGTAACACCCCCCCCTTGACAACGTGGAGGCTACCCTCTGTTCTGGGTGCGGGTTGGGGGGGTGCTTGTGTGGTGGATGTTGCTGGTGGAATTCTGGGAGGAGTGTGGGATCCAGGATGTCATCATGTGGGACCCAGCATCGCTTCTCTGGTCCATACCCCTCCCGGTCTACGGGGTATTCGAGGTAGCCTCCACGACGTTGAGAGTCCAGGTCTCCCTTTATTTATAATTTTTTTTTTTTTTTTTTTTTTTTTGACACTTTTTTAGGTGTGTGGGCTTCGTGTCCACAATCTGAGGTATGGGGGGGGGGTCGTCACTGATACCAGGCTATGTAGAGGAAACAGAAATAGGAGGATGGTGAGGTTTAAGCAGGGATGCATGAAAAGTGGGATAAATTCTGAAGTGTGTGGGTAGCTTTAACTCATAAGTAATGGGGTTGATCTGTTTGACAACCTGGAAGGGACCAATATATTTGGGACTCAGTTTTTGGCAGGGGAGGCGCAGGTCTCTGGTAGAGAGCCACACCTTTTGTCCGGGTTGGTAAGTGGAAGCAGGTTGTCTACGGACATCAGCATAGCTCTTGTACCTGCGCACAGCCCTCTGCAGGTGGTGATGAGTATTCGTCCCAGACCCTCTCGCTCTCCTGGAACCAGTGGGTGACAGATGGAACATCCGGTGGCTCGCCTGACCATGGGAAGAGAGAAGGCTGATAGCCGAGCATGCACTGAAATGGTGTGAGACTGGTTACAAGCTGGCGGAGAGAATTCTGTGCATACTCAGCCCAGGCTAGAAACTGGCTCCAGGACTCCTGGTGGCTTTGGCAGAAGGTTCTCAGGAAGCGGCTGATCTCCTGGATTTTCCTCTCCATCTTCCCGTTAGATTGAGGATGATATCTGGATGTTAGACTCACGGTCACACCTAGGAGGGAGAAGAATGCCTTCCAAACACTATATAAATTGTGGTCCACGATCAGACACTGCATCTTCGGGGATACCAAAATTTCTGAACACCTGGTTGAACATAGCCTCTGCGGTTTCCATAGCAGAGGGAAGACCTCGTACGGGGTCAGAGTAGAGGTCTTCTGGAGGTTGAGCTGCCTGCAGAGCTGTCCGGAGATGAAGTTACCGGCTGACCCAGAGTCGAGGAGGGTGGTAACTGTAACATGGTTGGCAGTAATTAATAAAACCGTAGTAGTCAGAGGGTAAAGTTTTATAAAAAGACTTGTAATTGCACTCACCAAGGGCCGTGGTGGTCTAATTGGGCATGAAGAGATTACATGCCCTCCAGCTCCACAATAAAGACAGAGATTCTGGGTCAGCCGGCAGCGCCTTTCAGCAGGTGATAAGCAGGTGTTGTCGATCTGCATAGGCTCAGACTCTTGTTCTGGGAAGTCGGTCTCTCTGGCATGCGGCGGTGAGTGGCAGAGGATTGTAAGGCAGATGTCTCTTCAAGGCAGCTTTGCATGCGGTGAGACACTCTGGACAAATTTATATCATAAATTGCCAGTTGCAGTCGAAATGAAGGATTTAAACCCTGACGGTAGGTAGTCAGCAGGGCTCGCTCATTCCAACCACTAGAGGTAGCGAGGGTTCGAAATTTCAGAGCATAATCTGAGACGGAGCTCATCCCTTGACGGATGTGATATAACTGGTCACAGATGGAGGAGTCTCCTATGGGGCGTCCAAATACCTCACGGAAGTAGGCCTCAAAGTAGTCAAATGATTGCATAACTGGACCAGACTGATGCTACATGGTTTCTGCCCATTGCAAAGCTTTTCCTGTTAACAGATAAATATACGTGATCTTAGAACGTTCAGTAGGAAACCGCTGTGGCTTCATTTCAAGTGCCAGTGAACACTACAATAGAAAGCATTGCAATCCTCCACCGAGCCAGAGTAGGACGCTGGATTGACCATGGGACTGGCAACAATGATCAGAGAAGGAGAGTGTTGAATGGACGTGGCGGCGGGTGTAGCTGTGGGACCGGCGAGTTCTCTTCACATCATTTCGACTGATTCCTTAAATGGATCGGGATCTGTCGGATTCATCTTTCTTGGTATGTCCTTCTGTCAGGATATATACACAAGCTCAGCTTTAGCAAGATAAGTTGGTCACAGGAGTAATACCAGGAGATAGTCGAGTTCAGCAAAGATCGTTCGTAGGAGAACTGGAGAGAGTTCGCTGGAATACAGGAGATCACGGGATAGAGAGTCTGTATCCCAATCGAGGACAGACAAAGAATGAACTGAGATGTGTGCTTACATACTGGGGCTTATGAGGGTGTGCTGATTGAGTGCAGGTATTCAGAATTCATGTGATTGGGATCGTTGTGTGGTGGTTAGAGAGCCGGTGTTTCTGTGACAATAGTTGCGTCTCATTTAGAAGGCTGCACCCACCGGAGGTCAAATCCTCTGGAGGTCGCATCCTCTGTAGGATGCAGATACGAAGTGTCCTCAACCTAGAATTAAACGAGATGGCCTTCGTAGGATGGGCGGAAAAGGAAACCGGAAGTATCACGTTGCTATGCCAACACATTTAGAGCATTGTTGCGCTCTCACACTACTTAAATGAAGAAAAATTATTCTAAATTGGAAGTAATTGAAAAAAATTGTTGTCACTGGTTTTATTGGTCAGTTGAGAGCGCCGCTAATACAGGACAGGCATCTATAGAGAAAAAAGGAGGAGGATGTTAAAAACAAAGTTTATCCATTTTTATCGAGGCGATTTAAGTTAAGTTGTAAACACCACATCTGCGCTTTTTGTGTACGTTACATCTGCCGGCGCCGGGTTTTTTCAAATTAACAACGGTTGTTCATGGTGACGAAAAGAATTGTGGGTTATCTGTAGCAGTGTAGGATACACCTCATGCATCCTCCGAATTCTTGTGAAAGAAGGTCGCATTCGAGGTTGCATTCGGAGTGTCCTACTTGCTTTTCTGAAATGAGACAGCCTCGATGACGTATGCAGCCGTCGAATGCGACCTCCGGAGGACGCAGCCTTCTAAATGAGACACAGCTAATATCAGCTTTTCTGAGCCAAGACTACACAAATAATAGTGGTGACAATCACTCGTAAGGATTAGATTTGAACAGGTCAGTGTTTTTATGTTTTGGATTTGGCCATTTGAAATGGAATGTAATATTATGCCACATAACAACATGCTTTTTCAGAGAACTGAGAGCATGAAGTCATTTGAATTTATTATTTAAATCAGATAAACATTAGCAAGAAATTCCACAGTCAAAAAAGGGTGAACAAAAGTGTTTGACATTACATATTACCATAGAAATATTAACTTCCTTTACCAATGTACACATTTGCAAATGTTTACCTCAGCTTACCATCTAAATAAGCAGGGAAATTATTCAGCATTTTCTTCCCACATAATCTTTTTCCTGTGTAATGTACTGTTAAACAAAAACTTTGTTCAGTCTCATTATTCCAAACAAACAGTCTTATTGTAAGTGTTATATTGCTTTTACACAAGTTAAATGAACAAGAATATTAAGTAACTTACATTTTAGACTCAATGCCAGTTACTTTGTCTGTTTTTGATCCTCTAACAAAAATAGTTCCAGACAAAGCTGCAGCTTGTCTCTGAGCAACACACAGGCAGTGTTTTATTCCTAAAAGTTTTGGCCTTTATCTTGATAGGACAGTGAATAATGAGAGGAATCGAAGTGGGAGAGAGAAGGGGGCAGGATCAGGAAAGGTCCACGAACCAAGATTCGAACTCGTGTGCTGGCCACACGGCTATCAGCACTAAAATAATTTGCATTTTTGAATGAAACTGTTGAGTAAATAATTAAATGACTCACTCAAGTGTGTTGGTGAATTCGTAACCACATGCATATTACTCTTACTATTTTTATTGTATCTTTATATGGCAGGAATAGTCAGAGTAGTATGCTAGTATGTGATTCAGAACTCTGCCAGTCACTTGAATTGTTCCTGAATGAATCAGCATGTTTGAAGGAATCAATAGAATTAATGATTCCATGATTCACTTATTAACTTGTCACTTGTCAGTTGTCACCACCTACTGGTATAACAATGTAACCAGCAGAAAGAGGCACTGAATATACATAACTTTATATATTATATTTGCACTAGTTCTTGCAGCCAAGATGATATTAAGATACCTCTTTTGCAGCCAGGGTGTTTTTCTGATTCATTTGCATCAGCTTAATTCAGCATAATTGCCTTTGGTTTTTGTAGAGGTTTGACTGTCTGAGTGGGTTGTGATAAGTTGTCTATTGCCTCAAAGCTTTCAATCTTTCCCTTTTTGAATGTTTACTCTTTTTACTGTTTTTCTTCTTGTGTCCTCTGCATGGCCCACAGCTACACTGAAATCCATCTGAGACACCCAATTTTTAGCAGGTCTAAAACACTCCCATTCATCCTCAGTCACCATCATATTCAGTTTCTTCTTTAGTACTTAAGGCCAAATCTGTCACACCAACCCTGACTAAAGCCATTGTTTTACCCATGTCTCAGCTGGTCTGAATGTGACTTTGTGTCTGTGCATATTCATGCTAATGTTATGTAGCTGTCCTGATTATTGAGTGAGGAGGAGATGATTTTGCCAATCGCCTTTAAAAATGTGTGACTAAAGAATTTACTCGCTCTGCTTTTGTCTGTGAAATATAAAGCTCCACTCTGCTAGATGATTCCCCACATCTCTGTATCAATGGTGTCACTCAAGATTATTTTCATTGCTGTTATTACACCCCCCCCCCACGCATACACACACACACACACACTTGCTCATCAAATAACAAAAGATAGAGCTCATGCTGATTTTTTAATTGTATTTAGAGCTGCTTTTCATAAAGACAATGTTTAGTGAAAATTATTAATATATAATCTCAAATACTGACACAATGAGAAGTTATATAAGTATGTTGTTTATGTCATTATTCTCTTTTTATATATCTTTGGCATTTTACCATATTTATGTGGTACTATTACTATATTTTGTGACCTAAACCAATATAAAACCAAAACTTAAAAAGATATTTACTGTTAAAAAAAATCTTTTAAGATTTTTTAAAGTCTCTTTACTCACCACTGCTGGCATGGATTTATGAAAAATATAGTAATATGAGAATATTAACTGTTCTGTTTATTTATTTACAATTAAATGTATTTATTTCTGTGATGGCCAAGCGTACGTTCAGCAGCCGTACTTACCGTCTCCAGAGGACATGATCCTTCGTTATTGTCATGTGTTGATTAGGGTGCTCCCCTTTCTTAATGGCAATGTTTAAAAACAGTTTATATTTTTAATAGGTAATATCCTTTTCAGCCATTACACATAATGATCAACTTTGACAGTAAAGACTTAAAAATTTTACATTTATTTATTTGGGATTTCAAATAAAAGTTGTTCTTGTGGACTTCTATTCATGAAGCATCACTAATTAGTACTAAGCAGCACAACTGTTTTCAACCTTGAGCAAAATTTAATATTAGAATAATTTCTGAAGGAGGTGACAATAGAAATAGAAAACAGTTATATTAAATTGTAATAATGTTTCACAAGATTACTGTTTTTACTGCATTTTCGATCAAATAAATTGCAGCTGGTGAGATAAGGATACTTTCAAAAAACATACTAAATCTTAGTGCTTAATGTTCTTATGTCAGGCGTTTTGACACTTCCATTATTTTGAAAATAATGGAAGCAGTTTAACTCTGAGAGTGTCCATTCAGGTCTGACTGTCTTCGTATCCTGTCTGATTTAGCCAGCTCTCAGCAGGCACGGCAAGCAAACCGCAGCTCATGCATTGACGGTAATAGTAAAGTGTGCTCTCGTCCTGCACGATAACTAACTGATAGGGGACAGGACTACTCAAGGTTTATAAAACTATTTTTTTAAGTACAATCGGTCAGTTCATAAATACAAAATCCTGCATAGAAGTATGGAAGGTGGAAGAACATACGCGGTGTGTGTGTGTGTGTGTTGTGTGGTGTGTGCGCGCGTGTTTTGTGACAAATGAGGACATAAATTTGTATAATGACAACGGTATGACATAGGTATTACAAGGAGAAGGTGACTTTCAGGACATTACCCCATGTCCCCACTTTACAAAACGCTTATAAATCACACAGAATGGAGGGTATTGAAAATCTGAAATAGCACAAAGTTTCCTGTAAGGGGTAGGTTAGGGGTAGGGTTGGTGTAGGGTAATAGAATATACGGTCTGTACAGTATAAAAAAACATTTAAGCCTTTGGGATGCCCACTTCACAAAAAGCAACCTGGTGTGTGTGTGTGTGTGTGTGGTGTCAAATCACTGAATTTTAAACATGGATCAATCTGTTTATTCTTTTCTTAATTGATTGTATTTATGGGGTCATAAGATGAGCCATAAATCTTTTTTGCGCACCTAACCATGGCATTCTCATCCGATGTGTCGGACAGAGGCAGGATGTACAAACTGAAATGTATGGCTCGCATTAGTCCTAACAACTCACCAAGTAACTCCTTTGTGGATGAATGAGAAATTCAAAGTTATTTGTTGTGCTACCAAGGCTTTCTCCACACACCCTATTAGGTTTAAATCACATAGTCTTCCTCCCGCTGCCAATCTTTCCACCATCACGGGAAGCTCTTGCATACTGTGATTCATCAGCGCCCCTTTCTTCACCCACTGAGGCCAATGGATGGTTCTGGTTCCCATGGCGATGGCTATTTTTTCCTCTGATTAAGTGGAATTTCCTTGTACCCTTTAGCCCATCATGACCTAAGGGTTATACAATAATGAACCAAGGACAATGCAAATGGGAGAGACGGAGACAGAGGGTGGCAGGGCAACTGTTGGGATGAAATGGAGCAGGAGTGTATCTTTGACACTGCCCATGGATAATTATCAAAAGAAATATAAAAAGATCTCCACTTCCACCCAAATGAACTGAATATGATGTAAGGAGAACAGAAGTGTGGCATCAAGCCAGACACAGCAGGTTATTTTTATAATGTCTGCGGAACAAGAAGTTCAACAATATGATTGAAAGGCAAGTTGTTTCACTAGCAAGGCATTTAGAGTTTGACAGAGGCCATGTATATATTGTATATATATGTGCATATAATCGATTTGATAAAAATTTATATTTCCTATACTGGCACCCCAAAGCAGATTTTAACTTTTGCACAGTATTGCATGTCTTTAATTTGGTTCACTCAAGTGATTTACATCAGGGTCACACTATTGTTCTTGCAATTTAAACCATTCTTTTATTTAGCAGTTAGTTTCTCGTGAAGTCCATCCAAATGAATATTAATTAAATTTATTTACTTGCCAAAGCCAATTTTTTATTTTGAATTTGGCACTTGGTGAGTATTCATTTGGACCTGTATACCACTAAATGTGTTTCAGTCAGCAGATTTTAGTTTAATTATAGCTATTGTTTGCCATTCTACCAAACAATAATACCAACTATAAGATTATGAAACCATTCTATTTGATAGGTTCAGACACTCAATCAATGATAACACAATTTCAGCTCTGGTCTCCTGGTACCCCTAAAATACATCTATGGAGGCTGCATCTATTTTACTATTGTGTACACAGAATTTTAATTGAAACCATTTTGCTGATCCTTTGCAACCTCTTTATGGCTGATTGAGCCAAGTTGTTGTAAACTTTATACAATATACTACTAATTATTTCTCACAGTTCACAGGGATGGCACAACGGGATTTATCCAGGGTGAGGACGAGGATTTTTCAGCTTATTTCTGTGCCAATTAATAAAGTTCTTTTTTCATTTCCTTTAACCCTTCTTGCTAGTGCCAATTAATATGAATGTGAATTTAATGGATGTCCAACAGGTGTTTATGAAACACTGTCTGTGGCTAAATTAACACTAGTATTCTTCCAAAATACACAGTAGTAGTATTGCACAGTGTAGAAATAAAATTACACACTTTCTTGTTTTGTGTATTATTGCATATTCAATTCAGTTCTCAATGTTGTTTTGGTCCATACTGTGAATCTAAATCAAATTTGGTCAAATGTTGTTGGACCCCAGTCACGACAGGGTAAACTATCCCTTTATGACCATCATTAAATTTTTAAGCAATATTAAACAGGTAAAAAAAAGCTCAAAATATGTTTTAAAAATGTATCTGATTGTATTATTCGCTGGTCAAAATGTCAACTGTTTGTAGTCAAGAACATCTTTATTGGTACTTAAATGCCCTCTGCATAGACCAAGGAAAATGTTAATGAAATTCAATTATTCAAAAAGTATCTTTTATCTTTTTCCTCATTTAGTGTTTTTAATCTGGTAAGAGAATGACAATTACCTCAGATGGCTATTAGGCTTGATTACCATTTAACAGCACAGGTCATTGTGTGTTCAATGGAATTAATACGTATTTGTGTGGAAATCTAATTGTGCTGTTTTATTAATCACAGTGTCTGAATGAAGTGCTTCCACTCACTTATCAAACAATACTCTCTAAGAAATATTAGAAAGTCTTGGACCATTCTTGGACATTGTAGAATATAAGTGGCTTCAACACCAGCACTCTTGCTGCTTAAAGGGACAGTTAACACAAAAATGAAAACTCTGTCATTTATTTACTTACCTTCATGTCTTTCTGAACCTGTGTAAATTTCTTATTTTATTTAATTTTGAAAAATTCAAATCAATCACTTTTTGGCGTGCAGTTACAATAAACATGGCACTGATTCATTAACAAACAAAGGGCTCGAGCATTTTAAGTGGCAGATGACAACTGCAGTTAGGCTTATAATAAACAGAATGTGGATGCTAATATAGTATCTTTAAAATGATCATTCTTGGTGATCTGAATCAAAATAAGAACAATTCGTTCATTAATCCAGCATCATTTCTTCTCTCATTAACTCGCCAAGGAGAGGCACTTATCATGCTTCTCAGTGAATAATGATTTAAATGTCTGTTTCTTTCAGAAAAAAATATTGTATGGCTTTAGTAGACTCTTGCATCTTTTTGTGAAATCAGTCTTCAAAAATTCAATTTTTGTGAAAGAAAGTCATACAGTTTTGCAACGACATAAGGGTGAGTAAACCATGACAAATGTTCATTTCTGGGTGAACTATCCCTTTAAGGCGTGAAATATCATCCACTTAGCAGTACTTATGAGACATGGATAATCAATGCAAGAGTAGCATCAGTGATCATTTCTAAGATTAGACTTCCAAAGGCTCAAGAGACCGCTGTTTCAAATCTGTTTTCTGGGCCACAGGTTGTACGCTAGAGACATACATCTCAAGGTTGTGTGTCAGCATCAAGATGGATACAGTGTATAATCGAACCAAACTTCTCATTTACGTGTTCTCTCTCTCTATGCCTTTGTCTTCCTTGTGCCTGTGATGTGCATTTTATTAGCATACTCTGGGCTAGAGACAAATGCTGCAGTTCGATGCCTGACACTGGGCTGCACTCAGGCATCCATCATAAGTGAAAGGGGGCGCTAGGGGTCACTGGCTTATGCTCTGTGTAATTACAGATGGATACCCACGAGATGAAATGATTTACAAGTGGAGAAAGAATTCGGTGCAGGCGGCAGATCAGAAGTCATGGAGACTTTACCAGTTCGACTTCATGGGCCTGAGAAACACCACAGACATAATCAAGACAACAGCAGGTAATTGTTGTTGTTGTTGTTTTTTCTTTTGCTCTATTAATTGGATCTAATAGGAGTTTGATTATGAATAAAGTATGATTCTTTTTTGGCTGCTGATGAAGAGAATTGTTAGAAGGTTCAAAAGTCTCTTATGATCAATGGCTGCATTTTGATTTGATTTTGATCAAAATTACAGTAAAATAGTAATACTGTGAAAAATTATTGCAATTCACAATAACCATATATTCTATTTAAATATATTTAAAAGTGTTATTCATTCTTGCTATGGCAAAGTCTTCAGTGTCACATGATCCTTCAGAAATCATTTTAATATGCTGATTTGGTTTAAGAAACCTTTCTTAATATTATCAGGGTTGTGCTGTTTAATATTTTTGTGGAAACTGTGAAAAGGTTTATTAAATGATGAATAAAAAGCTCAAATGAACAACATTTATTTTAAATAGAAATCTTTTGTAATAGTATATTTACTCACACTTTTGATTTATATAATGGTCAGTAAAATAGTATAAATTAAAACAAAACTGACCATAAAATTTTGATATCTATATGTTTTGGGGCTAGAAGTTTTGAGTCCAAACTTTTCTAACCCAGCAGCCACTCTCATCCAACCTAGCATGAATAAAAATGCTCAATATAATATCTTCCTCATTATTAAATTATGCTAAACTAGCATTGACCTATTTTCTCAAGCAACTACCTTTACATGATTTTAATGTCCTGGATTCATTGCACCATTATTTATTTTGTGGCAGAAAGACATTTGCATTTGTTTAATGATGGTTTTATGCTCAATAGATGCAAAAAAATAAATTATATATGAGGTTGTTTTTCTTGACAGTATATTTATCGAAATGTATATACAGTTTTTCTAATATGTTACCCCCTGCAGTATATTAATGGACCCCCATTAAGATTGAAAACTCTGGGTCAGAGGATTGTAAACAGTTGAAATGTCACTTCAGTTAAAGCACTACTGTACATGCACAATTGGACAATATTTTATCAGGGCTTTGTAACTCTTAGTGTGAACATGGTCAATGGACTGAACTAGAAATTTTATATCCTCATATTCAAATGCCAAATCTGTTATACTAGGATGGTAGAGAATGGCATTTTTGGTGCAAATCAATGTTATATTGACTTTGTATTGAATCAAAGTTATACGGTAATGTTTCCTATTTTCAGAGAGAGAGACTTTCAAAGGACTGTGACATGTAGATATCATTAATGTTAGATAGAGAAGTGTTCCCATGAAGGCGTGAACTACAACCTCGAAAAGCTGATTAGGTTATGTTGTAACATGGCTAGCAATTTTCAAATTAGCAATACAAGAGGTCTGTATGTGAGAACTGCAGCATAGCATGGAACACGTCTCAGGTTACTTATGTAACCATGGTTCCCTGAGTAAACCACGAGACACTGCATCCTCTAGGGGTCGCTATGGGGAACGCCTCGTCGTGACCTGTGTCTGAAGCATACATTGAAAAAACACCACCAACACGTTGGCCGGCGACAGCCATGACGTAACTACCGGTGCGACTATAATATAAATAGGCGCCGGGAGAACACATCATCCACTTCTTCGTCTGAAGCTTGCGTCCGAAGCATGGCAAGAAACCTAGAGGACGCAGTGTCTCGTTCCCTACTCAGGGAACCATGGTTACATAAGTAACCTGAGACGTTCCCTTTCATGGGAACTTCGAACTGTGTCCTCTAGGGGTCGCTATGGGGAACGGTATACCCACGCCACCATGCTGAGGGGAGTGCAAGCCAAAACCATGGCGAGCACTAAGTACCAACTCTACCATATTGCTATGGGAGTCGCCCCCTGGGACGTTAGACGGCTGTCAGTGACAATATTCCCTACGGCCAAAGGCCTAGGCAACAAGAGACGATTCCGTTAAGGGAATAAGACCAAGAGTCTAGAATCATACTAGTCTTGGCCTGTTACACAGGGGCTACCGCACGCTCTGCATATACTAAAGGAACTGTCTCAATAGACCCCTAGTAGCAACACCCTGTTAAAGTAGGTATCCAAAGGATATATAGGTGGAGTGGTGCCCAAGGCGGAACCGGGGTTTTAAACCACTCAGAAAGAGCACGAGGCTGCTGTGCATAACTCTTACCATACAGGATTTTAGAAAAAATGGGCAAAGCATAACGTGCACACTTAACCAGCTATGTGGATTTTAGAAAGTGTACAAAGACTTCACGTGCACACTTACCATAACATGGATTTTAAAAATACCGTTCTAAGGGGTTCTCGTGGCACTCTGAAAGAGCAGCCCATAGATGGAAAAAATTGGTGCATCCCAAAACGCTATGTTTGAGAAGTCATCAACTCGATCTAAGGCTTATAATGCTGGAGTGGCTAGCAGTAAATCTGTAGCTGAGGGAACAAGCTTCCAGCTCTCAATCGAGAGGGCGCTCGACCTACAGCATGTTCCAATGCTGGAACAGCTAGCAGTTATTTAGCTGAGGGAGCAACACACCCAGTCCAAACGACGAGGAGGCTCGGCTAAGGCGATTGTTAGACGCAGAAGGGTAAGTGGTGTACTGCAAGCTAGACAAAAAAAAATCAGCGGCACAGAGAGGCAGAGGAGGGTTCTAGTGTGGGGCTCTGCTTTATCGCTGGTTCCAGGTGCTTCTGAGGGAAAAACAGAGAACTCAACTTCATGAGAGGAGACTCGAATTTCAGAAGGAGTAGCATGCTCATAGGTAACCCTTTGATAAAAGGGGAGCACTGCTCAGCACTACCACGAGAACCGCCCATGGAGCGAGGAATCCAACTCCTCAGAGAGAATGAAACGCTCGAAAGAAAGCACCATGCTCACAATAACCCTAAATGGTGAGGGGAGCGATGCTTCCAGAGTGTCGACAGAGACACACTAGTTGAGTGGGGCCCAAGGTACCGGGGTCTAAACCAATTCAGAGAAAGGGAACGAAGTCAATAACGTGTAACCCTTACAATACAGGATTTCAGAAAAGTGGGCAAAACATAACGTGCACACATACCACTTATGTGGATTTTAGAAAGTGGGCAAAGCATAACGTGCACACTTACCACTTAAGTGGATTTTTTTAAAATACGCAAAGCTTTTACGTGTGCACTTACCATAGTATGGATTCAAGAGTTTTCCAAGCATCTGCTTACAGATACCCGGAAGTACTGGGCCAAAAGGGAGAGGCAAGCTCAAATACAACCCTCTAGGTGAGGGGAGCACTGCCTGAGACAGCACTACACAAGAAGGTTATCGCAAATGCCACCTATACTTCCCGCACGATGCCTCAGCAAGAGGGGATATCCAGGTGATCAGGAGGCCCCTCAGGGCGACCTAGATACGGTAGGCCAGACAGGGCAGCCTGAAAGCATAAGCCCAGCCCGGACGTCCAGGAAATTTTTGCAGTGCCGTGCCGGAAAATAAACACTGCAAGTCGAGTACCTGGTTTCTGAACCCAGCAGAGGGGGTGCTCATCGAGGATCTACCCTAGAAAAAGGACAGAAACACAGAGGTCCCGGGAAACACTGCAAAGAAAACTAGCAGAAAGATTATACACACAACCACCAGCGCATTAAATACACACATATATATATATATTTAGAAATGGATCGTACTCACACACCATGGTTCCCAACGTCGGAGCCCCATCCGAAGAAGCCTCTGGTCCGGACCATCAGTAAGGTGGTCACTATGAAGCCATAGAACCAACCAAACATCATAGGTCCAGCATAGGAGACTGTAATGTAGGAAATTCCCACCTAACCTCGGTCAGGTGGAGAGATGGTGGTTACAGGGGAATAAGGAAGGTGAAGATAAGGGCAGATGTAAAACCATGGAAAGAAATTAGTAGATACTGAGGTATCACTCCGATCCGGACAAAAGCGCTGACGCCCTGTCTGGATCACATCCCTTAGGTCTTTTACCTAATTTCCTTTGACCCACGATTCTTCCTACCCCTACACGCGGGCGGGGGAGGAGCGCAAGCCGCAACACTAGCCTTCTGTGCCCATCTCTTATCCTCAAACCGAGACGGGCCAGGACCCCTGGGTTGTTCGGGCTCAGACCTGGACCTTCGTGAAGGCCGCTGAGCGCACCTTTGCCTCCCTGAACTTCTCGACCACCGTCTCAACGGATGTACCAAAAAGTTCAGAGGGCGAAACGGCGCATAGAGAAGAAAGCCCCTCTCTTTTTTTCCCGATATCTGCTAGGTTCACCCACAGATGTCCCTCCGTCACTACCATAGCCGCCATGGACCTGCCACTAGCAGAGGTGGCCTGCTTAATAGCACGGAGAGCAAGATCCTTGGTGCGGCGCAGCTCGGCTACCTCATCAGGAGAAAGGCCCTCGCCTTTATCCAGGTCTTTCAGCCTGATATGCTTGGAGCATCACCATCGTGTGCAATGAAGCGACAGCCCGACTTGCTGCTGCTACGTATGCTTGGCATTAGAGCGAGATGTCAAGGAGGGAGTCTTAAAAGAGGACGTCTCACCCATAGAGAGATAGCTGGCCAGCGTCTCTCTATAGGGGCATCTTATCATAACTGCTTTCCCTCATCGCCTCGATGTTGGCATAACTCGTATGCTGGAATCGATGGATGCATGAGGAAAAAACGGCTCGATCCATAATTTTCAAAAGCTCATCATATGCAGGGCAGGAGGATTGAGAAGGCTCAGCCTCAGCTTCTTTGCCCTCCTCAGCTGTTTCCTGCTTTTTCTGGGCTGATCCCAGTAGAGCAATGTCCCCTGAATCAGATAATTTTAATGAAATAACATCATCCTCCAGCGGCTCACTCTCGTCCACAGCCGACGATCGCGAGATGGAAAACCCCAACATGTTGTTGGTGTTTTTTCAATGTATGCTTCAGACACGGGTCACGACGAGGCGTTCCCCATAGCGACCCCTAGAGGACGCAGTTCGAAGTTCCCATGTTTCGTTCTATCTATCATTTCACACACTGTTTATTCTCAGCCTGTGAAAATGGATAGTGACCTGTTTATCACTGTATGAAGAAAAAAACTTCTGTAGGCTGCAATGAAAAGTGAAAAGGTTTTGTTTAGGCCTCCAGAAAAAACAGTAATGATGACTGAAAGACAAAGTTCACAATATCTGTGCAACATGAAAGAAGCAAGATGGTTTCAAACATTTTAAAACTTGTGCAAGTACAAGGCTAATCATACTGTATATTAGCATCGCTAATAGCATAGCTATAGAATGCGTTGAACTGAGAGATTTTGCATTTAGCATTTTTCTATACTTTTTAGATATGTCCCTACTATTTCATCTGAATACTTAAAAATAGCCTTGATATCTGGATTACAAGTGTCAATAAAGAAGAGAGAAAAATTCTAAAGCATTGCTATTAAATCAGAGTGCCAGGATATTTTCAAGGTCATGGCCAGCCTCTTACAAAAAAAATATAAAAATTAAAACAGACAGGAGGGCTTTTCAAAGAAAATATAAAGGCAATATGACTTTCACATTTCGGAAGTATTACACTCAGTTCATCAGTACATGTATTGTATACTTAGTAATTTTAAACCATCTATTTGAGATAGCATGTTTTGTTTGTTATAAATAAAATATATTATATATTAAAAATACTCATGCACACATTTTTTCCCTCTTTCCAGGTGACTATGTGGTGATGACTGTATATTTTGACCTAAGCAGAAGAATGGGATACTTCACAATTCAGACCTACATCCCCTGCATACTTACTGTGGTTCTCTCTTGGGTCTCCTTTTGGATCAAAAAAGATGCAACTCCAGCCAGAACAGCACTAGGTACATGCAGTAAATACAGATACCTGATACTTGTGTGATTCATTCATGTGCAACTTGATGTTTGGGTTATTTGTCTTTAAATAGGCAGTATTAAATACACTGTTTGTGAAGAAAATTGTGGTATTTAAAGGAATAGTTCACCCAAAAATGAAAATGTACCCTCATGTCATCTAAGTAGATTAGTTTTTTCTTCATTGGAAATAGATTTGGAGAAATGTAGCATTACATCTCTCGTTCAACAGTGGATCCCTCTGCTCTGGGAGTCCAAACAGCTGATAAAATATCACAGTAATCCACAAGTAATCCAAACAACTCAGTTATCAGTTACCATCTTGTGAAGCAAAAAACTCTGTGTTACAAGTAAAATCAGCTGTTTGAACTCTCATTCTGACGGCACCAATTCACTGCAGAGGATCCATTGGTGAGCATGTGATGTAATGTTAAATTTCTCCAAATCTTTTCTGAAGAAGAAACAAACTCATTTGTATCTTGGATGACCTGAAGGTGAGCAAATACAATTTTTTGGGTGAACTATTCATTTAATAAACTGTTTGTTTTATTCATTAACCAAGTTCACATGTTATGAGAATGAAAGGCAGTTAAAGTAAAGTATTTGTCTTTATATTTTATTACATATGCAGTTTTATAAAAGGAAAATCTGTGTTTTCTTTTTAGTGTGTATTTGTTCACTTTCTTTCATGTTTCATGAAAGCGCTTCATGTGCTTTTTTGTTGGCTTTACTCATTTCTTTATAGTTTCCTGCTTTGATTAAGTCCATGTCCTGTCCTGGTAAATGTCCCTTTTGTCAAGGTAATTTTTCTTTTTTCATTTTTCATCTTTTTTTATCAACGAACTTTAGCTATGCCTGTAGTTTTTCTTTTATTTTAGTGGCTTTGTTTAGACCATGTTATTTCTTTTCATTTATCCTCATATTGTTCAATGAGAGATCGGCATGTAAAGTATCATGCAACATAATTTTGAAAGGCTTTTAATCTGTCTCATGATGTAGCTTGATTAGCTTGCCACTCTTAGTCTGTCTTGTTTGATTACCTCTGAACACACCACAGATCAGTGTGGCCTGAGATGGTGTTTCCACTGAGTATTCTCAAGCTAACAAGCAGGATCAGTGACGGTCAAAAAAACAGGATCCTAGATTGACATAAATTGGCTATCTTATATCCTATAGCTAAATGCTAAGAAAACTGGAAGAAAAGGCCAGAGCCCTGCACAATCTATGTTTGGAAGAAAAGAAATAAACTGGCAACATACTCTGAGAAGAAAAAGAAGGATGAATGCAATTAATCTGTCTGACAAAAGAAGTCATTACACCTTCAGTGGAAAGAAAGGGAGTAGGAGAAAGAGTAGAGATTTGCTTTACAGGCGTCCAGTTGATCGATGAAGTCCAGAGAGAAAGGCAGCTGAGATAAAATGTGGGAGAGAGAGAGGGCTTGGGCTCACAGCCGTGGAAATGTCAGGTTAGAAAAGGATGTGACCAAGATAGAACCCAGAAGAATAGGGAGGGTTCAAATATAGGGTGGACAGTCTGTCTTTTGGAGCAACTTTTTGTTGCCAAACCTGAAAATTCATTTGGTAACTATAATGTACTATAAATTAACTGCTTTTGTTCATAGTCAATACATGGCCAAACAGTACACTCTCATGTGCTTTTTTATTTTGAAACCATGGGCATACACTCTTAAAAATAAAGTTCAAAGGGAGGAGTTCACAGGAATGCAATAGGAAAAAATAATAATTTTGGGTTCCCCAAAGTACCTTTCAGTGAACAGTTCTTAAAAGAAAAAACCATTTTTATTAGTGAACATTTTAATAATCTAAAGAACCTTTTTCCACTGTAAAGAACCTTTTGTGGAATGAAAAGTTTCCATGGATGGTAAAGGTTCTTTGTGGAACCAATGATGCCAATAAAGAACCTTTATTTTTAAGAGAGAGTGTGTGTGGTGTGTGTGTTTCTGTGTGTCGTGGTGTGGTTGTGTGTGTGTTCGTGTGTGTGTGTGTGTTTCTGTGTGTGTGTGTGTGTGTGTGTGTGTGGGTTATATAGCATGTATCTGCTGGGAAGTCTTTCCAATATGTTGGAACATGGCTGTTGGGATTTGCTCCCATTCAGACGTGAGAGCACGGGTGAGATCAGGCACTGATGTGGCACAATCAGTTCAAATTTTCACAGCGGTCTTGTGTGTCACAAGTGGTTGAGTTCAGGTTTAGGCAGTCAGTTTCGTCGTCTTCCCTGCCTTGGGCATAGAGGCGCTTAGGAGCCCATTAAAAAAAATTATATTTGCTTAATACTGTATATACCTGTTAGTGGATTTACTAAAATAGTGAGACCTGTTAATTTAAAAGAGAGAGTCCATGATATTGATATGTAGTGTGTATAATTATTATGACATTCTACTTGCCTATATTTAGTTATAGAAATTAATGTAATTTTATAGGTCAGTCCACATAGAATTTTTTTGAGAGTATACATCAGTATTTTCCACACAGATACCCATTTCAATAAAATTCTAATCGATAAAAAAATAGATTAGAATTCATGAATTATTATTAAAAAATTATAATAATAAAAAGCACTACAAGTTTGGGGGTCTTGAGATAGCCTAGTGCATTTAATCATGCAAGATGCATTCAATTGGCCAGAACTGACAGTAAAGACAAAATGTTATAGTAGTGAATATGCAGCAAGGTAAAAATTTGCAGCAGCCATTATCACACGTGTCCATCCTCAAACATCTTGCTAATTAGCTAATTTGGTATCAAATAAAGGTCTTATTATGATCAGTGAAAATGTTATTTAAAATTTTTTTGTGGGAACTGTTTTTCCCAGGATTTCCCCCCTTCCATTAATATATTCAGATTACATTAATAATAATAATTAATTCATAGAGTGTAAAAACACCACTATTAGAAACAGAAATCTGTTCACAGAAATGTTATTTTATATGCATATTTTTTCATATTTAAAATGCATCACTTTTGAATAGTTGGAAAAGATAAAAAAAAAGGGGGAATTTAGTAGGGGAAGAGCAAATTTAGTGTAAAAACCAACCAAACCAACAGCCTTGATAAGTACAATAAGTACAGCATTACAGTCATTTAAATATCCAGAGAGTTGTTATGTCATTCTTATCCATCGCAAAAACAGACGAGAGAACTAATGAGGCTAAAATGGAGCCAAGCAGTTCGGGAAAGAGTTCCATTTTGAAACGCATATTTCATTCACAAGCTTTTCTGACTCAGACAGGCAGTCATTTAACTAAGTGCCACTGTATCAGGGGAAGTCAGTCTAACTGGTGAAGTTAATCACCGTAGCCAGCAACGGCAGAGGAAAAAGGAATGGAGTGCGAAATTTCTGTCTGAAATAGATGAAGCTTACTTGTTTCCATAGAAACCCTTACAAAACAGGAGCACAGTCACTGGTTCTCTGAAGCAACTCTAAATGACCATGCAAGAGTGGAGCTAAGAATGTCTACACGCTTCTGAGATCCTAGGTGTTTGTGTGGGTGGCATTTTTTTAATTTGCAAGTGCCTCTGTTCCTATTAAATACAAGAGAATGACTTGGGCATCTGGACATGCGTCAGATTGAACGAAAAAAACTACATTAAAGACATAATAGTGTTGTTGTTTTTCTTTCAGTTAAAAATACTATCAATAATTTGCTGTTTTGGTGATTTATGGTGGTGGTTAAAGTATTGCATTAGTTTCTCTCATATTGCCTGTTTTAAATTCCTGTCTATGTAGAGCATTTCAAGTCGGTTCCTTTTCAGTTAGGATACTGCACTAGATAGGCACCCTAGTGAGGCAGCTTCCTAGGTTTTAGAACACAGCTATTGTATTACACCTGTCCGACTGCAACCAGAGCAATGGAGTCTTAGATGGAACTTAATCAGGTCTGCTCAGCGCAATGGCATCCCATAATTTGCTTAGAGCCAAAAAGTAACAGTGTTTTGTATTCAGTAGAGATATCAAACTACATTTTACACATGCTAACAATGTCAGCATACACTTTAGATGATTTAGCTAATTTTTTTCATTAGCAGGCATTTCCCTTGTTACCAGGCTTTCCATCTAATATCCTCTTTTGGTTATGCAGGAATAACAACAGTATTAACCATGACAACGCTCAGCACGGTGGCAAGGACATCACTACCCAGAGTCTCGTACGTCACAGCAATGGACCTTTTCGTCACTGTCTGTTTCCTGTTTGTTTTTGCTGCTCTCATGGAGTACGCCACACTCAATTATTACTCCTACAGCGCTCGCAGTCGCAGACCAACCTGCAACAAGACGAAAAGATCGGTGAGCACCATATTCTGAATCATTTCAAGTTAGGAGAAAACTATGCATCCTGTTCAAACAATATGTGCGGGATGCTTTCGTTTTCTTGCTCTAACAGAGGGCTTCTGAGTTTCTAGCAATCTATCAAAGGTTTCATGTCCATTATTTATATTAAAATGAATACTGAGGACTTTATATTCAAATGAATACATTTTTAATACATTCAGCTAATCATTTTTAATTCAGCATCAATGTGCTTTGGCTTGAAATGAAAGAGAATGTGTAATAATATAAGAGACATTAAAGTAGCAATAGTAGGGTTTAGCAGTAATTATTAAATGTATCCTCCTGAGACCCTGCGTCTTCATATGAGGACATTATATTTTAGTGAAAATATTTAAGTCTTAATATTAAGCCTGGATGTCCTGTAAAGAGCACATTCAGGTCTTTTCAGAGATACCAAATGTTTGGATGTTTCACCATGACCACTTCCTCTCCTTGCTCTTCAAAAATGGCTGACATTAATTTAGTGATCAAATGTCACACTTATGGAAATATGATCATATTTTGTAGTTATCATTTAAATCTATTTTTTAAACTGTTAAATCAACATCTCAGGAAAATGTTATGTTGTCTCAAATCAAAATATGATTTTTTGTTACGAAACAGGACGTTGATTTCATACATGTCCTCATATGAGGACACCGGGACTAAAAGCATGTTTATTACGCATTTTGGGAGACACAATAAATGAATAGGGAAATAAATTATATTTAAATATTCTATGAAATATTATATATTATTGTGAAAATCTTGTCAATTGTTACTCCCATTATTACACTTTATTTTTTCATTACATGTTGCCCCAAAAACACATTAATATGCAAATTAGATACAGTTTATAGATACATTGTATATAATGGGAAAACCCGTTTATGGCCATTTTACACACATTTTGCATAAAGAAAAATGGTATATCAAATCATTCTGTTACAACAGTTGAGAATCATATTTATACAAAGTTTGGTATAAAAAAAATCCTGAAACCTAAAAATTGGTGATTTAAAAAAAATCTATTGTTTTTGCCTATGCATGTTCATTCATGTATTTATTTTTTAAATTGACAAATTGAGTCCCGGTGTCCTCTACCGGGGACATAGCATAACATACTGTATAAATGAAATATCATTTTCAAAAAAATTTTTAAAAATCACAATGTTATAAATAATGTAATGACATGAAAAAATACAAAACATTTTCCTAATATATTTTTCGGGGTTTAAGAGGTTATATATTTAAATTTACTTTTGAACACTTTATATAGATATATATATATATATAGATTAATATATAATATATATATATATTATATATATATATATATATATATAAATTAACTATATATATACACACACACACACACACAGTACTTTTCAAAAGTCTGGGAGTCATTAAGATTTAAAAAATGTTTCTTGTGCAAATATCTCTTATGCGCACCAAGGCTGCATTTGATCAAAAATACAGTACAAACAGTAATATTGTGAAATATTATCACAATTATTATGAATGTTGGAAACGGTGGTGTGTATACATACATACATACAGCCATGATTGACCAATGTGAATCAAGTAAGCTGGTATTGACATGTATGGTAAATCATTAAATCGTTAGTTTCCCCTTTCAAATACATTAAATATCTATTCAGTGTGAATTGATAGGCAGAATCTATCGTTGTTATACTTTCATAACAATATAGTGATGTGTTAATACTATCCCATCTATGCAGACAGAAGTGCCTTTTCGCATGTGTTTGATATAGGCAATCTCTCCAGATGGTATGGTATGGAAATATGATTTCATTAGGCTGACGTTGTAAGTCTTTGTCTATGTGTGTTATGTGATGCTAAATTATGGTTGAGCAAGCACATCTTACTTTTTATTCATTGTGTTTCTCCGGTGGCAGTCTCCGCAGGTGAAATTTTCCCACTCGCTCGCCGATCACTCATTTTGATTAGATTTTATCTCTGCTGAGAAGCACAGATAATTACCATAGCAATTTTACACAAAACAAATATTACCCTATAGGTGATCTCACATAGATTATCTTTCAGTGCTGTAATTACCATGCTTTGCTAGTTATGTCACAATTATGAGATGAATAACAGGGAATAAGTGGCAGGAAACTGCTGGAGAGTTTTCGGTGTGTGGTCTAGAAGGGTTTAGAGGAAGGATTTAGACAACCATGCTCAGATTTTAAGGTCATCGTACCTGCCCATGAGAAATCGATGCTGCACTTGACTTGCCCACCAGAGAGAACGCTGTTAGTTCAAGTGAGTGGGAATCTCTTAGAAGCCACCATGATCTTATGTTTTGATTGACAGCCCACTCTGAAGGATTTGTTTTGCTCACGGCATAGATTAGATGCACTTCAGCTAAACATGTTGTTCTTTTGGGTGAAATTTTGTATACAGTACATGCAAAACTCATCCAAATTTAGGACTCCAGTGATGATTTCCATTCACTCAAAATAAGTTTTTTTTTTTGATGCATACTGCAAAACAAGAGCCCTTAAAATTCTAAAAGGATGTTGTTTTTGTCCAACAGAACTACTCAGTACTGGATGTGGGTCCTCCTCCCACAGTTATCACGCTCAACAACTCCATGTACTGGCAGGAGTTTGATGATGCCTGTGTTTATGAGTGCCTAGATGGAAAAGACTGCCAGAGTTTCTTCTGCTGCTATGAAGAGTGCAAAGATGGAGCGTGGCGAAAGGGCCATGTGCATATAGACATTTTGGAACTTGATGCATACTCGCGTGTCTTCTTTCCCACCTCGTTCCTATTGTTCAATGTTGTCTACTGGGTAGGCTACTTGTATCTTTAGCGATCCCACACACCTTACGACACAAAGAACTTGACTTTTGGTTCTGTCAGAGCAGACACGAAGAACAGACTGAACCAGGACTTTTCAAAGTAGGGTAAAAATAAAAGTGGAGACCGGTTATCAGAGTTGAGCTGTGGTGATTCAAGGACTTCTCCAGTAGAAGATGAAAATGAAAAATAAGACAATGCTACAGGAACCGAAAAATACAGCAGATACATCAAAACCCTTAAAACCAGGCTGTTTTTATATGGTCAAGAAGGATATTGCCACAAGCTCTTTTAAGTGGTTGCAATTCTCTGGCAGAGACCTTTGCCTTTTGTTCTTCAGGTACCAGGGAAAAAAAGATTCACAACGTTCCTCTCACACAATCTCGTCTTTTTATGGGTGAGAGAGCAGCTGAAAGAAGTCAAGGTGTGAAAAATCCTTAGGCCAAGACAGCGTGAGAAAAAAATGCCTTGCATAGCATGTGACCCTCTGACTTTTAGTGTCTCTTACAATCCTGGTAGATCGTTCACTTGAATGGAAACCTGTCATCTAGCTATCAGTCAAAACCAGAGCGGCTTTCATGTAAGCGCAGCTTTCAGAGCCATCTATAGTGCCTTCCACTGGAGGAGAAGCCATCAGGCAGATAAATCTTAGAAATGATGGCAGGAGCATCATCTGGTCTTGACTGACTGCTGATGGTTTTCTGTTGGAGTTTATTCAAGCTTTAGTTATAGTCATTCATTATTTTGATACATTCAACACATCTAAACCCATTGTCACTGCATGTTAAATGATAGTATTAAGCTCTACCCTGAATCAGCACAATAATGACAAGAGAGTAGATCCATTTTGAAATATTTGGAATATTAATTAGTATGTAGACTGCAAATGTTTGCCTATATTTCTAGATTTTTATTGCATATTTTTTTCCACACAAAAGAGAGGTTAATTAAAGAATAAATCAATATATATTATATAGTAGAAAATATTTTATTTTGAAATGTCTAAAATCTATTAGCATCAGTCTATTCGTTAAAAAGTGCATGTATAGAATGGATCTTAAGTTCCATAGATTCTCACCCTTCAGTCCAGCCTGAGTTGGCACAATAGTTGCTGTCCATGTCTACACCCAAAGGAAAGTGAGAATCTCTGGATCGTCATGAACACATTTGTATTATTTACCAATTTTATGATTTTGGACTTGTATCTAGCCCCATCCTATGATATGGCAATACATTTAACACGTGCAGGCTGGGTATCACTGCATATACTGTGTAGCAGGGGTCGGCAACCAACAGTGGCACGCAGATGGATAATTGCTGGCAGGCGAGCAATAGGGAAAACTGCATGAGTCATCTATAGTGGAGCCATCTATACTGACGTACATTTTGAGGTAATAACGTATCATAGTCACACAGCCTGTTATGAGCTATAAATACTATTAAATTATGAGAATTAACTTGTGCTAGTCTACGGATGCGTGCGCGACCACTGCACTACTGCGCTACTAGGAGCTTCAGATCAAAGCCTCAGCGGTCTAACAGCGCTCGTCAATGTCAAAATGACTGAGATGGCCAATCAAATCAAAGTAAGCGGGGTTTACTGTTGTTCACAGAAGCAGAGTGTGAAGCGTCAGTTTAACGTTGATAGAGAGCTAGGTAAGAAGAAGCTGCAAGTCATTAATATTAGTCAACTGTTTACGATAGAAATGTTAAATGACCGACAGCTATATCCAGTGATGCAAACTACTCAAATTTTCTCCAATCTTTTTCTCAAATATGGCCATTTTGAGTGAGAGAGAGATGTGTGAATTTTCCTGCGTCTGCGTCTCTCTCTACAAACAGTGAAGCGGAGTTTAGTTACCTAAAAAAACTGCGATTTTACCCCCCTCGTTGCTGAGAAATATAATGTAGCGATTCAGTATCGATTAATAAAAGTCGCGTAGCAGCACTGACAGGAAGTTTATGAGCTTGAATGTTACTTTTTGCACAGCGCAATCTCAGATCTCTGTGTGCGAGTGGTGTGTGCGAGCGCGCATCAATATAGAACAGTGATTAAACTGAACGGTTTTAATGCATTGGCTTTGTCACACACACACATACAGTGGTGTTCAGTAAGGTCACACTGTATATCTGTTATTCAAGAAACTTTTGAGAAGTTTAAAACAATTTATGAAAAAATCTTTAAAAACTATTTGCATGAAAATCAAATATTGTTTTTTGTAATGTATCATTTAAAAAAATGTATGTATGTACTGTATAAATACAGAATGCATTAAAAAAAGAGAGGGGGGTTGTTGGCACAGTGGTTAACCAGAAAAATTAAAAGTGGCATGTCATGCCGAAAAGGTTGCCGACCCCTGCTGTATAGGATAGTTCATTCAAAAAGTAAAATTCTGTCACCCTTTATTCACACTCATATACTGTACATTAGATTTCCCACTTATGGAATACAAAAGGAATGGAAGAATGTCAAGGCTGCACTTTTTCGTACAATAAAATTCGTTAGTGCTTTTTAAAATAAGAAAAAATCATCAAGTAGGAACGACCTGAGGGGGAGAGCATTTGGATAGATTATATATATATATATATCTATATATTTTTTTTTTTTTTTTTTTGAGGGAAATATCCATTTAGTAATAAAAAGAAGTGTCAGAGTAATACTCAATCAAAAAAAATCTGTAACACTTTACAAATGGTTAACATTAGTTAATGCATTAGGTATCTTTGAAGTAACAATGAATAACATTTTTACAGCATTTGTAATGTCAGTTTATAAATATACTGATGTTCATTCATAACACATTAACTTACCTTACTGTTAGTTCATGATACCCCATGCATTAGCTCATGTTAGTGAATTGAAATTTGTTGTAAAGTGTTACCAAACAATCTTCAGCACACTGCAGTAAGACACCCTACATAATCACTGTGTTCATTACCGAACTGTAATTCACAATAAGAGTTGTTACTGTGTTGCCTTAGGGTCACCTGCACAGAGATACTGTGAGATGTAGAGAAAGACAAATGGATTAATATAAGGTATCTACTTCAAATTATAGTCATTACCAAAGGATTCACACTAGCTGAAAATATTCTGAGGCAATCTCAAACTCTTTTTTTCCTGAACTATAATGAATTATTTTGTAGTCATGATCTTCATTATCACTATCGTCTCATGGGTAATATGTTAATGCGTGATGCACATCAAGGCAATATTATTGTTATTTTCTTCCTCAATGATTGTAGCATTTTTTTTAATGGAACATTTTTCCATCTGATACCACTGTGGTGTGCTGTGGATTCTACCATTCTGGCACCAGCTTCAGCTCTATTACATCTGACCTAAGGTATCAACATTTAATCAATCAAATAATTTTCCACCTGTCAGTGTGGGCTCTCTGTTACTTTCATCTTTGAAGTCACGTTTGTATTAGATTTAATCTTTTACAGGTACTCGTTTTAGTTTGTGCCAAGCATCTTTGTAAGGTAATCTTTTTAAAGATTGTCTCGAAGTCTGTTAATGATGTTCTGATTAACCAGAAATGTGCTGTGAACTGCTGCCAAGCCGATTCTCCTCTTGCATTTCATGACGCTATAGTGATTTTTTTGTTGTGGCTTCTAGGAGGTGTCAATCCACTATTGACCTGTTTTGCGATTCTGTTTGATGATAGTCTGTGAGTGCTTCAACATGTTGTTATTGCAGCTGTTAATTCAGTTTGACGTACAATAATTATTAGCTGTTCATTTATAGTGGTGCTAGAGCTTCAAACTGACCATCGTTCGAATTCAACCATCAGCGTTTTTTGCTCTTCACTCCCAAGGAATCAGACAAATCCGACTCTGCCAAAAAGTCGTGTTAGTTACCTAAAGCCATATGCTGGAATTAAATCCAATTATACTGCTTTTTATAGTGGCCTAATAATGACATTAATTCCAATGACGAAGTACTCTGAGGAAGGAAATAGAAAATCTTGTGCATTAGCCCTTGATGTATTTCAAGATTATTTGGTCACTGGATATCATTCTTCACCATTCAAGCCAGGGGGTCTTTTCAGAGCAACGAATATAGTGTTTAGTTTTTTTGTTGTTTTTTCCGTCACAAGAAGAAAACGATTTACACATTCAAGTGACCTTTAAGAGGGTGGATATGCTATCCTTAATGATAATTAACATGCATTCACTGAACACTCTATAGTACTCTATAGCATCCTTCCCACAGTCCAGCCACTGAGCAGACCGGATAAATCTGTTTTTTGTTTAAATCTGGTAATTGTTTATTTTGACTTTCTTTTACATCCTTAGAATTTACCGGTACATAGAATTAATAAAACCTTCAAACTGCAGGTCAACCGTTAAAGGCTGAATGCCAAAGAAATTTCATTCACTGATGTACTATAAAGATGGCTATATCATTCATTTTTCTCAGTAATGTTGTTGGGATTTGGTTGTGCATTACAGTTCAGTAAATTACACCATAATTCCTCCAGGTGTCTGAAACCCTTTTGTTTCAAGTAGTCAGATTAGTAGCAATCTTTGAATACATTAATGTCAGTGGCCTGTACTGTTTCTGGGAATCGTATTAAAATATAACCACTGTACTGATAGTGATAATAATATTAATCATAATAAAAACACTTTTCTCTATTGCCCCAGTCACACAGACACACATTGTGCACCTCTTTTTCACATGAACACACAACCTTTCGTTGTAGATTATGGCTTTGTGTTTACAATTACAATTTGGTGTGTATTTCTCATGTTTCTATGGTTTGTGAGTGCTCACAATGTGCAGTGTTGTCAGTGGGGTTGTCATATGGATTTGGTAATAGAGGGTTTCTGTGAGTTTTTGGCCTGTCTATAAACTCATTTCTATTTCTCGTGCTATTTTCATATATGTAGTTCTTTTTATAATTGAATTGTAAAGTGCAGAGGTGAATCAGAAGATGTGAAATAAAACTGTTTTCTTTTTTCCCATTTCTGTATATCACTGCAATCTTACCTGCACTTTATAAGTGACTTAGTTCAATGTATTTACAACAAATTAAAGGTATTTTGTAAGTAGGAGCAAGTTTCTTTGGCTAGCTGCAAGATTTTGACTTTTAATTCATTCGTCTGTTTTTACCATCTCACAGAGATGATTAACGGTACATGGTCCAGTAAGACTGATGTATGAGAATGTTCAAGTCGATTTCATATTGATTTCTGCTCTAGCAGCTGTCAATAACAGCCTCAGTGCCTGTGTATCAAAATAACCATTGTTCATATTCAATGTTATCTGCCCGATTAAAGGGATAGTGCACCCAAAAATGAAAAATATTCTGTCATTCTGTCACCCTCACGTTATTCCTTTGAGTTGAATCTTTTAAATTAATCAGTTGAAGGCATATTCATGTAACAACTGCCTTTATGTTACTTATGATTCAATTTTGGGTTAACTATTCCTTTAAAAACACTGCCCAGCAGAAAACAACATCTGCTTCTTGATGCAGTGCAGCTTACTCAGCAGTAGTTGACAGATAAAACTGCATCTCAGCTAAAAGCAAACACAAATAAAACAATCGGAGAGAAAATAAACAATGAAAACATCAGAAGCAGTAAGTGCGCAAAACTGGGAATCTAAAAGTAGGTTAATGCTGTTAGTGTTGCATATGAATCCACAAAGGCCCTGCGCTCTCAAAATAATTCATTGAGCATTACCAACCTTGAGAACGTAGTATTTATGAAATGTACAGGGAGACGGGTGGATGATTACATTTTATAACACCACAGATCAGATTCCCTGGACAAATGGATGGATGATACATGACGTCAAAATAAGAGATGATGTATTTGACATTTAATCTAAAAGACTGTCCCACTAAAGTTCACTAACCCTGGAATGTCATGATATTGCATATTGTTAAATCACACTTTTTATGATTTTTTTTTAGGTGGAAAGGCAATATAAAATGGCATATATAACATGACATGTTATAGAGGGTTCACTAACCATAGCCAATATAGGCCCTTGAAAATGCTGAATGTCGCACGTTTATTTAATTTGTAGAATGAAATCTAACACGGCTAACACAAATCCTCCCTAAATTTGATGATAAAGATAGCTGTTGCCATCTAAGAAGAAACAAATAATGTAGCAAGTGAATTAGGAATGAAAATGAATTTGAACACATGGAATTGGCTTTGTTTGAAATGTTCTTGCTGCCTCTATTCTGATGAGGCCTGAATCTCTCTACCACTAAACTTGGAATGGTTGCTATGGGAACATTGTTCGTTCTGTGTTTAATGAAGTGAAGCCAAAGATGAGAGATGACTGATTTGGAACTGGAGTGTCTGACCTACTTTTTAAAGACATTTTAACTCCTTGTCTAACTCGCATGCTGTTTGACATAATCACTCGACTCTTGCCAATAATCATCTTGCAGAGGTTATATCACATTGGACCATCGCAAACTGAGTCTCAGAGTCGCTTTCCTGAATGAAGCATCAAGAGATTTGTATTTAATATAAAATTCAACAGCTTGCTTAAAAGTTAATGCTTTGAATGTTTTTTATTCATTTTAACTTCCAGATTTTCTTACAAGTTTTCATGATAAGTGTATCCCACTATAGGGGATAATGACATTATCCACAACCAGAATGTTAAAGGTGATCATTTTTTTGTTAAAATATTCACATTTCATAAAAAAGAAATAATTTTTTGGGAAAACCTGTTTGAAAACAGAAATGAAGCTCCACCTTTTCTTTTTACATTTTAAAAGACACAATTTTTCATTTTATTAAAGGGGTCATATGATGCGATTTAAATTTTTCCTTTCTCTTTGAAGTGTTACAAGCTCTTGGTGCAACAAGAAGATCTGTAAAGTTGCAAAGACTAAAGTCTCAAATCCAAAGAGATATTCTTTATAAAAGTTAAGAGTCAACCACGCCTACCTAAAACGGCTCATTCTAACACGCCCCCACATGTCTATGTCATGATGTGGGAAGATTTGCATAACGCCGCCCAAATGTTCACGCAAAGAAAGAAGGCGTAACTTTTATTCTCACTGTAGTATTGTTGCTGACGCCATGTCGTGAAGACGCTGTGTTTCGTTGTGAAAGCGAAACTATTTGTTTGGCCTTCCAACGAGGACGAATCCCGCTGGTAGTCATGGCAGGAGTACCCCCTTGGAGCTGATCCGTGATGGTCTGATGTAGGGAGATACAATCACTTTGTTGGCGCTGTGGATCGCCTGGACATCGGCTTTCATAGGTGGACACAAACGGAGTCCAGGCACGGCGTGTGTCGCATGTGCGATTGCCGAACATTCCCCAAGACCACGGCCGATCCTTCGTCGAATCCGCCCACCGCCGCTCACTATAGCCCTCCAGCCTTCGCTCACTCTAGGCCACTGGCCTCCGCTCACTCTAGCCGCCGTGTGTTTCGTTGTGAAAGCGAAACTACTTTGTTTGGCCTTCCAAAAGAGGACACGAATAGAAATCAGTGGTTAAGTTGTATTACAACACTGTTCCGAAACAGTTCAACCCAAATATTCAGATATGAGCAGCGCATTTTATGGAGGACTGTTTGCTGATACTGGTAGAGTAGACTACAGTGCCGGCTGTTCTGACTCACAGACTGTGTACGTTTTTCATATTTAAAGGATTTTGCACTGATGATTCAAACGTGAGTTTGAGCAGTGCAGAGTAGCGCTTGTTATTTGTAATTTCCCCGATCACAAATGCAGACATAGTTTTAAGTTTACGCGGCGCGATGCAACGCAACACGTAAAAAGACAGTATAAAGTCATTTAATCTGACTTATGTCCCACGGAAATGCAACAAAAGGGCGGGCCTAGTTTGTAATGGGTTTTCATGTTTTTAAATCGTCGCTCCGGCCGGACAGGGCATCATCACAGTATGGTAAGGGGCGTAACATTTCCGTCACACGCTTGAGGTATTCGGCCAATCACAACGCACTGGATAGCTGGCCAATCAGAGCACACCTCGCTGAAATATAATGATGAGGATCAAAAACTCTGCTGCATCATATTCATATAATATGAGCACGCATGTCGTCTGATGAGTGAGCTGCATTATAATATCGAACACGCAATGTTCATTGCAATGTTTTTGCAATGAATTAATCACCAAAATGTAAATTATTCTGCTCTGTTTGGGAGATTTAATTATCCTCAGGCAACAATATTAACAAGTCAAGTCCTTCCTATCTCAGAATAACAGCAAATCTTTGTTAACCTCATACATACTCCAAACCTTTGATATGTGCACTCACTTTTCCTGCAGGGCATTCATTGTATAAATGTATAAATGATTTTATCGCTTTGCATAAGCACTTTTTTCATATCCATAACCTAATAACACCTAAATAAAATTTTAAACACAAATTTAAATTGCCCCAAAACCCTTTTCATCTCACAGTTTCAGTAGGCTAGAATTATGAATTATTAACTCTCCATTTGGCTTTTACTTTATAAAGTTTGTCTTCGTTGTCCCAGAACACAGTGCAGTGTTTATCTAGGGATGGTGAATTTTTACCTTTTGTCATTCACTTACAGACCTAACAGTGCGGAACATTTTTTTCGTTGAAAAACGACATACATTTTTTATTAAAGTATGCACTCAATATGAAACATTCATATGTCCTCCTAACCCAGGTACAACAAGGGTGTATATTTAATGTCTAAGCAAACTTATTTTTATTTTTTTTTCATACATATATAAAATTGCATTCTCTAAATGGTACCAAAGTGCTTTCAGACAAATGAAAAATCCGGTGCTATATATCAAACAGAGAAGGGCACATGATATTACAAATGTTGACCAACATGAGAATTTGAAGTTTTGCAATCCTAAAGAGCCACTCCAAATGAATCAATACATCAGTGTTCAGAGGACGTACACAAATAGCAGATAAATATGACAAATGACCTGATTGCACTGACAGCACCACACAGCAATATTGTATCTTTGTCATTTGATTCAGCTGATTCTGTTTTCTGGAGAAATATCATTCTAATGAAATGGATTTTTTTTTTTTAAACATAAGAATTGCACTAGCCTTGATTTCAGCATCTCTAAATACATCCACTGAAATCTCTGATCAATTCAAAAAAACTCTGTGATAAGTTTAGAAAATGTCAATGTCAATTTTATTATATAGCACTATAAAATAACACATGTTGACCACTGGGTAACACTTTATTTTAGGGTCTCTTAGCTAGTTGCTTATTAGAATGCATATTACTAGAAAATAGATAGCCATTTATTAGTAGTAATTAAGAACATATTAATGCCTTATTCTACATGACCATATTCTACATCCATAATCCTAAACTTAACAACTACCTTAATAACTATTAATAAGCAGCAAATTGGGAATTTATTTAGGGAAAAGTCGTAGTTAATAGTGAATAAATGTTCCCTATTCAAAAGTGTTACCATTTAAGAATAAAATTTCAACAAGAAAAAAAACCATGGCAAACAAATATGTCTTAGCTGTACTTGAAAAGACATGAACGAGTCAGCGTCCTGACATGTAAAGGTAAAGCTCTTCAAAGTCTTGGCGCTGAGCTGCCACAAAACTGGATCCCTTTCTGGCTCAACTTAGTCCTATGGAATTGTAAGTCAATTTTGAAGGTTGTGTGTCCCATTACATTGACGTAAATCCAACACCGAAATTTAATAAAAAAGAGAATCCTACAAACAGTCAAACATGGTGATAGTAGTGTGATGGAGATGGGGACCCGCTTTGCACCTTCAGGACTGGATGGCTTCCATAAGGATGCGAACCATGAATTCTGCTCGTCTATCCAGAAAATCCTGAAGAGAATGTCCGGCCATCAGATTGTGGAACTCAAGCTCAAGTTGCACAGGTTGGGTTATGAAGCACCGGACCATGATAGCCAAAACAAACCAGCTAAGTCCACCTTGAATAGCTCAAGAAAAACAAAAAGTGCGGTTTCTGATGAGCCAAGTAAGAGTGCGGAATAAATCTGATTGAGAGCTGGACACGACCATAAACACAGTCATTCCTGCTCGAAAAGAAAACACCTGCCACTGGGGTGAATTAAAGAAACAAAAACAAATGATGCCAAGAGAGGGGGCCAAACTTCCTCCACAGGGATGTGGAAGGACTCCTTGCCAAGTTATCGCAACCGTTGATTGCGTTTGGTTGCTGCAAAGGATGGCCACAACCAGTTATAGATTTAGGAGGGGCAATTCGCTTTTTCAAGTAGCCAGGGGCCGGTTTGGACAGCTTTTCCTTACTAAATGAAATCATTATTTCAAAATGGTGTGTGTGTGGGGATTACTCGGTTTTCTTTGTGTAATATTAAAATTTGTTTGAAGATCTGAATCTTTTAAGTGTGACAAATACGCAAAAAATTAAAAGAAAAAAAAAAACAGGAAGGGGGCAAAAAAAAAACTTTTCACACCACTGTATATATACAGTGGGTACGGAAAAGTATTCAGACCCCCTTAAATTTTTTTGTTATATTGCAGCCATTTGCTAAATCATTTAAGTAAATTTTTTTTCCTCATTAATGTACACACAGCACCCCATAGTGACAGAAAAACACAGAATTGTTGACATTTTTGCAGATTTATTGTTAAAAGAAAAAACTGAAATATCACCTGGTCCTAAGTATTCAGACCATTTGCTCAGTATTTAGTAGAAGCACCTTTTGATCTAATACAGCCATGAGTCTTTTTGGGAAAGATGCCACAAGTTTTTCACACCTGGATTTGGGATCCTCTGCCATTCCTCCTTGCAAATCCTCTCCAGTTCTCTCAGGTTGGATGGTAAACGTTGGTGGACAGCCATTTTTAGGTCTCTCCAGAGATGATCAATTGGGTTTAAGTCAGGGCTATGGCTGGGCCATTCAAGAACAGTCACAGAGTTGTTGTTGAAGCCACTCCTTCGTTATTTTAGCTGTGGCTTAGGGTCATTGTCTTGTGGAAGGTAAACCTTCGGCCCAGTCTAAGGTCCTGAGCACTCTGGAGAAGGTTTTCATCCAGGATCTCCCTGTACTTGGCCGCATTCATCTTTCCCTTTATTGCAACCAGTCGTCCTGTCCCTGCGCTGAAAAACACCCCCACAGCATGATAATGCCACCACCATGCTTCACTGTTGGAACTATATTGGACAGGTGATGAGCAGTGCCTAGTTTTCTCCACACAATACCGCTAGAATTAAGGCCAAAAAGTTCTATCTTGGTATCATCAGACCAGAGAATCTTATTCAGGTGTTTTTTGCAAACCCCATGCGGGCTTTCATGTGTCTTGCACTGAGGAGGAGCTTCCGTCGGGCCACTCTGCCATAAAACCCAGACTGGTGAAGGGCTGCAGTGATGGTTGACTTTCTAAACTTTCTCCCATCTCCCGACTGCATCTCTGGAGCTCAGCCACAGTGATCTTTGTGTTCTTCTTTTCCTCTCTCACCAAGGCTCTGCTCCCCTGATAGCTCAGTTTGGCCGGACGGCCAGCTGTAGGAATGGTTCTGGTCGTCCCAAACGTCTTCCGTTTAAGGAATGGAGGCCACTGTGCTCTTGTGAACCTTAAGTGCAGCAGAATTTTTTATGTAACCTTGGCCAGATCTGTGCATGCCACAATTCTGTCTCTGAGTCTTCAGGCAGTTCCTTTGACCTCATAAATCTCATTTGCTCTGACATGCACTGTGAGCGCGCGGCGGTAACGTCGAGTACTATAGAAGGTGTGTGGCCTATCCTAATCCAGTCATAGTATAATCAAACACAAGCATGAAGTCAATGAAGGTGCAGACCATCATCAAGAAAGAATGATCAGAAGAAAAAATGGACACAGCACCCGAGTTACAGATATGAGTGTCACGCAGCAGGACCATGTGAGATGGACATTTTTTCTTTTAATAAATCTGCGAAAAAAATGTCAACCATCTGTGTTTTCTGCAATATGGGAGATGCTGAGGATGATGACATTTATGAGGGAAAAAAATTAACTTAAATGGTTTTAGTAAATGGCTGCAATATAACAATGAGTGGAAAATTTAAGGGGGTCTGAATACTTTCCGTACCCACTGTATATATATACACACACACGGAAGAGCTTTCCACTTATATTTCTAACTACATATTTACAAGATTCCTCATTCAATGAGTTTCAATGAGAATTTACAAGATTCCTCGTGTTCATCATCTCAGATATCCTCATTTGTCACTGACCCAGTTATTTCTATAATTCATCCATTCCATTCAGAATAACAGTGACATTACGTGATCATTTTCTCGCCGTCATTTTCACTGCTGTCAGTTCCAGACTTCTAACACATGCTGCTGTTTATTTTGATGAAGCCTGGTTTCCAGATTGGGTGATGGATGTTTGTGAATATAGCAGGACAGAATGTCACGGTCTGTCTCTTATCTTTCCTATAACCAAGCATTCTTCCTCCACAGAAAAGCATGATGAAAGTCCATCAGCAGCAACAAGCCTCTACATGAAAGATGGTGCAGCATTGTGTATGCTCCACGGATCCAGCTGAGCTATAGGCCTCTCCTCTATTAAGGTTATACTGCACCTCCTTCCCATCCCTTGAAAGCTTTCACAGTTCAGTTGTTTAGCTTTCCAGCACTAAGAGCCTTCATACGAGTCCCTCTCCTGTTGAAAGATATTAGCGGCGGGGAAAACTGAATTTGTCTCTCAAGACAAGAGGTGAAAGAAACAAGTTTACCAGAGTGACAGTGTCACACAGAATGTCGTAAAATGTTTCCAGGCAAGCTGGGATGTTTGTCTATTCGTGAATGAAATCTGGAAAAAAGGTTTAAATGGATTCAGTCATTCTGTACTTCCACATTTTGAACTCTATTAACGCATTTTTAAAGCTTGAACACTAGTCTTGGCAAAAGATCTCAGCATTGCAAATTTTCTGGGAGCAATCAATATCTACCCTTTTTTATTTAGTGAAGTCTCAACTAGCTATTGTTACCAAGGCAACTGGGAAGACAATGAGCAAATTTAATAAAGTGATGTCATGAAAAGTCAGAACTGGCACATCAATTTCCTGTGAGTCATTTTCATTGAGAAACATGTCTAAAGGCTTGAGGAGAATTTTAGCTGACCGATTCGAACTACAGGCTTTGTGTTTTATTGAAAGCAGGATTTGACGAGAATAACCTTTTGTTTGACTGGAAAGTTTTCATTAGATGAAATATTTCCATTCACATTCACATAATTTCTGAAAGAGACACTATACTGAATTAAAGTGCCACTGATTAGTGCAGCAATAGCAAGTTGGAGGTGGAAGTTCATTGAACAAGCAATGTCATTACTGAAGCCTAAAGCACAGAAATGATTATAGTCATACTTTCAACCATTATCATCTCATAAACGGAAGGAAACTAGACCACTTCATAATTACATTTTAATCAGGAGAGTGTCTTTAGAAGTTCCTGTCTGAGTCTGTAGTGATAACAAAAACAACACTTTAAATCCTACAATTTTCTTTACAGACCCTCCTTTTCTTTATTCCTTTTTACTTTATATTTTGTCCCACATAATCTTGTTCTATTTGCAGAAAGAGAGAAAGTTTTTTTTCCTGCATTCTCAGCTATTTGCTTCAGCTCAGGACTCCAGAAGTTTTTCTCTGTCAATACTAATGTCAACATCTTGACCCTCCGAACAACAAATGTGTATTATTTCACATATAGCCCTGTGGTAACCGGTGGAAAGTGAAATCAGTAATGCCTGCACCTTCTGATACTTAAGCAATTTGCTTGAGTGTTATGCTTAATTGCTTATACTTTGGATCGTAATGGTTCCGTGGGAATTGTGAGCAATGATGAACCACCCAACTAACTCGCTCTATCTTTGTCTAATTTTCTCTTTCGGCTGTTGTTCGCTCAGTTTAGGACAATTGATCATTCTGCAGTACAGCTCACAGTAGAGGGCAGAAAGGCAGCAATTGGGATGTTCAGTAAAATGTCTCGTGGGAATTTTCAACTGGAACCTTCATGGAGCGTAACAGGAGAAACAGCGCACAGTACAAAGTGAATTGTGTTTAAATTGCTTAAAGTGAAATAGTTGGCCTAAGTTTCAGGTTACATGTGTGTTGATAAATTCATCTTTAGAAAATGTATACATAAAAATATATAATAAATGGGCAAGTATATTTTTATTTTAGTTATTAATGTACAGTGGCCTCAAAAGCATTTGGAAACTTAAAACACAATTAAAAATGTATAAAGTAGAATTAATTTATTAGAATCAAATAAGTGGAATTAATTTTTTTATTTAAATGTACTGATTATTTTTTTATTTTAATTTATTCATACAAACATTTCAGAAATGCTGTAACGTCATTTGTTGGCAGATGCCTCCTGCTCTGATGTTTTATATTTACTGTGATTTGAAGCACAAATTAACACAAACACAAATTAAGATCATTTTAATTAAATTAATGATAATGTTTAAACCGTGTGTTTTATATGGATTCATTTTATGAGGCCTTTATGACCTTTTTGGATATAAGTTTTGGTTACCTGGACTTTCCATAGAGGGACAGAAACCTACTAGGTTTCATTAAAAATATCTTATTTGTGTTGCAGGATTAACCAAAGACTTATTGGTTTGGAATGACAAGAGGACAAATAAATGATGACATAATTTGGTAACACTTTACTTAAAGCCTTTATGTATAATGCATTATAAAAGCAGTTTTAATGCATTAATTGTGCCTTGTAACACACCTTATAATGCACTGAGTAATCGTAACCACAGTTAAGACATTATAACAGATATTAATTCCTTGTTACACTATGCTTTTTAAATTCAGTTATAATTATTTACAACAAGATATAATGCATTACAATGCACATTATACTAATTTCATAATGCATTCTACCCTTTACTACCCTTTATAGTGCATTATACATAAAGGCTTTAAGTGAAGTGTTACCCATTATTTTTTTGTGTGTGTCTGGATTCTATTGTGGGACACTGTATATCAGCAATAGTTAATATCAAATGAGATATTACACATTTTGGAGTGATGTATTTCTTTGATCAGATAGTTATATGGTCATGTATGATTCTATAGTTCACACAGAGTGGTTGATTCACGAGGTTAACTAAAAGTTCAAACTGTACATAATTTCAAAGCCAACAATAGTGCATTGTTTCTTTGTATACGCGATTTTCTGATAAGAAATCCAATTAGGTTCAGGCAGAACCAGTCTCATTTCCCTTCCCTGCAATTACTTGATACATGTTTATAAATGATAAGCCTTTGTGATTGAAATATGTTTTAGTCATAGATATGCAAATAACTCATTATAGCAGTCGAGAGCGAGAGAGTCCTCTATCAGCTCTGATCAAAAGAGGCATCACTTTGGTACTTGCTCTCTAAAACCTATATTCTTCTCATCAAAGTATGTTTTGGAGAAATTGTGGGGTGCCGTATTGTCAGGCTTCTGATATGGTTGACAGCGACACTAAGTCTCCAGGCATCTCGGGAACAGTGCCGCTTCTCCAATATACTTTAACACCAGCAATTTCATGGCTAAGGATTTACTGTCATTAGCCTTTGTCCAATTTCTCTCCTTGTGTGTCCTGTGTGACTTTCTGAACGCTTTATTTCGTTATAGTTTCCTCACACTATGCAATTGTCGTAAACACTAATTCTCCTACACGACTCCAAAATGCCCCACACACACACACACACACATACCTTGAATGCATATTCCTATAATGATGCCAACTTTTTTATGTTGCCTCCACGCACCTAACAGCTAATGTTAGTAGATGAACTACTTTGTTTTACTTGGAAGAAGAATTGTTTATTTCATAATTATTCTTAATAAATGTAACTCTTTATTGAGCATTGTTGACAAGCCAAACGCTTCTCAAAGCTGGATGTACTGTAACAGTGATTTTACCACAGAGTACTCTTAAAAAACATTATCTGTGGTAAAATCACTGTAACACAGCCGCTCAAGGCTTATTGCTTTAATATTTAGACTCTCCGTAAGTAGTTTTTGTCTCTCTCTCACTTCTTAAATATATTATTTAGAAAAGCAGTCTGATTACTTTCTTTTTGTGTGATATTTGTGCACAGTAACAAGGTATACAGCCGACCACCCGCTGAGATATGATGCTTTGTGCACAAATCTCAGTGCTTGCAGGAATGATACTTTTCAATGCATATATTCTAGTAACCTATACGTGGCAACATTTTAAAGTGTCCTACAAACCACTGTATAAATGACTGATAGTCATTTCAGCCAGGAGTCGTTGGTAAAGATCCCAAAACCGGTTACTTAACCTGTCACCATTCTAATTTACAGGAATAGTTCACCCAAAATAAAAATTTGCTGAACATATACTCAAGAAAAAAATTTTAAATTAGTTTGTTTCTTCATTTGAACAGATTTGGAGAAATTTAGCATTCACTTGCTCACCAATGGATCCTCTGCCCGTGAATGGGTGCCGGCAGAATGAGAGTCCAAAAAGCTGATAAAAAAATCTGTCGCTTTTTGCCAAATGTATAATCCCGCAATAACATGTCCCACCCTTTCCCTTCCATGTTGTCCTCTTATATCATACCCCACATATCTGTTTTATAACATTTGGACTTTTGCTTTGTAAACCGTGCTTGATCTTTGCTATTTTCTCCTGATCCAGGCAAACACTTTTTCACTGAGGAGATGAAATATTAATATATAGCCTTCGGATGTCAAGTGGAAACAGTTGGTTTGAGTACAATTACTATATATCATTAATGAAATATTATACTATATATTAAAAATAAATTTTCAGCAAATTTGTATTTACGGTCATGACCCCTATTTAATCCCCAGTACATCCCAGAGGACTTTCCCTACATTAACTGTCTTTCAGGTCACTATGGCTCAAACTCATATAGCAAACCACTCGGCTAACCAGGGATGCTCTGTTTTGACAATGTGTCAAATAGCAAAAGTGCATTGAACATACATGAAGATTACTGGAAGAGTTAAAAATGAAAGATAGACTGCTGGTAAATGTTCCGAGTATATATAACATGACACAATGTCCAACCCAGTTCCCTGAGATATGGGCCTTTGATTTTAAAATGGAGGTGAATAAATTTTTTATTCCGAAAAGTGTTTGTCTATCATGAAGACTTTGGACGTCCACTCCTTCCCATCATTCAGTAGGTAAGGAGCATCCTAAATGGAATCTGTCCATCTGAAATGCATCTTTTCAGGCTTTATACATCAGTATGCTGTGGGCTCTCCAGAAAGCTCTAAAATGGCTTTCTTTAGCCTCCATTAGATTTTCATCTTTTATAAGATGTAGGATATGGCTCCTTTGCAGAGGAAGCAAACTCTAATAACCTCATACACGCATAAAGAAAACAGAATTACAATTTGCTAGGTTTTATTTTGTTTACCAATGTTTAAGTGAACAGGTTACCAAAAAAGTTTTTTTTCTCCACTCAAACAGTATGACTTGTATTTCTTCATTGAAACAGTAAAAATAAATCAAATAATTGCTGTTAATAGTGTTAATATTATTCATGAATAAATAATAGTCCATGCAAATCATTATTACCAAACTTCACAAATAATCTTCTTAATTAGTGAAACTTCCGAAATTTGTGAATGAATCAGTTTGATTCACAAATAAAATATTGAAAAAAAATTCACTTTTATCATTTGACTTGACAGCGAAGATATTTTCTTTAAATATATAAGTGTTTAATAGAATTGTTAAAAGAAATAATCTCCTGCTGTGTGATTGTCCTGATCTTGATGTCTGATTTATGAACTCAACCAGAAGAACAATTCATTTAGTGATTCAGTTCTCAGTTTTAACTCACTGATTGAGCTGATTGAGTCAGTGAGTTGAACCTGAGAACTGAATCAGTGAACAAATCATTCTTTTGATCCATTCACAGTGGACGGGAAATTTCTGTTCTACAGAAGAAATAAGAGCATACTATTTAGAAACAGAACTTTTCAGAACTTTAATTTTGGATTAACTAATTCTTTAATGCTTTACATTTTATTTAGAGAAAGATTTTTGATGATAATCATAATCAGTGAACTATGTACACCTACAGCTTACATACTATAATGGTAAGAGTGGCCAAACGATTGCTTTGTAGGCTATTTCTGCAGCATAATGTTTGGCCATGGTTAGAATGTAACCAGAGGATGTTTAATCTATCTAAACACCTTCTCTCTCTAGGACAACTGATGCCTTCTGGTATGAAGAGGCATTTCAGTCTCAATTATTAGATTTTGTCTCTTTTCGTCTCCTATCCAGGGCTGCACTGACAGCCCTACCCTGAGGTTGGATTTCTGCTTTGTGCTCCCTAATAGATCAGATTTCTCCTCAGCCTGATGGGATCGGTAGATTGATTGCTTCAGTCTGGCACCACACGGTGGTGTGGGAGCCAGATAGAGGGTGTTCCCATGGAGACATGCCCAGATGTGTCTAACACCAGGAAAGAGAAGTCCAATATACAAAAGCAAAAGGACAAAACAACTGCCAGGACAATGCATGTATTACAATACACCTGTCTTATAAATAAAATACAAACAGAGCATTTATGTCTGTAAAGTCATGAATTTAACAAAAGTGAATGAAAAAATGGATAAATAACTTCTGGGGGAAAAAATAATAGCTTGTGACAAAGTAGGTATAGTCTATTGTACAGTATATACTATATAGGCTTTCTGCAGCAGGATCATCTCAGGCTGCTTGGCAGAGAATCACTAGCCTATAAACAGAGCATGAACGTTCCCCACCCTCCATTATTCTTATTACGTCTGCAAGGATGTCTTACATCTAGAACTTCTGTCAAATGCACCCTCTCATCTGTCGTCTTCCATCGGCAGGCCTGGCTAATGGATGCAGAGATCCAGTACTAATGAGCTTTGACACATTTTCAAATCCTGTCCTATACGCTCCGCACCATTTTTCTGGGACAGCAGTGCAAAATGAGAAAAAAATGAAAAGTGAAGTACTATACATTCTATATATGGGCAGTTAACATGACAGAGTTATACTGTCCTCAAAGAAAAAGTTTTGTTTTCCTATTTTTAATCATTTGACTTGATAGCAAATATTTCGCCTTTAAATATAAAAGTATTAAATTAAAAAGTTCATTTTAAGTAAAATGTGGAAATTGTCCTGCTGTGTGTCTAAAAATAAACAGCAAAATACAGAAATCTGTTGAAATTAACAAAAATATTTAAATAATATTTAAAGATATTGGCATTATCTGATTGGGATATATTTTCAAAAATCACTTATCAAAAATGTACATAGTACTGTACTAAAAATGTAAAAGAATATTAAATACATTAATTCAATAAATCTGTACAGTCTGGTGCCAATTAGGAGCTACTACTGAATATATAGGGCTCACAAAATCTTTTTTTTCTAAGTGGCCAATCGCTAGGGATCGTTTAACATTTATTGCTTAATGTTAATTTACGCAATGTTCATTTATTGAGTAAAAATTTATATCTTTGAAATGACCTAGTGCAATTAAAAGTGCTCAAAAACAATTAGTCAACTACCATATACTTACAGTCGTTACACATATTAAATGAATATATTAATATATTTTATACTAATATTCACAAAACATATTCACAACAGCCTCAAAGTACTAATCTAATAAAATAATAAGTAACTAAAGCTACAGTATAATGGCCATAATCAGTCAAATCAAGCACTATAAAGAAAACAATATGCATGTGGTAACTACCACATATGTCGAATGCTAGTGCTTGTGAAGTGCATTTAAATAACATTGTAAGACCATTCAACAGCGTGTCTGGTCCTCAGTTCAGAAATCTGTAAGACTTTTAGAAGTGTGCTTAGAAGGAAAACAAACGTACAAGACAAACAAATGATGCCTTTTAAACAACTGGTAGATTAATATAGAATTTCCCTGAGATATAGATGTCTGTGTCGGCAGCCTAATAAACTGATTAAAATTGAAGACCCAAAGCTGTTCCTTATTGTGAGAGCGTAAAATAGGGAAAACGCATTATATAGAGTACATAGTTATGGAATAGATGACGATGACTTTCTTAAAATTCACTCACTCTTCTACAACAAAATATATTGTCCTCTCCTCGACCACAATCCATCCTTGAAGCCATCCTATGATGGGGAAAAAGATCCACGTTTGCCTACATATGTTAGGCCTATCCCTGATAAGCAGGGGCTGATTTAGTGAATTGGGGGCCCCAGGTAAAATATAGGAATGGAGCCCTATACATTTGCACAAATTTTCCTAGATCAACCTTGAGGTTTCTTTTTTGTTGTTAAGTACTGGTGTACTGCGGTGGGACACACGTGGTCCATAGGGTGTCCATGTTTCTACATTTGTTCATGTACATGTTGAAACTGGCTTCGTTCATGGTTTAACCACTCAACTGAGTTTACAGTTGGATACGAGTGTTTTCAACAAAAACAAAACTACTTATAAAATGATAGCTCCAATGAGCGTGTTAAAACCATGGGTGAGTCAGAAGTATCATTATTATTTAAATTTAAAACAGGATTAGGTGGTGGATTTCGCATTGGTCGACCAACTACAGACTGGATGGTGAAATGACATTCATTCTCTGTCAGTAGTAGGCGCTTTTGGAACGTCAGAAATATAGTGTGATTAATAAAAGTGTGAAAAATATAGCCTATATTGACGAGGAAAGTCCACTGATGAGTTACCAGCGTAAGCCTGTGTGCAAAGGCTGTCTAATTCTAAACTTCAAAATAAATTTATTTTTAGTTATTTTAACTATAAAAATTTAAATTAAACTGAAAAAAATATGAAAAGGCAATTATACATTTACACACCTAAGTATTATATCAACCAAAAAAGTAACTGTGTCCTCTGCTTGGTTCCTTGTATGAGTAAGTGGCATTTAAAACAATTATAAACACATAATACACACTGTTTCTTAATATTTAATTATAGCTTCAGATGCATAATATTTTCATCTCCTTAAAGCAGGATACACAAAAAGCATGTTCAACTCGAACGGTTGTCATGGTAATAAACACTGTAAACAGCAACCGTTCGCATGTCAGCGCTTAATGCGCATGTCATATATGAAAAGCATTTTAGGGGGCCCTTGGCTTTTGGGGGCCAAGGCGGTCGCCTACCTTTGCCTAATGGGTAAGTCCGCCCCTGCTGATAAGATTTGAAATGCAGTAAACAACTCCTTGTAGAAAAGTTTTAGAGGGATGTTTAGCAGTGAGATAAACCTCTTGTGCATGCAGAATACAAATTAGGATGTCTAAAAATAAGAGATTTATTAAATTACTTCTGCATTATCATTTATTTTGCCCCGATTATTGTCCGTTTTGGTCGCTGATGGAAAGCCCACACCAAGTATTATAGGAAGATACCGTCTGTTACAACAAACAAAGCCATTAATGTCACAAATGTTTACAAGTTTAGTCATTTTACTTTCATATTTCTAAAGGTGAATCTTACTGGTTATGTATTTGAACTGTGGATAACCTTTGAAGAAACAGCTCACAGCTGCCTGCAAATGTTTAGATGACAGACTGGAAAGGATAGATTTTTTCTACAGTACCGGGCGGGTCAAATTAACCTTTAAAGTGAAAGTATCCATTTCTAATCCTATTGGGCCTGCCTGATTCTCCTGAGCAAAGAGTTGGTGTCCAGCTGTTCACTAAATAAAAGCTGTACTGGAGTCTCTACTCAATTTTCCATATCCAAAAAAACCATGTGCCTAGAAGTGATAGGTATTATTTTTAGTAGTTTTCGTTAACATAGGATTGTCCATTAGGAGATAATCAATTAAATTAAAAACAATGTTTATTCTTATTAGAGAGACATAAAATGGATGTTAAGTTTCCACAAATTAATCATCAACTCAAAATGGTGTTTGAATTTTTGAGAAATAAAGTCAGAATTGCGAGATATAACTCAGAATTGACATTTTGCTGTAAACACCTCAATTCTGAGAAAAAATTTAACTTGAATCTTTTATGGGTAAATCTGGGTAATTAACTTGTAGAAATATACATAAACTATATATTTGCGAATATTTCAGACTTTTCTGCAAACTCGCAATGAGTTTGTATCTTGCAGTTTTGAGTTTATATCTCATAATTATGATTTTTTTTTCTCAGCACTGCATGAAAAAAGTCAGAATCATGAGATAAAAAGTAACCACTACAATTAATCATGTAGATTCAAGAGATGTAATTACTTTACAGAAATGTACTGGTTTGAAATGTACTTCTTGCTGCCTCCAGGTCTTCTCATTCCCAACTTAAAAATAAGCTTACACTAAAATATCACAATTACAGCTTTTTAAACTGAGATCTGTAAGGTCCACGCATTGGCCCAACGGAGGTATCTAATTGTGGCTGAAGGTTTCTTACGTGTTATCATGATCTTGTTTCAGGTCCCGTTGCGCAAAGTAATTTAATTTCTATTAAATTCTAATCTGACTCCATTTTATTATGACTTCGAATTTAGGTTGAAATGCCAATTGGTTGTTTGTTCATTTCTAATTCTTATTATTCTGACATTTGATCATTCCATTTCACTCTTTAATCATATTGAATCTCATTCATCTTATTCCTATAACACTTTGAGTCTCAAAACTCGTCAGTCTTGGTCATTAGACAGAGGCGATTGACTAATATTCTGGACGGCTCATGCAATACTTAGCTCATTCTAGAATACTTTTATTTAGTCCTCATAGATCTGTACACAATTAATTAAGGTAAGACTATATCTTACCAGAGGTCATGACCATTACTATAGAACCAAGTTGACCAACTTAACTTCTTCGAAGTAACTTAATATAATCATGCCGTGATTTCTCACGTACACTTAGAATCATTTTGCAATAATCAGAGGTTGAATTGACCTTATAGCGTTGTAATAGCTATACGTAGTAACATTTAATCAATGTAATCAAATCAATGCAAGATGCGTAATTGGTTTTAAAAAAGAGAATAAAGACTAGCAGCGGTTCACGCAGGCAGGCTGTGGCCCAGTATGAAGGTCATTCTGTCCATGTGTGATATCCTGAAACTCTGGTTCTCATGGGACATGGCTCACACACAAAATGAAGACTCAGTAAATCAGAGACACTTTCACAAGGCCATTCATGCTAAAGAGACCTATCGATGTGACAGATGGTGTGTTGCTGATGGGGCAGAAAAGATGTTCTTCGCTGTTAAGATGTGCCACTGATAGGATGAGCGGACATTGGGTCACCTCCTCTTGCTTGAGGTCGCGGCTATCAATGCAAAAGTTGACATGTCAAAAAAGGACAGACTGACTCCACCATCCAAACTTCATTCTTGTGTATTTTGGGATATGCTATGGTAAGAAAGAAAGACCTGAGCAATGCACATACATTTTGAACTGTACAAGAAGGGGCAAACATTAATATTATTAGGCACATTTTCTGAAAGAGAAAATTCACAAGACACTGCAGTTCAGTATGTTGTTGTTGTTGTTGTTTTTGAATGAATGAAATGAATGAATTGATGAATAAAACAAATACTTTTATTAAGGTAGGATGCATTAAATTGTTCAAAAGTCACAGTGAAGTTTTCCATTTCAGCGTGACAGTCACATTAGTGTAAATGAACTGACTTTCTTTGGTGGTTGCAAATAAAGTTTTGTTTTTTTGTTAACAAATTGTCAAGCTAGTAGATAATCATAAAATGCTCATAACAGTAAAAAAATAATCAATATAGACATATCGGAAGTTTAATGTATTCTATAATCTTTGTTCTCTGTCATATTTGTCAAATACAGAATTACAAAAACTGGTAAAAAAAAATAATGCATTGATAAGCAGATTCTATTTCTATAAATTATACTTAGTGTGCATCAGTTTAGAACATTGAAATATATACTGTACAGCTACTCCTCTAAGTGCTACACAGCACACGAGATACAGAAATCTGTGGATTCTGCATTTTTGAACAGCATAACCAGAACTGTGGAAGTATGTCTATTTTTGTTCCAGAGGGGGGAAAAAACAGAAGTGGCAGGGAGGCAAGGATAGCAGGATAGACAGACAAAAGGAAAGAGAAAAAATTACATGGAAGAGACTCGTCCTGTGATCATTAAATGAAGAAGATTCTGAGAGAATTACGCAGATCTTCTAAGAAGGGAAGATTAGTCACTATGCCTCACATTACCTAAATGTAATTTCTTGATAGCTAAATTCAGGTCAGCGAACCTGAAAAGGAGGTCAACGTTTTCTCTAAGCAATGACAATTGGCATAGGTCTTGAACATTTGTGTCTATCTTTTCCTTCGTAGGGTAAAAACACCCAATTCCTCAAAGCCTCATTCTCATCAGATTTAAAACACATCTGGGTTCAAAAGTTTAATGTGATACTAAAAGCTCCATTTATTCATGAGATCATTTAAATTTTCTGAGCAAGGCCTACTATTTTAGGTCTACTCGCAGATACAGTATTAGATAAGATGAAGATAAAATATTTAAACATTTCAAGTGCAATATTTTTCACTGTGTACACTCAAAGCTATCAAAGCTGAAATAACACCTATCAGAGAAAATCCCTGTGTTTTCTGTGTGTTTCCAACAGAGCTGAGTGCTGTTAGAGTACAGCAATCACTGATCTCATATTTATTATCCTTTAAAAGATAAATGCATCCACAGCTCAGCATCTCTGTATGTTTCCCTGACATATCATAGTACTTCATTTCAAGTCACTTCCAGTTGATGGGCATACAGATGATGCCTCCAGGTGTTTTGTGCACTCTCAACATGAAGGCTGTTCCAAAAAGTCCTCTTAGACAATGCTCCTTATACAGTGAGAGGCAATTTCTCCCTGAAAAAAATAAATCCAATGTGGTAGACATAAGGACTAAATGAAAAAAGCTGAGTGTAATTAAACATGGATTATATATATATGAAATGTTGGTCCAACTTCATATTAGTTGACTTAATATACTATGTACTTACTCCAATGCATCCCAATGCCCCCCCTCCCCCCCCCCCCCCAATAAATATCAAGCGCTTTGATGTGCGCTAGATAAGCGCTATGCAATGTAATGAATTAGTTATTATTATTATTATCACAGATAAGTACCAATTTAGCTTATTGTGTTCATATGTAATTTTAAAACACATTTGCTGCTATTGCAGGGCTACAGGTAAGGTTAGGGACACAGGTTTGGTGGTTGGGGTAAGTCTAAGGGTGGGTAAGGTGTAAGGAGCCGTAACATTGTACTTATAAATGTAATTAAATAATTAATTACAGGTATTGTTTTTTAAATATCTTCACAATGTAACCACATTCACTTCACAATAAGTGCAGTGTACCAAATTAGTAAGTTTAAGTAAGTACATAGTTAGCCTCCACTTAATATAAAGTGGGACTGGAATGCTTTATATACTGTATATAAAATGTTGCACATATCATGCACATACAGTAGGTACGTAAGATCCCTACCCCCTTACATATTTTTCCTTCTTTGTTATATTGCAGCCATTTGCTAAAATATTTAAGTTATTTTTTTTTCCTCATTAATGTACGCACAGCACCCCATGTTGACAGAAAAACACAGAGTTGTTGACGTTTTTGCAGATTTATTAAAAATGAAAAACTGGAATATCACATGGTCCTAAGTATTCAGAATCTTTGCTCAGTATTTAGTAGAAGCACGCTTTTGATCTAATACAGTCATGAGTCTTTTTGGGTAAGATGCAACAAGTTTTTCACACCTGTATTTGGGGATCCTCTGCCATTCCTCCATGCAGATCCTCTCCAGTTCTGTCAGATTGGATGGTAAATGTTGGTGGACAGCCATTTTTTAGGTCTCTCCAGAGATGCTCAATTTGGGTTTAAGTCAGGGCTCTGGCTGGGCCATTCAAAGAACAGTCACAGAGTTGTTGTGAAGCAACTCCTTCGTTATTTTAGGTGTGTGCTTAGGGTTATTGTCTTGTTGGAAGGTAATCCTTCGGCCCAGTCTGAGTTCCTGAGCACTCTGGAGAAGGTTTTTTTCCAGGATATCCCTGTACTTGGCCGCTTCATCTTTCCCCTTGATTGCAACCAGTCGTCCTGTCCCGGCAGCTGAAAAACACCCCCACAGCATGATTTTGGGCCCCCCCTGCCACCAACATGCTTCACTGTGGACTGTATTGAAGGTGATAGAGTCATGCCTGGTTTTCTCCACCCAATACCTCTTATAATTAATGCCAAAAGTTTCTACCTTGTCTCAATCAGACCCCCCCCCAGGGAAAAATAAGAGAATCTTATTTCTCACTATCTTGGTGTCCTTCAGGTGTTTTTTAGCAAACTACATTCGGGCTTTCATGTGTCTTGCACTGAGGAGAGGATTCCGTCGGGCCACTCTGCCATAAAGCTCCCACTGGTGGAGGGCTGCAGTGATGGTTGACTTTCTACCACTTTCTCCCATCCCCCGACTGCATCTCTGGAGCCCAGCCACAGTGATCTTTGGGTTCTTCTTAACCTCTCTCACCAAGGCTCTTCTCCCCCAATAACTCAGTTTGGCCGGACGGCCAGCTCTAGGAAGGGTTCTGGTCGTCCGAACGTCTTCCATTTAAGGATTATGGAGGCCACTGTGCTCTTAGGAACCTTAAGTTGCAGCAGAAATTTTTTTGTAACCTTGCCAGATCTGTGCCTTGCCACAATTCTGTTTCTGAGCTCTTCAGGCAGTTCCTTTTACCTCATGATTCTCATTTTCTCTTACATGCACTGTGAGCTGTAAGGTCTTATATAGACAGGTGTGTGGCTTTCCTAATCAAGTCCAATCAGTATAATCAAACACAGCTGGACTCAAATGAAGGTGTAGAACCATCTCAAGGATGATCAGAAGAAATGGACAGCACCTGAGTTTAATATATGAGTCACAGCAAAGGGTCTGAATACTTAAAACCATGTGATATTTCAGTTTTTCTTTTTTTATAAATCTGCAAAATTGTCAACAATTCTGTGTTTTTCTATCTATATGGGGTGCTGTGTTTACATTAATGAGGAAAAAAATGTACTTAAATGATTTTAGCAAATGGCTGCAATATAACAAAGAGTGAAAAATTTAAGGGGGTCTGAATACTTTCCGTACCCACTGTATATACGAGAACATATGACACTGACACCGCAAAAATAAAAATAAGAATGTTAACCCGGGTTTAGGAATGTACAGTGTGAAACTTCAGGTTATGAATACCCTCATGCTTTTGCATAATGATGCACTTAAAAGTTAATGACCAAGCATATCTTCATAAAAGTTTACAATGTTGTTGCAGATAAAATAAAATGCAGATATTAAATTTAAAAGAAAATGTCATCATGTTGCATATTATCAAAAATACAAATAAACTGTAAATGAATTATTCCTTCCTAAATATTAATCTAAATAACAGAAATAGAAACGATGTATTAAGCAGACACTTACGTGCTACCACCTTCTCTACTGACTAACACTTTTTATTCGTGTTTATGGTTCTAAATAATCCGGCATACTCATTTCAACATACTAAAATTTGGGACACACTAATTCTAATTTTAAATACTATTTAGTATATAGTATGCGATTTGGGATGCCGCACATAATTCCATTTACCTGGGGGTTTAGAATGACCCAGTGTTAACTATTTCACATGTGAAAAGCCCTTTTATTACTTAATCTCTGGGGGCTGGAGCCTTCAAAGATAATCACCTCCTTGCACAGTGTCATTCATGGCTTGACTATGCTCATTGTCTTGTTTTGGGAATTATCTAGACATGCATATGCAAAATAGGACCCTGACTGCATATTTAGTTAGTCAGAAACTTGCTTTGATGTTTATACATTTGATGTTGCTTTGTAATTGTCACACACTCTGCTTGGCATTTATGTAAGTCCAGGCTTAGCAAGTATGTATTCCTGGCTATAGCTGTTCTTGTACTTGCCCTTTTAACATACAACACATAGTATGTGTGCACATTTTGGCACATCACAAGAACATAAGCATAGTTCAAAATCATGCATGTCTCAGCAAAGTTTATGAACTATGAAAAGAGGGGCTAACCTTGAAAACAAGATGCAGAGAACCCAGCCAGTAAATAAATAAATAAAAGTATCTGTTTGACAGTGGAAATCTTTTGGCAACCCCTGACCGCCCCCATGTAGCTGAAGGGAAGACTAATGAGAGTGTCATCAATATGGATGTCACAATTTCACTGCCCCTGACATGACTTGTGCTCCTGTGTCTGTGTAGCTGGCTTTTTCTAAAGCCTCAAAAAACACTCTCTCACAACAACAGGAAAACATACGACATGTCATTGCTGTAGCCATGGATACAAGAAGAGCCTCAACATTAGCCACAGGGATTTGGAGAAAACTCATTCAAAACTGTCAATCAACAACGTGTGTAGTCGCAGCTTGTTATGGGTGGCAAAGTTTATTTCTCTGGACGAGAAGTTTTTTAAAAAATAAAATAAAAATGATATATATATAATTAATAATCAAGGGCGTGTGCATTGACACATTATATATAATAATAAACTCTGTGTATTCTCTCTTAGCTTCTCCACCTTGTTGAAATTTTATCCTGGTATGTTTTGCGATTATTTGGTTCAGAATGAGCTGGAAACATATGCTGTTTTTGGAATGAATTTCAAAGGTCATCCCTGGAAACACACAGAGGTTGCTGACTGACAGCGCCAACGCCAACGCTGATCTCATCTTGTGTCTTATTACTTTGCGCTTCTACAGACCAAGGTTCGATTATTCAGAAACCTTCCACTGAGTCTCCCCTAAGCTCTAAACCCAACTTCTTAATTACAGTCGACATAACCCATTTAATCCCATTCTAATTAATACAGGGCTCAGCATGCAGTAGTATTGGGGGGAGAAGGGCAATGAAAATTAGACACAGACTACAATCAGGGAGAGAGCAAACTCGGTCAGAGAGCTGAAAGGACGATTACAGTATCTGTCTTGGTAGAACAAAAGTGTAACAGTTTAATTCACATTGTAAAACCACCATGTCAGGTGAAGCCTCCTACACAGCTTGCTGAGTATTTTTCCTATTCAACATCATGCATAATGGTGCCAAAATAAAGGAGATTACAGATTAGTCAAATGCTAGATTCATATACAAATGATCATACTGTATGTTTATGAATGCTTCTATATGCTTCCAAAGAGCATCGTTCATTGTCCAGCACGCTCTCTCTATCCTCTGTGATTAGGCAATGCGTAAATAAGACCGAGAGTGATTCAACAGAGAGTTTACTTAAAAATGCATGACGCCTTTAGTCTCTGGTTATGGTCCATTCAAAATAAACCACCTTCTTGTGACAGTAAAATTTTTGGCAAGCAAAAATGTACAGGTGCATCTCAATGAATTAGAATGTCGTGGAAAAGTTCATTTATTTCAGTAATTCAACTCAAATTGTGAAACTCGTGTATTAAATAAATTCAATGCACACAGACTGAAGTAGTTTAAGTCTTTGGTTCTTTTAATTGTGATGATTTTGGCTCACATTTAACAAAAACCCACCAATTCACTATCTCAACAATTTAGAATACTTCATAAGACCAATAAAAAAAACATTTTTAGTGAATTGTTGGCCTTCTGGAAAGTATGTTCATTTACTGTACATGTACTCAATACTTGGTAGGGGCTCCTTTTGCTTTAATTACTGCCTCAGTTCGGTGTGGCATGGAGGTGATCATTTTGTGGCACTGTTGAGGTGGTATGGAAGCTCAGGTTTCTTTGCCAGTGGCCTTCAGCTCATCTGCATTTATTGGTATCTTGTTTCTCATTTTCCTCTTAACAATACCCCAAAGATTACTCTTGGTTCAGGTCTGGTGAGTTTGTTGGCCAGTCAAGCACACCAACACCATGTTAATTTAACCAACTTTTGGTGCTTTTTGGCAGTGTGGGCAGGTGCCAAATCTGCTGGAAAATGAAATCAGCATCTTCAAAAAGCTGGTCAGCAGAAGGAAGCATGAAGTGCTCCAAAATTTCTTGGTAAACGGGTGCAATGACGTTGGTTTTCAAAAAACACAATGGACCTACACCAGTAGATGACATTGCACCCCAAATCATCAGTGACTGTGGAAACTTAACACTGGACTTTAAGCAACTTGGGCTATGAGCTTCTCCACCCTTCCTCCTGACTCTAGGACCTTGGTTTCCAAATGAATACAAAACTTGCTCTCATCTGAAAGAGGACTTTGGACCACTGGGCAACAATCCATTTCTTCTTCTCCTTAGACCAGGTAAGACACCTCTGACGTTGTCAGTGGTTCAGGAGTGCCTTAACAAGAGGAATACGACAACTGTAGCCAAGTTCCTTAACACGTCTGTGTGTGGTGGCTCTTGAAGCCTTGACCCCAGCCTCAGTCCCATTCCTTGTGAAGTTTCCTCAATTCGTGAATCGATTTTTGCTTGCAATCCACCCCCCCCCCCCCACCCCCCCCCCCCCCCCCCCTCATAAGGCACGGTTCTCTGTTGGTTGTCCGTCTTTTTCTTCCACCTTTTTTCCTTCCACTCAACTTTCTGTTAACATGCTTGGATATAGCACTCTGTGAACAGCCAGCTTTTTGGCGATGAATGTTTTGTGGCTTACCCTCCTTGTGAAGGGTGTCAATTATTGTCTTCTGGACAACTTTCAGATCAGCAGTCTTCCCCATGATTTGTGTAGCCTAGTGAACCAAACTGAGTGACCATTTTGAAGGCTCAGGAAACATATGCAGGTGTTTTGAGTTGATTAGCTAATTGGCATGTCACCAAATTCTAATTTATTGAGATAGTGAATTTGTGGGTTTTTTGTTAAATTTGAGCCAAAAATTTTAGATGCACCTGTATACCCTACCATTCAAGTTGTATTCTGAAAGATTTTTGAAGTTTTTGAAAGAAAAAGTCCTACTCACCGATGATGCACTAATTTTGATTAAAATACAGTAAAAGCATTAAGATTCTGAATGTAAGTACAATTTTCAAAGCGCCATTACATTAACCTTCATAAATCATTGAATAACCAGGGTTTCCTGCAGTGAGTGATATGACCATAGAACGCACAGTCCAGCTACATCCAGGTCTAAGGGTACTATCAAGTTACAGGCAGGTGAGTTTTTATCAAGGGTGGAGCAAAACGTTTCTCTGGCTTGTTAGATGCCACAGAGGTCAGAGAGGGTAGGAGGAGAACTCAATACCACCTCGTCAACCTAGTATACAAGAAGAGCACCTCTGAAATAACACACATTGAACCTTGCAGAAGATGGGCTACAGTAGCAGAAGACCACACCATGTGCCACTCCTGTCAGCTAAGAACAGGAAATCGAGGCTACAATTCACACTGGCTCCCAAAATTGGATAATAGAAGATTGGAAAAAGGTTGCCTGGTCTGATGAGTCTCAATTTCTGCAGCGACATTCAGATGGCAGGGTCAGAATTTGGTGTAAACAACATGAAAGCATGCATCCATCCTGCCTTGTATCAATGGTTCAGGCTGGTGATGGTGGTGTAATGGTGTGGGGGGGGGGTGGGCGGGGGGGAAAATAAAAATGTTCTTGCCCCTCTTTTGGGCACCCAGTAACCAACTAGCATCGTTACTTCCATCCTATCTGAGTATTGTTGCTGGCCATGTCCATCCCTTCATGTCCATCTTGTGATGGATACTTCCAGCAGAATGATATGCGCCATGTTACAAAGTTGAAATCATCTCAAACTGGTTTCTTAAACAAGACAATGAGCTCGCTACACTCAATTGGCCTCCAGTCACCAGATCTCAATCCAATTGAGCACCTTTGGTATGTGGTGGAATGGAAGATTGGCATCATGGATAGGCAACCAACAAAACTGCAGCAACTGCACAATGCTCCCATATCACTATAGACCAAAATATATTTTCAGCACCTTGTTGAATCTATGCCATGAAGAATTAAGGCAGTTCTGAAGGCAAAACTGAGTCCAGCCTGGTACCTAATAAAGTGGTCGGTGAGCGTATACATCTCAAACTGTGTAATTTTAGGAACCCCTGGACTAGCCGGAATAAACCTCCCTAGATAACACCTGACCCTCATATAAGTGGACTATGTATTCCACTTATATAGTTGGTGTCAGCGGGAGCTTCAGCACTGAATTACATTTGACAAGCTCAAGCAAGACTTTCAGTTCTATTCTCTCACGCAAGACTTTAGAGTGATTCAGAGACTAGAACTAAAACTACAGGAATATGAGATTGGAAAAGAGCCAAATGCTTCACTCCCTTAGGGATCAGCCCTCAAACAAGCGTAAAGCACATAGATTAGATAGTGGGTGATGTAGCACCACAATAATGACTCATCCAGTGCTTACTAACGTTAATCAATGCTGGCAGCTGGGGTGCAGATCCAGCTCTTTAAATGCCATTTACATTGCATATTAAACCTTGAAAGGCTAACCTGGAAGAACGAAACTGAGAGGGGCACACTGAAATGAAGGACAAAATGACATCAGTTTAGCTATAATGAAATTGTATCTTCACGTGCTTTGTTGCCACCACCCAAAAGCCTGTTTAAACCTTCGATAATGCAATTTCCTGCCAACCTCACTGCCTCAGAGAGATGTGATTTTCACTTGAAACAAGAAAGAATCAGAAACAATGTAATTTTTCAGTGAAATAAAACGGAAAACACAATGCTTTAAGGACACTGCACCAATTGTGAGATTCCCAGTGGACTGACATGGGAGCACCACAAAACAATTCTAAGTCAGGCCTTTACCGGCTTTATTCTGAATCAAAGAACTGCAAAAACAAAAGTTCCCTTTTTGTTTTTCATACTGATGAAACAATTTGTGACAAGGAGACACATCTGTTTGTCAAATGTCTGGTTAAAAAGAAAAAAGAAAAAATTACAGAATAACATGAACAAGTATTATTTTGTTAAAAAGTATTAACAAGTAGTATTAACAAGTAGTATCTGAATAACAAATATGAACAAATATGAATTTGCATATTACACATTTATAACAGAGAGATTTTTTGATACCTTGAGAAGTCATTTATGCCACTGACGGTTGTTTGAATGGCACAGTATTCAATGGACTTGAAATCAGACTTGGGTACAGATTGAAATCTGCCATCCTTCCTCATACCACACTGCAATTGGAGGAAAATGACATCTACAAGAAGGGATCCACACACCGTCCCAAGCCCTCTATTAGAGACAATACTGAGCAGTGACGTGAAAGGAAGATGGAAAAAAATATCCCTGTCCATTTCATGCTTTTAAGAGCCCTTTATAAAAAAAAAAAGGAAAAAAAAGAAAGCTGGCAGTGGTAAAACATCTACTACATGTCCCCTCAATCACCCAATAATCCTGGTAACAATCTTGAACCTCCAAAGGCTCCGTTGTAGCTTACTTTTGTGGGCTAGATCTGGCAGCCGAAAAAAAAGTAGAGCTTTTACAGGACAGACTTGATCACGAAGTAGAACTGAACTGGTTGAAAGGAAGTACATTCTCTAAATTATATTTTGATAACATTGCTCTGTCCGTTTGAAAACATTTCCCAAAGATTAAATTAGAAAAGGACATGCAAATTGTTCTTTATTATTAGCGCTTTGTAACTTTTTATAAAAAATACGGGGGGAAACCTTTTACTTTTAAAAAGGCATTGAAATAGTTAAACAGCAGCTGTACAGCTAAAAAGGTCATTCTGGTTGTTTTCAGAAAAAATCTCTTTCCATCAAATTCTGCAATACACCATTTAATACGCATATGTAATGTCCCCGGGTCTAAGCATGTAGACCCGGGGACATTACAGAAACGTAATGCCTCATGTTAAAAGCTGTTCTCTGCAACCATTACCCTATAAATCTGTGCATTGCCTTGTTTGATAGAATGTGAAGGGAACAATAAGCTGGAAACTAATGGAACCAGCTGACAGAGATTCACAACTCAAATAATCAAGAAATTAAATGCTAAAATTGCAGCATTGTTGTGTAAAAGGAAAGTTTTCACATTTCAAAAACATTATTTATAGGTTTGATGGGAAATGTTTTGAATGGACAGTTCCTAAGCTCTATTTTAAGTCTTATTTTGCTTCATATGTGTCACAGTTATGCTCTACAAGACTGAAACATGCAGTAGATTCTGCGAATGCTCAGCAGATGTTGCCACGGCAGAAGTTTTATCATGCCATATGTGCAACTGTCTAGCCCAGTGTGCTTTATTCTGAGACTGACTCAGAGGGGAACTGACTTACCTTTTAACATCCTCACTTTGCAGCCAGTTCCCTCAGCTAAACACACACACACACAACACAACACAAGAACCACAGCCATATACATAAATATAAACAGCCAGTAGAGCTGCACTATATGCTCAAGACCACAGCTGTATCTTCCCAAGATTCAATGAATTTTTATTTGTAGATCCCTAAGCTGCCATCGTGGGCGGTATAGCACAATATAGGAATAAAATCAATTTGTATTATTACTCCAAATGGCATTTTATTTTTGGTAAACAATGTCCCAGATTTATCTGTCACCCATCCAGATTGCTCAAGATGATGCTCTTAGATGTTTGGTTAAAGGTTCATTGTTAAGTGTGACACTTAAAATTGCTGTTAGATGATGCTTACAATCTTCTCAGTTTCTTTTGCCTGTTTGTTTTCTTGTTTATGGAAGCCCATTTCTGTTTTTTATTATGTAAAAAAAATGTCTTTAAGTACATTTAGAATTATGACTTTTTAAGTTATAAAAAATATTAGACTTTTTATTTGCAATGAATGTTTTTACTGTATGTTGCATAAAAAACTATATATCTGCACTGTTGTTTACTTTACTGGTTTGCACTCTATCCTCCATATGCCTTGTGCTTTATATATATATTTTTACATTTTACCTTATTTGTATATTTGTATAGTTGTATTTTGTATAGTTGTATTTTGTATTTTGTATTTAATCTGTATTTATGTTATCTGTATGCACCCAAGGGTCTGAGAGTAACGCAATTTCAATTCTCTGTGTGTATGTGCTGTACATGTGGAAGAATTGACAATAAAGCAGACTTGACTTGACTAAATGCATTTGTCTTTGAGAACAAAATCCTATATTGGGTGATGACAAACAATTTTGCTAAAAATTGAAAGATCTCTGCTTTTCGTTGAATATATCAAATCTCCAAGTTATTTTTTTTATTTTTTAGATGGATCGAAAGTATTTTAAATATCAAATGGCCAAAAGACATTAAATCAGGCAAAAGCATGCTTTTTCAAAATTTGTAACATTGTAACAAGGTTGTGAGTCCAACTTATGAATTAATCACATACAGTATAGCAATTCCCTGAAAAAAAAACTTTGGCATTTGATTTTTTTTTTTTGTTGTTTTTTTGAGGAATTTATTAAAGCAAGGGAATAATCAAAGGCATTCTGGTTTCTGAATGACTGCTCCAATGCCCAGTGTTGCTTGTGACATTTCATGGCTGCTGGAGGGTAATCAGTACCTCTTTGCCAAATTAATTTCCTCCACCTCAAGCATTCCAGCTACTCCATGTAGTGTGGTGATATGCATGCTCAACTTCACTCACTGATAATGTGCATTCAAGATATGCAGCAGATATGTGATGAACAAACAAATGGGCAAATTACAATTATTGATCCATTTGTCATACTCTGCATATTCCACAATTCCAATGTGAACCAATAGCAGCTGATGCTAATCAAAGCACTACAGAAGTTGTCGCATGATGTAAATGCCTTTTTCTCTTTTAAACCCAAAGTGATTATCAATCAGATAGATTGCTTCTTCCCGTGCGTGATCGTAGTACATGGCGGTGTTTTGTCTGATATGTTCTGATATTTGAACATGTACTGGTGCGCAAAATGTTCTACAAGTCATTGAAAGTTTGAAGGTAAAAACTTTTTTTTTTAACTGTACAATGAATGTTAGTCCCAGTCACAGAACATGTACAGACAAGCAACCAACTGATCATCCTTTACAGGTCTTCATCAAGTGTTCATAATGGGCAAAAAAAAAAACAAAAAAAAAAAAAAAACACTAGGGGCAATATGAGTAATAAAGAAATGGGTGACTATATTATTGATGTATAATATCTAAAAATTATCCTCGCAGGTTAGACGACATTGCACTATATAGTATGATCAATTAAAAATCAAATACATTAAAGTGAAGTTATAATTTACAGCTTGTTATTTATCCACACATAAATTAATACTTAAATACACAATTTCAGGAAGGTCCTGTCTTGCACGGTGACATTTAAACTGCTTAGTCAATAACTTGCTTTAAGTACTTACACAATTAATTCTAAAATAGCTGGTAGTTCTGTAGTGGATTGTGATAGCAATGTTTAATTAGGTCAGAGCTGAAATGACCGAATTAAAACAAAAAATGGCGGGAACTGATTAAAACACATAAAATGCATTACTGATTACATAAACTCTCTCCTTGCAATCAGATGCAAGAATTTCTTGAAGCAAACAAATAGTGACTGAAAACAATGATCGAACCAAAATCTTGGCAACACCCACAACATTAACACTTTCTATGTGTCCTATAAGCATACACTGTATAATGCACTATAGAGGTCTTCATTTTTATAAAGGTATTCACATTCATACTGTAAACAACCGTAACCACAATTAATATTTACCTTTCACTATTCACCTTTATAGAGAATTAAACACACACTGTTATTTGTGATCAATGTTTAAGCAAGCATTATAATGTATAACATGTGGTTACAATTATTTACACCATAAATTTGATTATAAGGTGCATCAAAAGGTATTATGAATACAGTCGGCATAAATAGAAAGTGTTACCCAACTACTGTACATGTTGAGCAAATTAAACTTCTCTCTTTAAAAACTTCGCATTTAAATTTGATATGCAGACATTACATTTTCAACATGAAATTAATGGATAACTACATGCATAACATTATTTTAGATTTTCTGAATGGTAAATGATGTAAATTGTATAATTTTAAGATTTCTAAACCATTCAAAACAATTGTGGGCCACAGAGGATCCCTTTTGGAAGATGTCTCAAAAAGTGAATTTCAAACTGGAATTTCAAAAAATTCAAACTTCATCAATGAATAAAATAAGCAGATCCGCATTTTTTATTAAAAAACAAAATCTTCAGATTTTCTTCATTTTTGGCAAATATAAACAGGTTTTCCAAAAAATCTCTCTCTTGTAGCATTATCACAAAGCAGCAGTAGCACCATAGCAGTGTGATACACCTGTAGGAATACAGCAGATGATCAGATGTTCCCATGGTTTATCTTCTCTATACCTCTCCTGCATGTAAAGTTAAGTCCCTCAGGATGAACCAGGTCTACAAAGTTTAAGTCTTCATGGATCCTTCCAAGAAGAACATGTGTGTCATTCAAAACACAAACACACACAAACGTAAACTGCAGACACACCCAAAGTCTTTTTGCTTCCCCGTATAGAGGGAATGTTTATGTGTTCCAGCCAAGTCCGATGTGAGTTGCGAGCAGGTAGCACATGCCTATTGTGCAGGTCATCAGCATCATAGGGAAGCCCAACCTGTGAAATAGAGCACAGCAAGAATTCATGTTACGAGTCCCTACATGAAAGTTCCTATGAAGATGAAAATTGAACATTAACAGAAAGTCTGTAAATCCCACTCTGAGAATTCAATGTAAAGCTTTTGGGAAAATAATCTGCAACACAGTCTGATGCTTGGTGCTTTTTTTTAATGAAAGACTGTATTCTTGTGTTCCACTGAAAATTCATCCCTCAGCATCCCTCTCCGTTTCATTCCTCTTTGTTGCTCATATGACGATTTCTGAGCAGTTTTGCATTATTCTCCCTTCTGCAGAGCATTTGTTTATGTCTGTTTATGTGTGTGTGAGAGATTCGATTCTGATCAGCAGGGGTCTCGATGCTCTCCTGCTGAGGAGTGTGGCAGGCACGTTACCCGCTTCATCGAAGTGGTATTAAAGTGTGAGTCTTTAAACATTACGGCAGAGTCAAACGCAGGGGACAACAGCAGTAAAGTATCTCCAGGCATTAACGGTGAAGTCAAAGGCTGGAGACGTTTAATGTAAGCTGCTTTCCTCAAAGCCGTCAACTCTCAGAGACATGTGGACCATCCTTGTTGTGTTCGCTTGTAAAAGCATCCATCTGGAGAGTGGAATTACCATTGTAATTACAACTAGACACCGGCCTAATCTCCACACTCGATCGGCGTGCATCAGTGCCCTTCTGACCCTCGGTTCAACATGCTGCGTCTCATCTGTCCATGAGGATTATACTACATGCCATCCAACCTCACATATTATCAGTAGAAGAACTGCACATGGACACACTGTTGAGTAAATCAGTACAAAAGAAATCAACAGATTATAAAGAGAAGTGGACAGATTATCAAGGGAACAAGAACAATAGCACCCAGCAAATACACAGAGAACTATATAATCTGTTTTCAAAGCAATGTCTGTGCCCAACCCTCCCTTTGTCAAATAATCAAGACCAATATAAATTAGATTCTGTCACTATTAACTCACCCCGATGCCATTTCAAAACTGTGCTATTATTTTTCTGTGAAACACAAAAGGAGAATTTTAAAACATCTATATGTAACTCTTGTTTCATATAACAAAGTTCAAGGTGTTCATGGCTGGAAGACACCAAAAATGACGGGAAAAAAAATACAAAGTAGTCCATACCACATCTGTGCAATATTTCATGTCTTTTTAAGCCATATGAGTAGGGAAAAGGCAAAAATCTATGTTCCCTTTAGAGCCGTTAATTTGAATGTTGCTGTGACTGGATTACTGAGACATGCTGAACCAAATCAGGAAATGAATCAATCTTTAGAACCAGTTCTTTTTAATGAATCAGTTGATTGAGTTGACCAATCAAACTCAACATTTTGTTCACGAATCAGAAGGATTTGTTCATGAATCGAAATGATTTGTTCATGAGCTGAAATTGTCTCATTGATTCAATTATCTGGTTTCAGCAGTTCTCCATTTAACAGCTCACCGGAGGGGAAGATTAAGATTATCAGCGAATAATGAATGAAATTAATTAAAAATATTGTACACAAATCATGTGGACTACATTTGCAGTACTGTACATTTAACAGATTTCTAAGATTCTATATAATTGTCATTATATTATTTTTTAGATCTTAGTCAGGTTAGATGCCATTTTGAACTTGATGCAGATGAAAACGAGGCTGTGAGTGATAGACGTACAGTCTTTACAATAGCTTATGCTGTATATATAAACGTCCTAAATCATGTAATTTTCACAACTCACAACTTTCAAAATTGTTTCATGGAGATTTGTCTACTGGAAATTTTGTCATCTAAACAATCAGTAGCCCATGTTGTTTTAGTACAATCCATTAATTGCACTGCACTTCTGTTTGTTTTCATTCTTGTAAAAAATTTTATATGGCGCTACCCTGACTAAAGTCTAAATAATGGCATATGAGTGGAGTTTATGAAAACTTGTTTCGAATTTAAACACTGTACCTTTACATTGCTAATCTGTTTTGTTTTTCCCCACAGCCTGCTGATCTGAGTCCCCTCTTTCTTCTTACAGAACAGTAAAAATCCACATGCAATTTTAATAATTTCTGTTCGGTTTACTTCTCTGATAGTTGAAGACTCAGATCTTGTTTCTGAATAAAAAGTCCCGTAGACAGGGATTCTGGAATGAATAAATGAGTGAAAGAGCTGCTGAGAGGACAAAGCACTTGTGAGGATGAAAGCTCTGGACATCCATTTAGGCCAAGTGCATACCTTCAGCAGCCCAGTGGATACTGACTGAGTGCATGGGTAAATACAGAGCATTTGGGGCATAGAGAAATCACCAAGCTCAGAAGAGCAAGTGGCCACTGATTGAGAGGATGATGGAAAGCAAATGGATGATAAAAAGAGTGAAAAAACACATAAACGGACAAGAGAGAGAGAAACAAGGTTTTCTGATAATGTTGCAAATCTTAAAGTCTTAAACCAAACAACTCTTGTCAAAAAATTACTTAAGTGAATAGTTCAGCCAGTTTACTCAGGCCATCCAAGATGCAGACGAGTTTGTTTCTTCATCAGAACAGATTTGGAGAAATGTAGCATTACATAATTTGCTCACCAATGGATCCTCTGCAGTGAATGGGTGCCGTCAGAATGAGAGTACAAACAGCTGATAAAAAAAATTACAAAAATCCACATGACTCCAGTCCATTAACGTTTTGTGAATCAAAAAGCTGTGTTTATAATAAACAAATTAATTAATAAAACTAGTCTCTAGCCCATCTTATGCTTATCCAAGGGGAAACCTTTGCTATCTTCATCTGAATCAGAAGAGAAATATGCACAGATAAAATACCATTTACAAGCAAAAACGGTCTAAAACTGTTTTAAAAAGTGGATTATTATGATGTGTTTTAGCTGTTTGAACTCTCATTCTGATGGCTCCCATTTATTGCCATGCCAAGTATTCACTAGTGAACAAGTGATGCAATGCTTAATTTCTCCAAATCTATTTCAATGAACAAACAAACTTAACTGCATCTTGGATGGCCTAACAGTGTGTAATGTAAATTTTTGTGTGAACTATACCTTTAAGCTCAACAGTAGATCATGCTGCTAGCAATTCGGGATCAATTCTATGAATGATATCAAATGAGTCCTTAATGGCGGCCAAGTGTATTGAAAGCATTTGCCAAATGCATAAATGTAAAATGTACAGCAAAAATGAACTACATCCAGAACTGTAGCTAATTAGTTTGTCCCTTCAATACACAAAAAAAGTGTAAAACTAGGATTTGAAATGAGGAATCAGTGAAAGGGTCAATAAAGAAAGGGGCTGCCAAAGCACACAAATCAAGACAGAAAATTAGACATGAGGGTAATACACTTCCATGTGGAACAGTGTCCTCCAGCACTTCCTGTCTTCTACTTCATCTCTTTCTAACATTCTCTAAAATTAGACTATTGGAAAGCACATATTAAGGCCTATTATGTAAGTATGGCAAAGATCACAGCTGGTCCAGGGAACAAACCAGGTGTTTCGTATCCAGAAGGCAGGTGGGGAGGCTAAATGCTGGATTGCAGAAGGAACAGGTGTGTATTATCTGTATAAGGCATTTGTGTGACATACATCAAAGCAGGTGCACGTGCCACGGGTGTGAGGGCAGGTCAGGTGGCTAATGCACAATTTGAGTGATGTGAATGAAGCAGCCAGATGCCCGATTCATAAGTAGTGAAGTGGACAAATCGATGTGCACCGAAACACAGGGTTGCCAGGGTGTGAGCTGTACAACCTGAAAAGCGGCTCCACATGTGGTTTGTTAAACTGGCTGAATAAATAGCACATTAAATGGCACTAAGTACTGCATAAACCATTCTAAAATGAAAGGCATGCTTTTTTCTCTAATGGCCTAATGAAAGGAAGAGTAATGTGAATACAATTCTTACAAAGGTGATACAAGTCCATTATGACTGTTTGGAGGACAAAGATGACTCCAAAATGCATTCTGAGGCAGTCTTTCAAGCTATTCAATGCATCACATTCACATTTATTGTTTTATCTAAAGTGTCACAATGATCTTTTTTTATACTACAAGGACAATCAGAGTCAGTAACCTGAGTTTAAATACCTTGCTCAAGGGCACAAGGATGGCAACTCATTAATTGTGCCATCTTGAGTTTAATTTTACAATGTTTCAATTACAAGCTCATATATTTTACCACTTCTACCATCACAACACCTTTATACATGATAAAATAGTTGATCACACTTTATTTTAAGGTCAAATTCTCGCTATCAACAAACCATTAACTATGACTTTTGCCTCAATAAATGCTTATTACTTGCTTCTTATTAATAGTTATTAAGGTAGTTGTTAAATGTAAGTATTGAGTAGGATTAGGGATGTAGAATATGGGCTTATAAGCACTAATAAAAGGCCAGTTTTGAGTTAAAACCCTTGCAGTGCAAAACACAATGTGAGATGCAATAGGCAAATGCTGCAAGGTCAGTCTGATCTCATAAGAATTTCTAGTAATATGTAACATGTACACATGCATTTTTGTATGCTTGGATATTTGCTGAAATATGTAACAGTAAGATACAATTGTCTAAGAGTTCCACAGCATGTTAATGGGGTTCAAAGTTAAAACCTTTGAATTATAAGCTCAGATCTTTACCACTAAATCATAACACGCATATGGATGACCTTGGGGAAAAATCTGTTTTGAGTTGAGGGAAGAAATATGATCCTTTTATTCATGTTGTCCACCCTTCCTTGCTCAAGGCTATCGACTATGTGGCACATTTTGTATTAAAAACCCTCGACATCTCAAACATGTGATGAGATCTGAACAGCTATCTGCCACAATCTCACTCACTATCACTACAAGATTGCTGATGTACACAACATTTCCTTACGACTGTGAAAACCCATCTCATGTGGCTCAGAAAGAATCAGAATGCCATTTTTTTGTTATAAGTGGAGAAAAAGATAGGAAAGCCATTAAAACTAGGGAAGGAAATGACTTTCTCAAAGTCACACAAAGATACGGTAGCGAGTGGAAATTAAGGTCAGTGTTGATTAAGCCTGATATTTCAAACATTATTATAAATGCCATCATTGTCATCATTCTGTACATTTCAAAAGGGACACACCAGATGGTTTGTCATTTGGACATCCACCATTATCTTGCATGCCAGTGTTAGGGGGCACATGATGGATTTTGAAGGCCAAAGTGGCTTGGCATGGTACTGGGAATAACAATGCGATCCAAGGGTGGGGGGATTGCAAAGTTCGAACACAATAAGCGTTGCTGTAGCAGGAGAAGACATCACAGTGCTTTGACTCATTCAAACCAGGATTGAAGAAAAAAAAAAAAACAAAAAAACACTTGTTCAGTAGCATGTTGATACTAAAATAACAAAATAAATTGTATTTTTACCTATTTTTGTTGGGACCAAGTAGGCAGACAGAGAGGCAGCTGGTGTAAACAAGCAGGACAAAAAGTCGGATTTGTCAAAATATCTGATATCTGGTATGAGGCCTTGCATTGCAAATGCCACTGAATTATGCCATAATATTAATAAAATATTAATCAATACTGACAAGTCTGGCTTTTAAATTATTGAATTACTGATTGGTTACTTGATATTTCTTGGAACCAATTTGATAAGAATATTAAAAAATATTTGAAATATTTGAAGACCCATATGCTATATGTATTTTAATTTAGTTGTGAATTATTAAATTGTAATATACTATATATATATATATTATATATATATTATATATATTATATATTAAAATTGTATATATATATATATATTATATATATATATTTATATTATGATATATATAGATATAACTATATATGGAGTAGTAATAGCATAGCACTAAGTCTTTTAGTTTAGGCTTAAAAGATGAAAGGAAGCCGAGCCAGCACAATAAAATGTGATTAAATAATAATTACATGTTCTTTCCTTTAAAATCATATTACACATATCTAAACTAATATAATGTATAAAGCATACAAATGGATGAGCGTTCTTCTGAAAGCTTGCATCTCTTTCTCTCGCTCTCAAAGACTCAAACACTGATCTTCCCTTTCTGTAAACCTGTATACCCAGGTGTGCCACTTAAACTCCCTCCCTTAATTACAGAAGCCTGACAGCATCAATCACGCTCCCAATGTGACGCTACAGCAGCAGCTATAAATAGCACCAAACACCAATAGAAGTGGCAGCACCTTAATAGACCAGTGACTGAAACATCAGAATCAGGATAAACTTTTAAAAGCCTTTTCTCTTTGAATGAATGTTAAAGAGGAAATCCATTAGCATGTAGTCCGATCCCTAACAAGCATTCCTTCGTGGCCAAGACTCTCACAGCGCTTCAAACAAATGGGATAGTGATATAATTTGACATGGAGAGGGAGTCTTATTGCAGCTTGGTAATAGCATGAAACTTTGATCATAAAAGGTCTGAATGGCCAACAATCATGATTACATCAAAAAGCTATTGCATAAAGGTTAAAAAAGTGGTTATAGTGCGAGTTACTCTGAAAAAGAATAATTTAAGTGGCTCAGTTCTCAACAATTACAGACCAATTGTACAATAATAATTTCTAAGCACAGCATTAGAAATGGGCCTTAAAACAGTTGAACGACTTTGATAATCTCTGTACTATCTTAGTGAAATTTAATCTTTCAATAAAATGAAAGCAGTCATATCGCCACAGTCAGAATAAGTGGCCTATTGCATTCTTTTAGTATGATGTATGCATAACATCTCTTGAGATATGATCATAGACAGTATCTTTTGGCATATGATCATATGCAATGCACTACTTAGCTTTCATTGGCCAATTTACCACACAGGTAAAAAGAAAGAACGAAAGAAACAAACAAACAAAGAGAACTGACTACAAATCTATTATTGTGAATTGTGGTTTTAAGACTTAAGGACCCAATGCAAAAGACAAAAGTGAAAAACTGAAAAAAAAGACAAATTGAGCTAACTCACATTCATGAACTATGATTTGCTACAGTATATGGTGGTCGGTCACAAGAGGAGTCACAGTCTCATTCTAGAGAGCATTTGAGTGGGGTAAAATCTGTGTAGCACACCATGAGCCATAAATATTTAAACCATTTTCCTGGAAGAGAAAGACTATACATTTTAAAGGTGTGTATCTGCTAAAAGTGATTTTTGTCAGTGTTTAGGCAAACACAAGCATATTTCTACATATTTTCTAAAAAAGTCTTAAGAAATTCTGCATGCATAAACCATGCTTTCATTTTGTATGTGTGCTTCCAATAAAATCAAAATCTCCCAAGTTGCAAAGAACACTTTTATGGATTGAAAACTAAAGAAACTTTCAAACTTCTATTTTAACTTTGTGTTTTTCTTGCATATTTCCTGCTTTTTGTTATCTCTTCACTTTTGTTTACCTCTTGTTCTTTAGATTAAGCAAGACACAAACCCAATTCACACAAAAGCAAATTCACACTTCCAGACAAAAATATATAAAAACACAAATACATACTTGGTTGCAATCTTCTTTGTTTAACTTCTGTGAGCACTACATCTCTTCATTCAATCTGTTTAGAGTAGAAGTCACGTCCATGTTTGAATGTGTCTGCTCTCTCTCTGTTATAAGCCCTTTCTTTCCATGTCTCAACCTGCCCTGCACTAGAGCTGGAAAGTTGTCCTTACATAACAAGCTATACAACAATGAAATAAACTGTTGTATTGTTGTAAAATACACTCAATATTGTTTTAAAGCCAGAAGATGGCTGACTGAGGCAGTGAAAGTGATCTGCTCTATTATTTTCTCTTTAGGTGTTCAGTTGTGTACAGCTATTACATCTTAAGGAGAGGATGTCTGTGGTGGTCTATGCAGAATGGGACTTCATTGTTCTTGATTTACCATAAAGGGTAAGTAATTGATTTAGTGCCAAATGCAGATTTCACATCTGCAGTCTCCAAGCACAGGTTTGGTATTGTTTGTGCTACAGGGGTATCGAGACACAGCTGTAAATGGGAATGCTAATTACATCACATGACGTGGGAGATCCGCAGAAGAGGAAAGCAGGGCTTTGTCTATTAGAAACAACAGAATGAGGCCTTTTCCAAGTAAATCAGCCAGTATTGTCTCTGTTGTTTTTAGTTACATCGACTGTTTATCTGCCCTGAAGCATGTCGATAATATTCATGGATTCTTTGCTGGAAGTGTTTTGCAATACACTTAGTTTAATTAATTCAGCATTAATGAAAATGCTGATGCATTTGTATGCAAATGCATACATCTATATTTACACGTACCTTAATGTAAACCACACACACACATTCAGATACAAATATCTTATATAAAATACTCGCATTACTGGTGCTCAGTTTTCCTTTCATCAAAAGTACCATTTCAGTACTGTGTTTAAATTAAACACTACATAATTGGCAGTGTTGGGTAGTAACTAGTAACATGTAACGGTGTTACAGTACATAATTTAATTACAAACTGTAACTGCAATCTGTTACATTTACTGAGAAAAAATTTGTAATTACATTACAGTTACTTCTGGAAATGTTAATAATTACAAAAGGGGTTACATCTGAATATTTTCTGTAAAACAGCTATGTGTTGCTTGGGGTAAATATATATAGGTAAGCTTGTAAATCTGTAACCTATTACATTTCCAAAGTAACCTTCCCAACACTGATAATAGGTCCTAAGAGGAGAATAGAATTAAGGGGAAAATAATAATAATAATCCTAGCTGAAGTGTGGAATTTTACAGTAGTAGAACTACCAAACTTATATTAATTATATTATATCATACCATATCATATATCATATTATATTAGATTATATTATATTGATTCAGGCTATCAAAGTGTTGCAGTGTGAAATGGAATAATATTACGTTTTTTACAAAATAAATAGTTACTAGTGCTCTAATCATTTTGGCTATCTTAGATTGATCTTTACACCAGAGCAGCTACTTACAGTTCTTAGCGATGTCTAGCTATTCTTACTTTTCAGTGGTGTCAAGTAAAAAGAACTGCATTAAAATCATCAGAGAGTCTTTAACTAATCACACTCATATATCCCTCGTATTATCAAAAAGCCAAACAAATGTACAAAATATACAATATGCAATCAAACAGTTATAGTTCATTTGTCTATTTAGGTTCTTCCCTATAGAGCTGCTCAAGTCACACTTACAGTATGTGTAAAGATGTCAAGAGTCAAAAATATAGCCTGCCAATAATGTGAGGTAACTGAATATACCATGGATTTACAAGCTCTGCATCATTAAAATTTTACAGCTGGTCAGGCTACGTCTCCGTATGTCACTTCATTAATTCTGCAGTTCACTCAAAGGGCTTGGCTGGAGACGAAAAATGCCAGCAGAAGATGGATGTTGGATAGAGAAAAAAATTGCTGAAAAAAAGTGCTCAATATAGGCAACTTGCCCTGGTGTGGTAAACATGCTCCATTTAAGAGCAGGTCCCAAAGCCTTGGTCATTCAGACCAACCTCCTTATGCCGAAGACGGTCAGCGATGGTTTTCTAAGAAAAAGTATATATGGAGTCAGAGGGGCAAGGCTGCAAAGCCAAGCGAGTCATCACAAGCCAATATCGCCACTATTGGGATAGGCTAGGGTGAGTGGAAAAGGGCAGGAGATTGACAGGAAAAGAGAGTGATGCACGGTTTAATAAAATCTGGACTCATCTGAACACCAATGGAAGACTTCCTGTCACTTACAATTGGACAGATCAGACCAAGACTTTTGGAGCAAGCAGAAAGTTTAGATTAAATTCATTGTCAGAGAACAACACAGAATGCGGTGAGGATACTTTTCAAATTGTCACTGAAAAGTACAGTAATGACATGCAATCATTGTAAATATTCTAGATATTTTTATCAGCCAGTGAGATGTCCAAACTAGGTATTAGTGTGTTTAAAACTGGAACTATAAAAATATACCAATCTGCATGTACAGTGGGGCAAAAAAGTATTTAGTCAGCCACCAATTGTGCAAGTTCTCCCCCTTAAAAAGATGAGAGAGGCCTGTAATTTTTATCATAGGTATACCTCAACTATGAGATGACAAAATGAGAAAAAAAATCCAGAAAATCACATTGTAGGATTTTTAAAGAATTAATTGGTAAATTCCTCAGTAAAATAAGTATTTGGTCACCTACAAACAAGCAAGATTTCTGGCTCTCACAGACCTGTATCTTCTTCTTTAAGAGGCTCCTCTGTCATCCACTCGTTACCTGTATTAATGGCAACTGTTTGAACTCGTTATCAGTATAAAAAAAACACCTGTCCACAACCTCAAACAGTCACACTCCAAACTCCACCATGGGCAAGACCAAAGAGCTGTCAAAGGACACCAGAAACAAATTTGTAGACCTGCACCAGGCTGGGAAGACTGAATCTGCAATAGGTAAGCAGCTTGGTGTGAAGAAATCAACTGTGGGAGCAATTATTAGAAAATGGAAGACATACAAGACCACTGATAATCTCCCTCGATCTGGGGCTCCACGCAAGATCTCACCCCGTTGGGTCAAAATGATCACAAGAACTGTGATCAAAAATCCCAGAACCACACGGGGGGAAACTAGTGAATGACCTGCAGAGACCTGGGACCAAAATAACAAAGGCTACCATCAGTAACACACACTGCGCCGCCAGGGACATTTCACAAGTCCGCCGTGCCAACGTGCCCCCCTGCGTGAAGCCAGACGTGTCCAGGCCTGTCTGAAGTTTGCTAAAGAGCATTTGGATGATCCAGAAGAGGATTGGAGAATGTCATATGGTCAGATGAAACCAAAATATAACTTTTGGTAAAAACTCAACTTGTCGTGTTTGGAGGAGGAAGAATGCTGAGTTGCATCCAAATAACACCATACCTACTGTGAAGCATGGGGGTGGAAATCATGCTTTGGGGCTGTTTTTCTGCAAGGGACCAGGACGACTGATCCGTGTAAACTAAAGAATGAATGGGGCCATGTATCTTGATATTTTGAGTGAAAACCTCCTTCCATCAGCAAGGGCATTTGAAGATGAAACGTGGCTGGGTCTTTTCAGCATGACAATGATCCCAAACACAAGAAACCGTTGCCCGGGCAATGAAGGAGTGGCTTCGTAAGAAGCATTTCAGGGTCCTGGAGTGGCCAAGCCAGTCTCCAGATCTCAACCCCATAAAAAAATCTTTGGAGGGAATTGAAAATCCGTGTTGCCCAGCGACAACCCCAAAACATTACTGCTCTAGAGGAAATCTGCATGGAGGAATGGGCCAAAATAACAGCAACAGTGTGTGAAAACCTTGTGAAAACTTACAGAAAACGTTTGACCTCTGTCAAAAAAAAAAACATGCCACAAAGGTATCTAACAAGTATGAGATGAAATTTGTTGTTATGACCCAAATACATTTTCCACCATAATTTGCAAATAAATTCTTAAAAAATCCTACAATGTGATTTTCTGGATTTTTTTTTTTTTCTCATTTTTTCTCTCATATTTGAGGTATACCTATGCTGAAAATTACAGGCATCTCTCATCTTTTTAATTGGGAGAACTTGCACAACTGGTGGCTCACTAAATACTTTTTCCGGTGCCGCCAACTGTAGCGAGCAAACCAAAAAAAGTGCAAGAACCAATATAATGCAATCCTTTAAAGTGATGACACTAAAAAATATCAATAAATTGCATAAAATTTTCTTTTGCCTAGAATATTTAACAGGGACAGACTTGCTGACACTGTACTTTGTAAACTACTGGCTAAAAATGAAATGCCAATCCAAAATTGGTAACACTTTAATGTATGGATCAATTCCTCCCTAGTTATTACTGGCTTATTCGCATGCCTATGATACTTCTAGCTGCTATATATTAAGTACATGAAAGCATGTATTCTGCATGTCCATATTCTACAACCTAATCCTACCCAATTCCTAAAGTTAACAACTACCTTACTAACTATGTATAAGCCAAATTATTAGGTTTTTTTTTAGCCAAACGTCATAGTTTTAATTATGTGTAATAGGAAATTGTTAGAAATAGGTTTGACCCAAGACTTAACTAGTTGATCTCACTAACACATGTCATTTAGATGGAAGACTAGTAGTAGAGTATCCTGACCTGTCATTAATCAAGATAAACTAACATAAATGGACTCTGATTAAACTAAATAGTAAGAATTAGTGGTAACACATTAGTTTGGGGACTAGTTTATTATTAAACTAGATTGTCAGATTTGCATGCATATTACTAGCAAATTGGACTAGCACTTGTAAAGCACATATTAATTCTTTATTCTGCATGACCAGATTATTTAGTGACCTAATCCTAGTCAACACCCTAACGCTTAACAACTACCTTGATACCTTGCCAAGATATTAAGAGTTTATTGAGGCAAAAATCACACTTAATAGTTTGCTTATACTGAGAATTGGCCCCCAAACTAAAGTGTGACCGAATTACTAGTTCAGCTGTGCACAACAGTAGTTGCTTGTTGAGTTGGCGAAAAATGTAGCATGATCACATGCAATCTCTGCATCATCTGACCCCAACAGTACTACAAAAAAAGTAGGGCTTAGACTGTGAATAAAATAAATGAGTCCGCTGCTCAGGTGATCTTGTTATTTTACGAACCATAAGAGGAACTTGTGTTGTACAATGTTGGCTGCTTTGTGAATCCCTCATGGTGAAGATCAGTGGTGCTCCATCACTGGTTTCTAACCAGAGCCAGAGACAGTCTCAGTTGCCCCTTCATCCCCATAGCAACCGACCAATCAGCCAATTACAGGCTGAGCTGAGGACTTACCCATTCATCACAAAGTTCTAACTATCACAGGGCATACAAATGAGGCCCCAGAATACAAAAAGCAAATACGCAGAAGTTCAGGATTACATCGCAATTGATCTACTTCTGAGACTCTACCTGAAAAGGTATAGAAGTGGTTCAGATGACATGCAGAGGTTGCTAAGGATGACTTGAATTCTCCGTGAGTATCAGGCAGGAGGGAGATTAATGATGAATGAGCAATTACTCAAACATCTGCTGCCACCCTGTTTGTTTTCCTAGCACTGCCAAAAAAATAAGATCCCACAGGCGATTGCCTCCTCCCTCACCCACCCAACTGCTACCAGCCTATTCCCATTTGGCTCAGCCCAGAGTCGCCCAGCTGTTCTACCTGCCTCTGGACAGTCCTATGGGCCCCAGAACGAGGAAGGAGGGAATCCAAGAATACGTCTCATGAGTGCACACAGCGAGCAGGTCTTTGGCTTAGCAAAGGTACTTCATTACTGAAACAGAATCGGAAGCAAGTGGCAGCCGTTCAACTAAAAGTGAAGAGTGAGGCAGAATCTGTGGTTCTTGCTAACGTTAGGACGGATTGGATTCACTCCTAAGATTAGCCTGAATTGATCTGCCTTATCTCCCTGTCTGATGTGCCATTTAGACTGAGCTCCTGTTCCTTCCCTGTGTTGAGCTGAGGGCCTTGGGCTCTATCTAATGCCATTGATTTCTCCCGTTTCAGGGTTTAAAAGTGCCATGGCCACTTAGACAGACAAGCAAAGGAACTACAAAATGGTAAGTGATTGCTTGTCAATGAAGATGGATTGTTAGGTTATGGAAAAAATATAAAAATGGTAAGTTATTTTAAAATAAAACTGTATATATTATATACACTATTTATAACATATTAATTAATAGAATGACATTATTTATTGCTTATTTTAATTTTTTTATTAGTTTATTTTTATATTATTGTTATTGATTTATATTTATATAATTTTTTTAATACGTTAATAATAAAGTTGGCATTTATTAGGTCATACATTAGATATCATTTAGGTATCAATGTCTAGCAAGTACAATTATTTTATAAAATATATTAATGCCTGTGTTAATTATGCTCGTAGTCAGAATACAGTGACTTGTGATTCCCAAAAAACTTGTCATTTTAAAAAATGCTATTGATAAATGGAAGTTCATGATACCTAATTGATACCAATTTAACCTTACTGAACCAAGTGTTTCATATAATTCTGTTAATTAAATTGGCATATGGGTGTTTTTTAATGCTGAATCCAAACCACATATGCCAATTAATTAACAGAATTAATTGCAATTAATAGCATATAAAAGCCCCCCAAAAATATCTAAAATATATTACATGTAAATTACATTAATGGTTTTCATTTAATGAAAACATTAAATAAATAAAAAGTAAAATTAAAAGCCATTTTATATAGTATGGGGGTTGGGCAAATTTCAAAACAAGTAGTATTTAAATAAATCCAAAGACACAAATCCCTAAGGTAAAAGTGAAAGTGTGAAGTGCCTTCATGTCTGGCTCTGTGCTAGGCATGTCTGAACTTCCTTTTCGGATTCTTTATACTGGGATTGAAAGACCCCGCTGTCTCCCACTGGGATCATTTCACAGTCCAATCAAATGTGCATTCAACTTCCTCTTTTTCACCATTGACCACCAACACCCCACTGACTGGGAGAAAGCCAGATATCTGCATGCATCTGTATTTGCATGGAAAGCACTTCCATCGAGCAGGTGGTAACAAGCAGGGAGAACCAAATCAAAAGAGACGGTGAATATCTCCACAAGCCTCTCACCAAGAGGTAATCAGCGAGCAGCTCCTTTTCCACATTCAGATGTATTTGTTGATACGCTAGAGAGTGCTTGAAATCAAGCTGTCTTAAGAGTCTCTCTAAAACTAGGTCTGTCACTTCTTAAAAAGAGAGAGACACTTAGGGATATTTTTGGAACATGATGAACATGATCCCTTTACATTGATTTTACACGAAGCGTGCAAGACAAATGTATTTACAACAAAGCATCTGATATAAATACATAGGACATACATACAGGACATTATAAGACATAACGTTTACATATATTAAACAAGCTCGAGTTTAGTGGCATTTTGATTGTAACTGCTGGTTATGCTGTTCTCTTTTTGATTGTAATATTGATCCAGCTTTAAATGGTGTATTTTATAATGTGAAGAGAAGGGAGAACATGACCGGAAGCAGCAGATTGCAGGGGCTGCTGGTGAAAAGTGTGCCCTGAAACAGAACCCATTTAAGCTACCACTGGCCAACAGATCTGGCTGGAATGATCACAGCTTTCCTTGAAGAGTGAGAGTACATGAAAATCTATAAACATCTGGACATAAAGCTAGGGGACCAGGGCACTTTTAGGTAATTTTGCTGTTAGCTTTACTAGCTTTAACGAAGAGGAAGAAAAAAAAAGTTATTTCCCCTGAAAGAGCCTGGTGCTCAATGCAGCTTATTCTGGCTAAGAACTGCCCACTTAGGAAGAGACCACCTAACCAAAATATCAAGTGCACTCATCGTTAATGTAGATATAATACATATAATTATATATATATACAGTGGTACGGAAATATTCACCCCCCTTAAATTGTTCCATATTCTTTTTATATTGCAGCCATTATTGCCTAAAAAAATCGTTAAGTTCATTATTATGTGTTCGCTCATTAATGTACACCACAGCACCTCCCATATTGAAGAAAAACACCAGAATTGTTGACATGTTTTGCAGATTTTTAAAAAGAAAACTGAATATCACATGTCCCGAAGTATGCAGCCCCTTGGCTCAGTATTTGGGTAGAAGCACCCTTTTGATCTATACAGCCATGAGTCTTTTTGGGAAAGTTGCAACAAGTTTTTCACACCTGGATTTGGGATCCTCTGCCATTCCTCCTTGCAAATCCTCTCCAGTTCTCTCAGGTTGGATGATAAACGTTGGTGGACAACCATTTTTAGATCTCTCCAGACATGCTCAATTGGGTTTAAGTCAGGGCACTGGCTGGGCCATTCAAGAACAGTCACAGAGTTGTGGTGAAGCCACTCCTTCGTTATTTTAGACTTCGGGGGCTCATTGTCTTGTTGGAAGGTAAACCTTCGCCCAGTCTGAGGTCCTGAGCACTCTGGAGAAGGTTTTCGTCTAGGATATCCCTGTATTTGGCCGCATTCCTCTTTCCCTCGATTGCAACCAGTCGTACTGTCCCTGCAGCTGAAAAACACCCCCACACAGCATGATGCTGCCACCACCATGCTTTCACTGTTGGGACTGTATTGGACAGGTGTGTGTGCAGTGCCTGGTTTTCTCCACACATAACCGCTTAGAATTAAGGCCCAAAAGTTCTATCTTGGCCTCATCCGAACAGAGAATCTTATTTCTCACCATCAGGTGTTGGAGGCCTCAAGGTGTTTTTTGCTGCACTGAGGAGAGGCTTCCTCAGGAGACGCAAGGAGGCACTCTGCCATAAAGCCCAACTGTGGAGGCTTCATGATGTGTTAGACTTTCTACAACTTTCTCAACCTGCTCCCGAACTTGGCATCGCTGGGCTCAGGGCCGCCCCGACAGTGATCTTATGGTGTTCTTCTTTAACCTCTCTCGATCACCAGGCTCTTCTCCCCCGATCTCGTTTGGCCGGAACGGCCAGCTCTAGAAGGGTTTCTAAGGTCGTGCCCAAACTCTTCCATTTAAGGATTATGGAGGCCACTGTGCTCTTTGGAACCTTAAGTGCAGCAGAATTTTTTTTTTAACCTTGGCCAGATCTGTGCCTTGCCCAATTCTGTCTCTGAGCTCTTCAGGCAGTTCCTTGGACCTCATGATTCTCATTTGCTCTGACAGCACTGTGAGCTGTAAGGTCTTATATAAAGACATTGTGGCTTTTCCTAAATCAAGTCAATCAGTATAATCAAACCAGCTGACCCAATTAAGGCTCATGTTAGAACCATCTCAAGGATTATCGAAGACATGAACAGCACCTGAGTACTATAATGAATTGCACGCGCAAATGGTCTGAATACTTAGAACCTGTGATATTTCAGGTTTTTTTTTTAATAAATCTGCAAAAATGTTAAAAATTCTGTGTTTTTCTGTCAATAGGGGTGCTGTGTGTACATTAATGAGTGAAAAAAATTAACTTAAATGATTTTAAGCAAATGGCTGCAATATCACAAAGAGAGAAAAATTTAAGGGGGTCTGAAGACTTCCGGTACCCACTGGATAATATTATACACACACACACACACACACAGGGACACTACGGTCAAAAGTTCAAGGGATCAGTAAGACTTGTAATTTTGTATAAGAGAGTCTCGTATGCTCATCAAGGCTGGGGCAGTTTTTATTTGATCAAAAATACAGAAAAAAACGTAATCTTGCTAAATGTTATTGCAATATAAAATAATGGGTGTTTTTTTATTTTAATATCCTTTAAAATAAAATTAATTTCTGTGAAGCAAAGCTGAATTTTCATCAGCCATTTCTCCAGTCTTAAGTGTCACATGATCTTTCAGAAATCAGTATAATATGCTGATTAATTATTAGAATTATCAATGTTGGCACATTTTTTATTTATAACTTTTTTTGGAAACTGCGAGTAGGCTGGTTTTTTTCGGAATTCTTTGATTAATTCAAAGTTAAAATAAACAGCATGTATTCAAATACATTTGTTCTACAACATTATAAAGATTATTGTCTATCACTTCTATTCAGTTGTAACACACTCCTTGCTAAATAAACGTTTGAATTTCTTTCAAAAAAAGAAAAATAAAAGATTAGTCTGACCGCCAAACTTTGTGAAACTGTAGTAATATTGTTTATGAAGAAATTTCTATTTTAAATAAATGCTCTATCTTTTTTAATTTGTAGTCATCAAAGAATGCAGCAAAAAACTATCACCGGTAAATTTCCAAAAAAATTAACAGCACAATAGTTTCCGTCTCAGCATTGATAATAAATCAGCATATTTGATTTCTTAAGGATCATGTGACACTTAAGACTGGGGTAATGATGCTGAAAATACAGCTTTGCATCACAAGAATAAATAGCATTTTAAAATATATGAAAATAGAAAAACAGCTATTTTAAATAGTAAGAATATTTCACAATATCACAATTTTTTACTGTATTATTGCTCAATAACTGCAATCCTTGATGAGCATAAAGAAACTCCTGGTAAAAACACATTAAACTCGTTCTGATCCGAAACCTTTGACCAGTAGTGTATATGTTTGTGTGTGTGTGTAATATATATATATATATATATATATATCTATATATATATATAATATATAATATATACATAATATTTACAGTAAGGTCCCTTAGTTAACGGAATGTTAAAAGATACAACATTTGATTTTAATAATGTATTAGTAAATGTTTACATTAATGAACATTAACTAAGATTAATACATTTTTTTAAATGATTATTTCACTGTTTTGTTCATGTTAACTAATGCAGTTAACTAATGTTAACAATGGAACCTTATTGTAGTGTTACCAAATAACTGTTAAAATACTGGCATGACTTTCAGCGTCTCTATAAAGTGCGTCTCTTTAATTGAGAAATGATCATAAGGGAATTTGAGATCACGTTTCATATAAAAATGCGCAAACAGAAGTTCTCTAATTCTTAATCCAATTTTGTTGGCTACAGATACATGTGTGCCCAACACAAATACCTGAAGAACTCCATGAAGGAAAATCCATAGCCATGCTGTTCAGCAATCCCAGCACACACCACATTTGCAGATGCTCCAATCAGTGTTCCATTTCCTTTGGGAATAGAAAGAGAAGAAGAAAAAATGAATGAATATCTTGGATAACTCTGATAGATTGAATAAACATAGACATTCATTTATTTTTAAAGAAAAAATAAATGTTTGCCTAGTGAATTCTTCCATATACTCTCTCTCTCTCCTCTCTCTTCTCTATATTATCTATATATTATGCTCACACACAAACACACATGGTAAAAAATGTATAGCCTGAATGCCCTGTAAGTCACTTAGGATAAAAGCGTCTGCTAAATGCATAATTTTTAAATTATTATTAATTAAATAATTACATAATTATCACCTCTAACCATCACTTGTCTGCTTGAGATAGAGGAGCTGAGAATTTGTAAATGTTTAAAATAGCAAACTATATGTTCTCGCTACATACAGCACGTACAAACACGGATCTTTATAAATTAATATTTAATTGATTTGGTGCCCAATGTTGCACACGAGATTTTGTTATCTGATTGCAATTTTACGTCTCCACTGTGCCAATCACTGTCTGTTAGAAGTACCAGGCATGAATGCCAGCCTTCCACGTGCTAATTGCAGAGGTGATTGAGCGCAAGGGTTATTGTTTTGTAATCCAACCATGCTTTGGACTGCAGGGACTCAAGAGGGGACTATCTGTCGCCAAATCAATCACAGGCATGAATAGCTGTCTGATGAATCGACAAAGAAGGTGCATCCCTTCATCAATAGCATGTCGAGAACATTTCTTCGGGCATCAGTGTGTTCTTCAATTATGTTCCCAACCTCTGATCCAGGTGGTTCATCAGTTGTATGATTTAATCTCACTGATCTCCACACCTCAATATATAAGACTTCCAAAACTGGGGATGAAACCAGTGTGATGGTGCCTTTAGCAATTGTTGAGCAAGTACGCATTACTATATTAAACGCGTTACTTGTAATTTTGAATTTTATTTTGTTAGTAGAGATAGGTTAACGCGTTACTCAGTTTCAAATAGTAATTGTCGAGCAGGGGTGCCCAACCCGCTCCAGCGATCGCCGGTCCGTCAAAGTTCAGCGTCCACCCCTAAGCAAACAAAGTCCTGAAGCAAACTATTAGGGTCTTCAGTGATCAACTTAAAAGTACCACGACAGTGTCTTTGATTGATTGGAGCTAACATTTCAGGACAGGTGACATCACCCGAGAAGCAGAGTTGGGCACCCTGAATTAAGTATCGTCTACCAGCGAGGTTCTATACGTTCTGCCGCTTACATTACTGACAGAATGCAGTGATGTTAGAATCTATAGATGTGTAAGAAAGTAAGTGTAGCACACGCACCTGTCTAATCCGGTGCCAGTGGATTAGAACCTGCTCTCGCGAGACCGACGCAACAGAGGCGGGACAAGATGGTGGGGTGCTGCTGGCAGGCGGGTTATCATGTGTGTGCTGGATGCGGGAGAATAAAATGGTTACAGGTGCAAGAGCTCTTGCAGAGTTTCAATTTAGGCTATAACACGTGTTTGCAACGTTGAGCAATGCAGTGCTGAAATTTGTGTGCTCATGAATCCTCGTATTATAACACACGGATTGTAGACAGTATGAAAGATTCATTATGCATATATTAATTGTGTTATAACAGAGCTTTGTGAGAATTCGATGACTGAGAATGAATCTTTACGAGTTATATTGCGCGCTCTTTGCTGCATTCTGCTGCCAAAACCAGGCAGCACGCTCGCAGGCGCAGCAGCCGCTTGCTTATTTAAAAATAACATTGTTCTGGTGAATGTGATGCTTTTAATGAACAAATAATTAGCAGGGAGAAGTTGTCGTATGCTGGGATTTTCATCGTGTCATGGAGAAAAAGTAAGTAACTAGTAAGTACTAATTATAATTACTTTTTAAATAAAGTTAATCAGGAACTTGTTTTTTTTAACGTGAGTACTTTTAAGAGAGTGAATCATTAATTTTGATTATATATTTGCACAGAGTAACTTGCCCAACCCGGTTCTTGTAGCATGTCGCAAATTCAGTTTTAGACTGGTTAAACCCTACCTAAACAATGTATATTCCAATATACATTTTTTTTAAAAACTACATCTAGTATAGTGAAGAGGCCTCTTGATTTCTTACAAAGCATTTTCCACCGACATTTTCAGTTTTAGTGACTAAAGGCCCTTATATGGATGACAATTTTCTGATTTTGCTAACAATTTTAAAGCTCTAAAGGCAGTTTGCAGACTTTGCACCCATCAAGTTGTCAATGTTTCCTAAAAATACACATTCTTAAAGCATGTTGTTTGCCTTGTAAGGCAATGATTTTTATATGAAAGGGTTCCATCTTGAAGTGTACAGCGTGTGACACAAAACCAGAATGTCTGCCTATCATTTCATGTATGATACTACGACAGCTAAGCACTGCCTAACTCTCCATCATTGAATTAACGTCTGTAGGACTGGCCAACAAAAAGACATCTCTCCCGGGTTCCTTAGAGCCAAACAGCAAGGAGCATTTTCAGATGGCCTTGTACAGCCACCTACATTCCCTAAATGTAGAGAGAATCTATTGTGCACTGTGTGGCTTTCACAACCGTGAAGAGAAGTTTGGGGTCATGAAAAACACAGCTTACATAAGGTTGACACAATGTCGATAAGAGACCTTTTTTGAATCACTAGTAATGGACTAGCTTGTTATATTACAGATACTGTACATTTAGTCCAGTAAATTACGACTTTCTCTCGCTTCTACATGTTTGTGTGCAAATTCAAATGAAACAGGCACAAATTATGTATTTTAAACAAACAAGAGTATTTATTGGCGTTCGTCAATCCACTTGTATACAAAGGTTGCTTGTAAGTGTAATTTTGTTTTAAAAAAATCACTTATATGATATATACAGAGAGCAATAATGTAAAAAGGAAAGGGGGGAAAAAAAAAAAAAGCAACTGACCTCCATGCAAGCTCCCATAGCCATGCAAAAATGAATTCTTGACTGGAAGTTGACATCGATCATCTTGACTGAGGTTTTTTAACACAAATCGGAAAGAAGAAAAAACACTCAATACATTATACATGGTACCTTTACTTTAACGCCTTAGGTTTATATTTGCATTACAAAGGGTTATTAAAGGCCATAATGCATTATAATTATTCATAATGTGCGTTGTAATACATTACAGTATATCTTGTCGTAAATTATAACTGATTTTAAAATGCATAGTGTAACAATGAATTGTTAAGAGTTATAATGTATTAGTTGTGGTTACAATTATTCATGAGATTGTTCAATCTTAAAGGTGCATTACCAGGCCTAATTAATACACCCTTAGAAACCACTTTTATAATGCATTATACATAAAGGCTTATTAAAGTGTTACCAATATATTATATATAGTGTTGTATATAGGGTGGATGGATAGATAGATAGATGGATGCCCTAATCATAATTCTCATAGCCAATGTACTTAATAAAGAAAAGCATATTTCAAACAACCATCTGTCAAGAACATTGTGGATGTCAGGGTCACTAAGAGTGTTATATTCAATAATTCTGACAGCCGTCCAACCTATTAGCAGATTGAGTCATATTCTTCTGCTCCACAAGTCAAGAACAAGAAAATCAATAGCTGATGACATTAGATTTCTTTATCCATATTTCTCTTTTTTTAGCACAGATACAGAGCTTGAATAAACAGCAAATGAAAATCTCATGAAACAGCATGTATGATCCAAGCATCACCCAACTTTAGCCCAGATCATGAATCGACCATTGGTAGGAAATGGACACTACCACAATGCTTAGCCATCTTACTTAGCATGAGCATCTAAGGGGGAAGAAGCCGAGAGGCATCCTGTTGCGACCCAACAAATATGCATTGCATCTGTTTCTCAGGCAACCAAAAAAAATAAGCCTAATATCGATCTTCCCACCAGTGTAGTGTAATTTAAAGATAGCATATTTGCAGAAAATGTCTTCTGCTTCGAAGATTTCTGTGTGTAGCCACTTGTCCGCTACACGCTGGCCTCCCAGCTAACATCGGCTTCCCAGCGGTCACCAAGTCGAACGGTTGAAATAAATTACAGAGCACAAACTGTGCTTACAATTTTCTCACAGACATTTTGCCATCCGTGGTTCATTCAGCTGTGCATCGACACTGCGTGTATGGGAGGGCACCAGACCAAGCAACCGTTCACTTGTCGAAAAGAAATAGCAGTTTAATGTTTGCGTGGAGACGGTTATCGAATTAAGCTCCCAACATGGTAAATATGAATAATTAACCATAACTAGTTTATAATTAACTATTCATATTTTAGAATCACTGTAGATATTTAGCTGACCACTCATGGTCAACCGTCTTGTCAATTCTAAGAAAGTTAATTTCCTAGTTAAAGGAAATAACTTTCTTACTGTCAATCCAAAAGTTTGTAGCATAAATCTGCATGATTAAGTGACTTCAGTTATGAGCAAACAATGAACAACGGCAAGTGTGATACAAGTAAGACTTTATAAACTACATAAACACTTAAACAAGTCTAACATACACATACACACACATAAGTCGCGGTCTAACATACACATACAACAGCACAACCCCACATACAGTTGGTATAGGAAAGGGTTAAGGTTTAGCACTAAAGAAAGAGACATAAGGAATGATATTTATGGAACCATTTTGCATATTCATCCGATCTAAGCCTGAGGGAAAACGTCCGATTCTTAGTTCAAACAAACCTTGTAAAAAGTTGTAACTGATACTTAATGCATCAATTAAATCGACTAAGTTTGATACTTGCGTATGTCTGAAAAATATTCCTGATGCCATCTTAAGGCCCCAAGATCTTGCTGAAGTTGGTTGATGCGGGGGGGGGGGGGGGGAGAACTGAAAAAAAAGGGAAAGAAAGAGCGAGTTTGAGTCAGAATCACTTGATGAATGAAAAGGACTAGGCCTGAGCCTGGCACGAGCTTTGGTATCCTGGAGCTTTTCTCACATCTTCATCTTAGCATCTCACTGAACCACCGACTGGGGCGGTCACATGGTGTGTCAGCTTTAAAGTCAGAGAAGATCCCCGCCTCTCAAGATTGGTTCGTCCAATGAGGAAGGCTGAAATTCCAAGCGGGAGGTTGGAAATACTGGGATTTTTATGACTCTTTGTCTGTATGCATGGTATTTTGCATATGTAATTCGTTGGAGTGTTGAGGCACGAATTAGTACATATTATTAGAACATCAATATGTTGCATAGTTATCAGCATATAATATACACACTTGTATCGATCATAAGAAGGCGAATTCATAGACACTAGACATGAAATAGTTACTTATATGAATGAGTGGTTTATCGTAAGCTTGAATAAAAATAGTCTATAATACAACATATTAAATACAACACAGCAATAATATAAACAATGGCCTGAAGAAAATGTGTGTTCATTCAAAACTGAAGGTTTTTTTTTTTCCTATGAATTAATTAGAGAACAGTCCTTTTCTCTGGGCATTGTGTGTCTTTCTTATGAGTAAAATGAGGGAGTTTCTCCCCCACATTCCTTTTAGGCCATAAAACCAGAGATATCATGATTAGTTGTCATGGTGAACAAGGTTGGGGGATGGTGTTCAGCCGAAAACATAACATCCAGTATATTGAGTGAGGGGACAGTGACGATTTGTTAATCTAATGAATAAATGATTTGTTAAATCAAATAAAAATTAGTGTGTCAGATTGGGCGAGACGCTACATAGACGCAATACATAACAATTGTTTATCTGCGTGGTAGATCCTAACTTGACACAGGTGGCATGGAAACATTTTTACAGCTATCACACATGGTCTCTGTAATTATTACTCTGCAATCTTAAATATTAGTATATTTATTACAAATAAAATGACTTTGATAATTAAACCGGATTAACCAATCAACATTTTAAAATTCTTTTTTGAAGGATCACGTGACACTGAATCCTGGGGTAATGGCTGCTGAAAATTCAGCTTTGCCATTACAAGAATAAATTACATTCTGAAATATTTTAACAGAAAAAAAGTTATTTCAATTTAAATTTCATTGCTGTCAGTCAATTTCAGATCCTGGTTCTCACCAGGTGGTTCTTTTGGGATATTCTTGTAGATCTATTTCAGGAAAACCACTTAGTGTTCCTGAAAATATAATATCAATTGTGGCTTAAAGGTTTACCACAAAGACAGAACCTTAGATAATACAGGTTAAGAATGGTCAATACTGTTCATGTTAAATGATCACCTTCATTAAATCCCACAAGCACTTTGTTCAAGTTTACTTATTGCATTTACAGAACAATCCTTGGCAAGTCACCCATCAAATGGCCAGGGACACAAAGGAGATCTACAAACATGGTGAGGGAGAGCAGGGACATGTCTGCAGCCATGTATACGTCATATATAATCCCTTACAGATGAGACCAGGGACAGAAGTAAACAGCTTCTGTATTGATCTTCAGATCAGATGTTTAATGCTCCATGTGGATGTCAGTGATTGTGTCATGTTTGAAAAGGTACTCAAACTGAACACTCTGAGCATGATACGTGATCCTAAACATGGTGAGCACAATTTAAAATTGATTTATGCATGGTGTGATATGGAGTCAATACTTAAAGCAATTTAAATGTCTAACCACAGAAACTTGCTGCTTAGACCATTATGAAGTTCCACGGCGGAATATTTTGGCTAGTTAAAGGGGTCTTATGACATTGCTAAAAAGAACATTCTTTTGTGTATTTGGTACAATGCAATGTGTTTATGCGGTTTAAGGTTAAAAAAATGTACATAATGTAAAAAATTTTCCACATAATGTACATTATTGTTGCTCCTCTATGCCAGGCCTTTCTGAAACGCGTAGATTTTTACAAAGCTCATCATTCTGAAAAGCGAGGTGTGCTCTGATTGGCCAGCTATCCAGTGTGTTGTGATTGGCCGAATACCTCAAGCGTATGGCGGAAATGTTATGCCCCTTACCACATGATGAATGCCAGGTTGGTCCCGGCGTGGTAAGACTCAAACCAATTACACAATGACCCTTAAACGATGCATTTGTTGCATCCAGTGGGGATATAATTACTGATTATAATGACTTATACTGTCTTTTTACGCATTGCGTACCGCGCTGCGTAAACATAAAACCATTTCTGCATTTGTGACTGGAGAAACGACAAACAACAAGCGCTACTCTACACTGCTCAAAACTCGCGTTTGAATCGTCAGTGGCAAATTCTTTAAATGTGAAAACGTACTTACAGCCTGGTGAGTCAGACAATGCGGGCCAGACTGTCCTTGCAAAGTTGGAATTGCCCCACTTTATAGACCGACCACATTTGTAGGCTAATCTCCCAGAAACAGTCCTCGTCCTCCGTAAAATGCGCTGCACACATCTGAATATTTGGGTTGAATGGTCTTTCTAATGAAGCTTGTTGACCAAATGAGGCTTGAGGGTTAAGTTAGTTATGAGGTCCGATGAGGACACCAGCATGCCAGCATTCAGACCACTCTTCAAGAGGGCGGTTAAAAATAACTGAACACATGCTGATTTTTGTTGTTAGTAGTCAAAAACAGGCACATTCTGTGCTCTACAGAAATGAAGTGTGTGTTTAACTGCATGGTCTTTTTAGTCCAGCTTCAGATTGTCAGAGGGCACTGCTGAGAAGTCTTTTCTGTATTTATACAGTGATGGGGCCTGCAAAATCAATGTGATCCATTACCACCACAGGTGTATCCTGAGCTCAAGTACATTTCACTCTGTTCATCTATCATTTTTTGACAGAGCGAGAGAAAGAGACTAAAGAGACTAAATAACACTAAATAGGACAGAGTTGCAGGTCCCAGTGGCTAACTAGTCATCCAACAATCGACTTGATGTACACGCGTCCTAAGAAATATACTATATATAATCGGGGTCAGTTTGACAGGCTAATTATACTAGACTAGTATTCAGCTAGTTGTTCACATAACAACTTTGCCTAACTAGTTGCCTAAACTAACAACTAATGTAGTTTTGTTCATCCCTACTACACACAAGGCGAGAAAGTAAGCGAAAGTAAGAAAAGAGGTCAAAATAGACCGATCAAATGAAACGTGTGGAAAACGCTGGAGAAGAAGGAAATGAAAAGGCTTTTGAAATGCTAAGTGACTTGTCTCTTCATCTGCCCTGCATTCTTCCCTTCTGCTCATTTGGCAGTGCGGGATCGGCAGCACAGCTCTGTCTGTTTGGTGCCATGTTCATCATATCAGCTCACAGCACGTGTTCCTTCATGATGCACATGATTCATGCGCTGCTCTGATAGCACATCATCACTCACTACTGTTTTTCACACGTTTCAGGTGACTATAGAGAATAAGATGCACTATTTTCACCTATTTGTCAACAAAACGTGGGCAGTTGACACGACATGGCAAGCAGTGACGGCAGTGTCCTGCAGTGTGACATGCCATACTAAAAGTATTTTAAAAAGCATATTTCTAATTAATTTATAATCATAAAACAGCTCCAGTGTTCTACTTTGCATAAATAATGAGTACTGGGACATTTCACGTTTTACTTTGTTCACAGGGGTTAAATTGAAAGAGCTCCAAAATCTGGCAGTGGTTCAGGGTCTCTAGGCAAGATATGACAATCCGTCAAGTTAAGTAAGGGACTTCAGTCATTATCATTACATAAATCGCTTCAGGTTCGTCCAAGACCCTCCTGGTTCACATCAGAGGTCAGATCACTTGTCTTATTTTGTGATAAAGATCAGGTGACTGATATTACGCCTTACATAACTTTGTATACAGACTATGTTTAAAAGATTTTTGTCTTAAAGAAATGAAGTGAAATAAGCAGTTTCAGCATCTATCATTACTACTTGAATACTATATTACTGTACCTATTTATTGTTACAAAAATAATTAAAGTTTAATTAATACTTTAAATTGAACATCATTTTATGGCTCACAAAAACAATAAAATCCTGTAAAAAAATCATCATTGGACCCACATAAATATAAGCCAAGCACATTTTTTAAATCGCTAAAAATAAATCTTCTTGAGCCACCAATCAGCAAATAACAGAAAAATATAATATGTAATATATATTACATACTTTTGAACGGTAGTGTATATTGTAACACAAGTTACAAACAAATGCGGTTCTTTTACATTTTTTATTCATAAAAGAATCCTAAAAAAAAGTATCACAGTTTTTAAAAAATATTAAGCAGCACAACTATGTCCAACAATGATAATATATAAGCATATCAGAATGATTTCTGGAAAGGATCACGTGACACTGAAGACTGGAGTAATGGCTTATGAAAATTCAGCTTTGCTTTACAGGAATAAATTATATTTTAGTTATTTTAAATTGCAATATTTCACAAAAAAAGGCCAAGTACTAATAAAATGTCTGTGTACGAAAGATGTCAGACAAACTAGAGTGTGATTCTCTTTTTTTACCATAGATTTGTGTTTGTGTGCAAATGCTTGAAGGAGTAAGTGAGTTCCTTACCATAGTGGCAGTGAAGGGAATGTTGTCTATAAGAGAGGAGGCCAGTGCTGAGACCCACATGACCAAAATGATGGCGATGGCCAACCGCTCGTCCTCTGGCACTGCCTGGGAGAGAAGATAACAATAAAATGTCACAACCAAACACACACACACAAACCCTCTCTCTCTGTCAGTCTCAGATGCCAACACAAAGGTGGGAGGGCTTTGCAGACAATGTGTTCATGATATAGTCACATTGGATTCATTATTTCACGCTCTGTTGCTTTCATAAACCGAAACACAACACATGTACACAAACAGATGTAAACACACACTCTCACCATACGCCTGTTTTCAATCCAGCTATAATGTATGTGAAAACGCACCGTAGCCTTTTTATTAGCATGTAGGAATGCTGTTTATTAGAAAATTGTTTTATTTCAGTCGTTTCCCCACTATTTCTCTTTTTGGTTGTTCATCTACATGGTCAGATTTTGGGGGTCCTGGTGCTGCTGATTGGATTGAATGCATCAGAGCTCCACAGCAGCACCTGTCATGAATAATTACCGTGATTGTAAAAGGCTTGCACACCAAACACAAGCTGACGGGTCTATCAGAGAGTGATCGCCAGCCAGGCAGAGCTGGACACTTCCAGGTCTGTAGAAATCTCTGTATTTATTGCCCACATAGACCTACTATTGGATCAAAGATAATAATAATTTCAGCCAGCCACACTATTTAATGAGGTTCATTTGGCAGGTTTACATAGTTTTTTTAAGTGTGGAAATGCATGCTCTTAGAATTATGGTCCATGTGTGAAAAAAGATATGGAGTAAAACAGAGCCGTCCACTTTTTTACAGCCTTGGTTTTTTCCATAGAGATTTTTTAAGTCTTTGTTCAAGAGTTATAAACCATGAACCAAATCAACCAGCAACGAGGTTAATCACATTACAAACTTTAATTTGAAGCAAAAATGTATTTGAAAATTGACAAGTGTACTTAACAGTTTTACCCACAGATCCATGAAGAACTGTGAAAGCCATAAACAAAACGACATATTTTATGCTCATTTCAAAACATGCATATATAGACAAATACAGTACTTAAAAATAAAGGTTCTTTTTTGGCATTGATGTTCCCATGGAACCTTTCCGTTGCACCAAGGGTTCTTTATAGTGAAAAAAAGGTTCTTCTGATTATTAAAATATTCTTAACAAAAAAAAGGGTTGTTTTAAGCACTGTTCACAAAGTGGTTCTTCTATTGCATCCAAACCCCCTTTATTTTTAACAGTGTACTTCATTTGCGATGCTTCATGGGAAGTGGGCAGGCAAATCAGGAAATTAGTAAATAATTCCTTTTTCACAATTTGCTTATTGTGATTCTCTGATTGGTGGAGGTTTCATTGCTGAATCATTGGGTAATTTAGTTTCTCATCTGCTGTTAAAATGATTATTTAAAAAATATGTTGAAATAATGCAGGCAGATGGACATGTACTATCAATTAACAACCTTGTACTGTAGCTCACACTGTAAGTTAAAAATCAATCCTAAAATGAATGGGATTTTGCAAAATCCATGTTGGCACTTCATAGTAGACTAAGCTGTAGCATAGAACTCGGACAACAGTGAATCTCAAACTAAATACAAAGGGAACTGCAACTTTATATCTAAAATGTGATTTTATCTATCAGAAATGAACTTCATATCTCACAATGACCTAATATTTTGCAAATGCAGCTTTGTTTCCTATAATTGCAACTTTATATTTTGCAGTTTAAATGTCATATGTTACAATGTGACTTACAATGACTATCTGCTTTTACTCAGAAACAGAAAAAAACAGATCTTCCCCTCAAAATCCGATCACAAGTGGTCACAGGAGACACATCTGAAAAATGTTACATCAAGGTGTAAACAGCATGTGTCGCCTTCCCACTTGTGATCGTATCACCCAAGATTTAACACCACTTTTTGGGATAGATTTTGTGCTGATTGCATAACACCTTTAGTGAGTCGAGCAGCAAAGCAACACAGCCCATGCAAATATAAATTCTTAGTGAATTCCCCCCAAAGACTGTATCAAATACTTCTGGAGCAAATACTCACTTTTATCAACACTGCTGTCTGCTCCCCGATGTAGTCGATGAGCTGCAGCTGTGCTAGGGCCTTAAAAACACACCAAAGAGAAAATCAAGTCATAGACCAGAAACCAAAACAATAGACATTTAACCTGACAGCTCTGATTTTCCATCTTTTAAACAACGGAAGTGGAATATCAGTATTCATCTATTTTTGTCTCGCCGCTTGCGGTGCACACTGGTAGGAGTGATTTGTGAATGTTGGCTCTGCTATAGAGGGCAAACAGTTTATCTTGGAGCAGCGTTATGCTCCCCACTGGGCCCAAGGGGTGGGCTTCCCTGTGTGAATACTGCCCTCCTAACAAAACAAAGGATTAAACCAACACAAACAGCAAACCTAGCATTTCTGCTGCTGACATGCTCACTTTCTTCTTAGACTCCCAATCTCTAAGTCACCCTCTTTCTCCTTCTTTATTTATGAATGTGATGGATAAAAATAAACATAACAATGCACTATTATATACACTATTAATATTTTATCTTTCATGACAATGCACTTATATTAAAAATATTTTGTTCTCTATAACAATGCACTTTTTCCCTCGGGTTTGTAAATAAAAAAAAGACACATTAAATTCAGGGAGGGAAAATAAAAAAAATAAAAGAATAATAATAAAATGTATTAAGCATATACATAATAATACACTATTATATATCTTTCATGACAATGCATTTTAAATATTTTGTCTTCTATAACAATGCATTTTTTCCTTTTTCACACTTAAAAAAAAGAGTGTGTAAATATAAAACGACCACAAACATACATATGTTTGTGTGTGTGTGTGTGTGTGTGAAATAGATTTAATAAAAGAAGTAGAACACATTTTCTTACAATAATTGTGCAAATTAATTTAGAGTTAATACAAGTCTAATATAATATAAATCTTTTTTAATCATATTTTAGGGGAATTAAATTTTCTTTTTTTTATTATTATTATTGCATTAAAAAAAAATTAAGGGGGCGCATTTGAGGCATTACAGGCTCCAAACCAGCATCCAAAACACGACATGGGCCAGTGGCCAGCTAAACTGATCTTGGTAAACAATGACTAGCCATCACTGTGATGTAACAGATGACAGAACATTGGGATATGTGGGCGTTTGTTGAACATTAGCATACCTCCATAAGCACAAACAGAGCAGCGAAGAACAACAGGGTGGCCCATTCCACTCTGTGAAGTATGATCTCGAAGTCCTGAATGTCAGCCAGCACCAGTAACCACAGAGCCCCCAGAATAGCAATCCAACCTGAGGGACAAAACAGTACATCAATGGAGATCACTGGAAAACAACCAAGAACACTGTTCACACAAACATTTGATTTCCTGTTGTTGCACGTAAAGGTTTTAAGATAATGGAAAAAAAAAAAAAAAAAAATTTTTTTTTTTCCTGAAAACAGCCACCGCGGTTAATGCAATGCATCAATCATATGTTATGTCTCTATCTATCTTGCCTTCTCACGACCACAAACACTTTCTCATCAGCCGACCACAGCAGTCCTAAATCTGGCATTCCACTCACACAAAAAAACATTCAGCGGGAGAGAGAACAAACAGCAGCATTCAATTAGAAACACAGTCCAGCCACCTTACAAACAGGCTCATAATCGCTCTGCACATCGATACACTGACACCACAGGTAGTCTGCATCACCACAATGGACTACAGACTGTCAGGGCACAAGAATAATAAGCCAGTTACTGGATAATCTTCATTAAAGTCTTCTGTGATGTGCCCGACACTGATCTAACTAAGAACCTCAGTCTAAATAAATGATGGGAATCACAACTACAGTAGATATAACAACATAAAAGCTGAATTTTCAGCAGCCATTACTCCAGTCTTCAGTGTCTCATGATCCTTCAGAAATAATTCTAATATGCAGATTTACTGCTCAAGAAACATTTCTAATTATTATAAATGTTTGAAAATAATTGTGCTGCTTAATATTTTTGTGGAAAAAGGGTAATACATTTTTTTCAGGATTATTTTATGAATAGAAAATTCAAAAGAACAGCATTTATTTGAGATAGAAATTTTTATTAAAGTCTTTAAAGTAATTTTTTTGTTCAATGAATGCAGGCTTGCTAGTAAGATGCCTAAAGCTTCAATTTTATGTGAACATTCCCTGTGCTCTGTTCAATAAATATTAGCCAAATAAAAGTCAATCTGTACCACAGTTTATTTTAATCCACTCGTGATATCAATCTGAAATATCTCTGAAAAATGGAGGGGAAATATAAAAGGACATTAGCTGGTGTGAACATTGTGCATGCTGTCAAGTAATATTGCCAGACATTTTACTGCTGATTAGGTGATGTTCTGTCTCCCAGAAGCCTCTGGGATTAAAAACATACGCAGCGTGTCAGGAACAAAATGTACGAGTCACTAAAGTGAGACGGATAATACAGCAGGAAGCAGACCGGCGTTATACTGCTCCATAACATGCGGTGGTAGAAGTCCATCATAATGAGTGTGCCATTTAGACATCAAGACCGTGCACAACTAATGCGTCACATCTCAGTTTTTGACCTTTACTATAATAGCCACAGAAAAACAGGCTTTATTCTGGACCTGCGTATTACATGCAACTGACGTTGACAATTTAAAAAAAACAAAAAAACATAAATGACCGCCTGCAAATGTCACAACAAACGAACAGAAGCCATTAGCCCACTTAATGTATGCATACACGCTGGGAGAAACAGTTACAAGCAGTAAAATCAGAGTTAGAAATGTACATAAGTGCAGATAGTGGATTATCTTCTCTAAATTGTGTTTTACTGGAGCACCATTAAGGGGACATTCATCGTAGCATCCAGATAAAATTTTTCCTGAAATAATATTTCCTAGTATTGTGCTTGTCATAATTTAACAAAACAAAACAGTGAAAGGGAAAAATTCATTTCTTGTTATTTTGCATTTATTTGATTTTGCAATATTAATCTTTCTTTTGATTATTAATCCTCAGTGTACTCCGAAAACAAATATGAGAGGGAAAGGGAGAGTGGATGATGTTCGGTTGGTGTAGATGGGTCTTGAGTTAAAAGCAGGAACACATAGTGAGGACTTAGGGAGTTCAGTCTTTGAAGCAGCATGTGTTGAGCAGATGGTCACGTACTGTACACCCCACACTATCAAAGCTTTGGGGTCAAAATGATATTTATTTCATATAATAACACAGTGCTTTCCTCTAGAGTCCACAATCAGGAACCGGGGCCAGATTCACAAAACATTCATTCGTGAACAAAAAAGTTTTCTTAACTGCCATTTTCTTCTTCTTATTTTTTAAATTTGGACAGAACACATGAACACACGCATTCACACAAGTTACAGAAAGAGAGAAAGTGAGGAAAGAATGAGTTTGAGAGAGTGAAAATGTGAACTCCCAAATTTATAGCAATGTGCGCAATTGCTTAGACCTGAACAACCATCAATCATTTAATTAACCCTCGCATTGAGTTCCTCAATGAGGCTAAAATTTATATTATTAATGCACCAGTTCAGCTAGAATCTAGAGGTACTTGCGTTGCTTGTTTAGGGGGGTCCCCTTGTTGTCCTCATTGCAGAAAGGGTTTACCCAAGTTTGTTGATTGGCTGGAAGTCCAGATGTCGTTCGAAGTGACGTCTTGGGAAGCCAATTGTTGGGTGTTGGCTGAAGATGCGGAGTTGTGGGCTGGTTGAAGTTTTGAGGCGGCCACAGACTCGTGAACTCGGTAGATCGTCGTCATGCTTTGCAGCAAAACTTAACTCAAACCTACAACTCTCATGTAAAAGAAAAGAAATTAAGTCAAAAAAGAAAAGAGTAAAGTTTGACAAGACTAGATGGCGTTTCTCAGATTTCACGGGCAAAAAGCAGTGGCAAAAAGCATAGCTAAAAGCCAAAGGAACGGCAAAAAGCGTTTGATGGTGTTTGAAAATTTGATGGTGTCTTGAGTTTATAAACTGGGCTGTTAGACACATCCTAAATGGTGTCTTGACCAATTAGACATTGTCTTAGCTCGGGGCGTTGCTATGTTTCTCCTCCCAATACATAAATCAACATGTTATCTTATCAGTCACATGGTCCGAGTTTTTCCTGCTCTTGCAGAGTATAATTTGGACATGATTTCAATAACCAGAATATAATATATTTTTACAAAGTATTGATTGATAGAAACATTTAAAGCATGACTTTTCAAACTCATACATACCCAACATGAATATAATCCTATAAACTATTCAATAGTTATTCAAAATACATACAAAATGAGTGATTAGAACATGATAGTCAAATGTGTGGGTTACAGATATGGAGTTAAGCAATGTACTGATATTCATTTATAAGTCCTTTTGAGATAATTTTGGTGCATCTACATATGTAAAAGACAGTCTGTCTGTCGTTCTGTGAATGTGAGGATGTGCTTTGTGAGGAACAAAAGTTCAAAAGGTCTAGAAGGAGCCTGGTCTTTGTCCTGGGTGGGGGAAACCAATCTGAGGAAGTCTTTAGCTCATGATTTCTATCATGGATTTACATGTGATGGTCATGCTGTGCATTTCTTTGACCATTATCTGGTTACTTAACCGCCACTTTTGAAACCTCCTTCCTGAGTTGGAATTGTCAATAAGTGTTCTTTTGTTTCAAAGCTGCTAGTTGGTGGCGCCAGGGTATCATGGACAGATTTATGACGTTGTCTGGTTATCCTGGCCTCTTTGTGGAATTTGGCTCTTTGGGTGGTTCCAAACATGTTCTGATCAAATCTTAAATTGTCTGATTCGCTCTGGTACCCTACACTACATATAATACTAATAGGACTATTAATAGGGATGTGCACAAGTTTTCTGAAGCGACGCATTTACTGTAGCAAAAGTTAGCAAAAAGTATGTGCCAACATGAAAATACCAACAAAAAACTTCTAGGTATTTTTTTTAAAGATAAACAACTGTTTTGGATCGCCAGCTTGATGTAAAATCATTTGCCAAAAACCAGCGCTTGGGCCCAGAAAAGTGGGGTCTTCCATAAACATTTTGTCCCAGGGCTCTGTGAATTTAAGCCAGAAAGGACAATTGTGAGTGACAACTTTCCTCCAAAAATTAAGGAAGAGACTCCTCTTGTTTTTTATTTATTTCATTATTAGCCTGCATAAACTTTACAATCATGAAAGGCTCAACCTTCTCACTATTATTTTGACAGCAGAAATAGTCACAAATGTCAAAAATCCAACCCACTCAAAGCAGGATAACAAATTACTGAGCAATTATCTGAAGACCCCATTTCCACCAGACTATTTCCTGTTAGCTATCAGGGCTTTGGACTTTAGCCAGCGATGCCAGTGAGTGAAGTGCCTTCATTAAAATAAGCTGGACAATGGTCAAACAGCTACTATTCAAGCTTCCCAAATTTAACACAAAACACAACATATGCATACACACATACTTTTGGGATTATAACCAACGCTGGTCAGTAAATGCTGCAACAAACGGATACACTAAGAATCATAGCAGAGGGGGCGACAGTATGCTTCCAATTCTAGCAAAATTTGATTAAACAGGTGAGTGCTGAAGATTGCCCTTGGGAAATCATTTAATAAGGAATGAGAAGGATGAACAGAAGAAGAGCCAAAGACAGGAAGAGAAAGAACAGAAGTAGACAGAGAAAGAATCAGTTGCAGTCACACAGAGGACACAGATGTACTGTAATTGTGGAAGAGAATATATTAATGTAATGTTTAAACAAGGTAAAGATCTTAAAGGAAATAGTGTTCAGAATAGCTGAATGATGGAAGACAAAATTATGTAACAGGATGTCTATTAAATAAAAAAAAGTGGATTTTCGCAAATCAGGATGGAGTTTTATGGAAATTTATTGACAGAAGTTGAAACTGAATAGTAAAAATTAGAGTGTGACTCACTAATATAAGTGATGTAGTTCAAATATCTGTTACGCCCCTCTTGTTTGGTTGATAGCCTAAAGATGAATATGTAAACATAATTACAAAAATTATAAAGTAATACCAAAATTAAGCTCCTGTTTTCCCTTCAGAGTCTTTGAATATCCTCAGATCTAATGAAAACCCAGGAGAAAGAAAATAATGAAGCTTTAATCTCTTTAAAACTGTGATTATAAAGTTTGTTTTGCTTCTCATAAGATTAGAAGTCAAGAAGTATCAGTCTGATACTTAAATTATAAGCATGTTTTTTTTAGATATTAAAGGGGCTTTAGGGTGCAACAAAACATTACATGTATATATATTAGGGGTGTAACGATACACATATTTGTATTGAACCATTCGGGGGGGGAGAGAAAGAGCTTAAAGTGAAATATAATGTACCACAGGTTGTGACGGTGAGGTACTTTGTTTGAGTTTTCCCTCTTTTCCTTGCTTTTATTCGCTTTTAAATAGCTTGTAAATGCTTGTGCGCATTTTACTTTCACTTTCGAACTAGAGGCATTTCGGCGTCAATTGATTGAATTGACAACAACAAACCAGTACGATAAACTCACTTGCATTACCAGGACATTTCCTTTAAATTGTATCAACAAAACTGTGAATACAAATCCACCATGCTATATGCCGAATATAAAATAACAAATCTTGAGAATGGTTGCTTACCTCCAACATTCTATCAAGCAAGCATTTCCTTAATACTTCAAGCAAATAAAGAACCATTAGAGCCAAATTCATACAGACCTATTAGTCTTTTAGACAATAAGATATTGGCTAAGATATTAGCTACTTGCATCGAAAATATTCTCCCCTCTGTGATGTCCTTAGACCAGACAGGATTTATTAAAGATAGACTTCTTTTTTTATATATTAGAAGATTGTTTGATATTATTTACTCCACTGTTTCTGATAATAACCACTCTGAGATACTTATTTCTTTAGACGCGGAGAAAGCTTTCGATAGGGTGGAGTGGGATTATCTTTTCTCCACCCTATCGAAGTTTGGATTCGGCCCTAAATTTATTTCTTTGATTAAATTACTCTATGCAAAGCCTCAAGCTTCAGTGCAAACAAATTGTACTTCTAATTATTTCCCACTTAGTCGCTCCACTAGACAAGGATGTCCTCTCTCCCCTCTTTTGTTCGCGCTTTCCATAGAACCCTTAGCCATCGCCTAACGTGCTTCCAATACTTACAGAGGGATAACTAGAGGAGGGAAGGAACATAAAGTGTCTCTGTATGCTGATGACTTACTATTATATATCTCTGACCCCTCAATATCGATACCTGCTATTATGTCAATTTTAGAGGAGTTCGGTGATATTTCAGGTTATAAAATCAATCTTTGTAAAAGTGTATTTTTTACAATTAACCATGTAAACACACATCAACCATCCTACTCTCACCCTTTTAAAGTTCCAGACTCCTTTAAATATTTAGGGGTCAATATTACTAAAACCTTCTCTGCATTATTTAAAGAAAAATTTTTGAAGATATATGATCAGACCTTGCAAAGTTTTAAAAAATGGAATAACTTACTCATTTCCCTAGCAGGTTGAATTAAAGGGGTCATATGATGCGATTTAAATTTTTCCTTTCTCTTTGGAGTGTTACAAGCTCTTGGTGCATAAGAAGATCTTTAAAGTTTTATCGCAAAAGCTGTACTAAAGTCCTCGCACACGTAGCAAAGAGATAGTCTCGTATAAAAAGTTCATGAGTCAGCCGCCCACCTGACCTAGAAACCCGGCTCCATTGACTTCAACACGCCCCCCCCGCCTCTTCTTATCTCGGGCTTTCCACTATAGTGGGCCGCTTACAGTATCTCCATAACGCCTGTCCTCCAACAATGTTTCACAAGTCCCAGACATAGACATCTCGCCGTATACTTTAAATTCCTCCTGCCTAGTCTGTCTTCTTTTAAGTACTCTTGTGCGTCTGCCACGAGCCTTGTCTGAGCGTCTGCGGTAGCAGGTAGCCAGGTCTTCGAAGCAGCGCTGTGTGCTTCGTTGTGAAAGCGAAACTACTTTGTTTGGTCTTCCAAAAGAGGACGATATCCACTTCGTCATGCCTAGAGCTGATCTGTGCTGGTCGCTGAGGGAATACATAAACTTTCACCGTGGACAAAGCGGAGTTTCAGCCCGGGGTCGTCACATGTGGTTCTGCTCATTTGTCCGCATCCGCCAGGCGCTCCGTTCTACGATCCCGCCGCCTCAGCTTCACATTCCCCCTAGCCGGCCCAGCTCACTCTAATCCCAGCCTCACGCACGCTAACCGGGGCTTCGGCTCCCACTAGCCCGGCCTCATCTCACTCCATATCCCGGCCTCAGCTGCCCCCCAAGCCCTGGCTCCCTCCCAGGCCCGCTGGTTTTTTCGTTGAAAGCAAATCTACTTTGTTTGGTCTTCCAAAAGTAGACACGACTACAAATCAGTGGTTAAGTTGTATTTACTACACTGTTCCAGAACAGTTCAACACAAATATCCAGATGTGTGCAGCACATTTTATGGAGGACTGTTTACTGATCCTGGAAGACTACAATGCCGGCTGTTCTGACTCAAAGTACGTTTTCATGTAAAGGATTTGCCACTGATGTTTCAAACGTGAGTTTTGGGCAGTGTATAGTAGCGCTTGTTGTTTTTCGTTTCTCCTTCTCCGATCACAAATGCAGACATGGTTTTATGCTTACGCAGCGCGATGCGATGCAATGCAACGCGTAAAAAGACAACTGGGGGGACAGTATAAGTCATTATAATCAGTAATTATGTCCCCACTGGATGCAACAAATGCCTCGTTTGTAATGGGTTTTAATGTTTTTGTCTCGTCGCTCCGGCCAGACACGGCATCAACAGTATGTGAGGGGCGTAACATTTCTGTCTCACGCTTGAGGTATTCGGCCAATCACAACGCATTGGATAGCTGGCCAATCAGAGCACACCTCGCTTTTCAGACGATGAGCTTTGGTGTAAAAATCGACGCGTTTCAGAAGGCGGGGCCTAGAGGAGAAACAATAATGTACAATAATGTGGAAAATAATGTTTTTTTAATTTTAAACCGCATAAACACATTTCATTACACCAAATACACAAAATAATGTTCTTTTTAGCAGCATCATATGACCCCTTTAATATTATCAAAATGAATATTTTACCTAAATTTCTATTTCAATGGATTCCTTTTTTTATTAATAAGGCATTCTTTAAAAAAAATTGACAAGATGGAATCTCAGTTCATTTGGAATAATAAAACTCCAAGAATTAAGAAGACATATTTACAAAGACCTAAATCTATGGGTGTTATGAGTCTACCTAATTTCCAGTTGTATTATTGGTCATGTAACATACGAGCCCTTTCATTTGCATTTTATGATCCTTTCGCTGACTGGACTTTGATAGAAAACCAATCATGCTCCCCCTCCTCTTGGCCGGGACTAATTTTTTCAACTCTGTCTTCTCCTCCTTCATTTAAGATAATAAACCCTGTAGTAACTCATTCTTTTAAGATATGGTCTCAAATAAGAAAACATTATAAATTGCATGCATGCTCTAGTACTTAGGCTCCATTAACTGCTAATCATTAATTTCCTCCATCCATATCAGATGTATCATTTCGTAACTGGTCTGAAAGTGGAATTTGTTTACTCAAAGACTTGTTCATAGATGGATATTTTTCCTCATTTCAACAATTACAAAAGAGTTTTAATCTGCCGAAGTCCCAATTTTTCAGATACTTGCAAATACGTAACTTTATCTAAAATAATTTTCCTTCATTCCCCAAGGAACCACCAGACTCACCAATGGACTCACTGTTCTTGGATAACCCATTTGTTAAAGGCGGCATATCTGTTATTTTGAAGAAACTCTCACAATTTGAATGTAACGTATCACTGGAATATCTACGTGAAGCATGACAGGAAGATCTGGGAATAAATATTACAGAAGACCAGTGGGATGACGCACAAACACTGGTTCACTCTTCCTCAATATGTGCTAGACACGGACTTATACAGTTCAAGATATTGCACGGACTTCATCTTTCTAAAGAAAAACTTTCCAATATGTTTCCATCTGTGGACTCAACCTGTGATAGATGTGGACAATCAGGTGCCTCATTAGCGCACATGTTTTGGAAGTGTCCTAAAATCATTACTTACTGGTCCACAATTTTTCAAATAATGTCACATATTATAAGAAGACCTCTGGACCCAGACCCAGTATTAGCTCTTTTTGGGGTTAAAGATGATACCATTACAATATCAGTATTCTGTGATTATATTTGTGATGCTTATTGCACGAAGACTTCTTCTTCTTAATTGGAAACAACAAAAAAACCCTGACCCATTTCACTTGGATATGAGAGGTCATGCAATACCTTCAATTAGAAAGAATTAGGTTTTCTATAAAAGATAAAGCTTATAAGTTCTATGACACTTGGGAATGCTTTATAGACTATTTTGAAAGTGACAAGGTGTTGGTTCCACTTTGAAACACTTGTGACAGCCCCCCCCCCCTTTTTTTTTGAAAAAGAAACTGGAAAAGGGTATTCAAATTTAATTTTGTTATAAAAGGTGTGATGTTCCTGCAGTTTTGTAATTTGGATCTAGGTACAGTTTTGTTTTGTTTTCTCTCTTTATGAAAAACAATAAAGAGAAAGTAAAAAATAAATAAATAATTGACAGTTTAAATATAAAACAATGAAAATCAGCGGTGAACACGGTGGAACCAAATAAATCAGAAACGAATGTTGAAAAAGCTTCCAAAATCATCTTAGATAAACGGCAAAAGTCAAAAGGCCTTCCAAAGTCTAAAATATTTTTAAGATCATATGATACTGTTTTAATAAATAAAAAAAATAAAAAAAGTAAAAACCATGGAAATTTGTCTGTTGCATTTCTTTGTTTTGCTTTATCGAAAACTACGAACCGTGACACTAGGGATGTAACGGTATGAACATTTCTTATCACGATTATAGTGACCAAAATTATCACGGTTATCAGTACTATCACGGTATTGTTAAAATGTGCTGGAAATGTTCAAAAAGTACTGACACACAAATAATTTCACCAAGTTTTACATTTAAAATCAACAAACTACAAATAAAATGACTTTTTGTTTGCATGATCACTAAAACAATAACATTACCAATTATTTTAAATGACAACATGACTGACAAGTTTATCTAATAACATGTTCAAATATCTAATGTAACTGTTCAAATAAAGCTTTGAAAAAGTTCAATAAATGGTAAACCTCACATTTCAGCCTTTAAATAAAGAAAAGGGTTGTCAAAATGATAATTGATTTATAAATTGTATTTGTATATGTATTTTATGTGCTCCATAAATAATACTAGATACCTTGTTTAAATGTGTAGAATCCACATAAGCTTGTTTTTCCATCAACCGGTCAAAATTTTACAGCAGGGCATGCTAATTCGGTCCGTTTTTTGATCTACACACCTTTCACTTTTTAAGACTAAAACAAAAGATGGATTCATTGTTATTCTTAATTAAAAGCATAACAACAATAAAACAGTAAGATACAATGACAAACTAGCTTACAAAACTTTTATTAACAAAAACGAATAAGATGAGGCATGGCATAGCTAACCACATGCTGTATTATATACCGACTAATAAATTACAGACGTTTAGCAAACACTGAGGAATCAAATAAAGAAATAAAACAAAAGAGAGCCTCCATAGCATAACGTGAGGTAAACAGCAAAGATAACAAGCTTTTCAAAATGAAAACAAAAAGAAAAGTAAAACTAAACTTGCTGTCGGTGACAGTGCTTGCATGTTTTTGTCCCACAAGAATACCAGCATGTTCACCTTTGGTTTAAGAAGTGGTCTTTTACTTTAGCATGAAACCCATCCATCGTTTCCTCGATATTCACCTCATTTTTGCTGCACGCAGCTTCGCGCTCCTGACGCGGCGAGTATAAACCAGGCTCTACACTCGAAGAGCTGCGCAGCTCAAACGAGTCGCGCGGTTTCGTTATGCTTTCAGTTTCGTTTGCCGTTTCTCATATGCAACAGAAATTGCAGTGCTTATGAGTTGACCAACGCGGTGGTCGCGCCAGTGCTACCGCACACAAAATTTAGTCGCACGGGCAGAAAAAATTATCGCAAAATGCGCCCATTTGGTCGCACACTGGAGCCCTGTGCAGTACAGTATTTATTTATCCTCAGTTGTTCAAATCGCGGTAATCTAATACGGTTATAGTGATAATTAAAATATGAAATGGTAATACTAACCGTGGGGTATTTTATCACGATTTATCGTCAAACCGGTAATGGTTACATCCCTACGTGACACCCCTGTGTCGTATCGAACCGAACTGGGAATTTTGTGACCGTACACCCCTATAATCTATATCTATATAATATATCTATAAATACTACTGTGCATTCTTTTCCCTCAAAAAGTGAAGCACATTCACCGATTTGGATAGCACAAACACACACACATACAAACTCTAGCACTGTACTTCATGCATGGTGTGAAACGAATCCCAGACTTCTTCCACACAGGCACTGGGACGGTTTGTCACAACACTAGTCCAAAAAAGTAACTTTTGATTTGCTTTCTGCTTCAATGTTCCCCCACGGCATCCAACTGAAGACGTTGGAGGAATTGGGGGCCTTCAGCAGTGCACAGCACAAACAGAGCAGAAAAATGGGAGAGACAGAGAGAGAAAGAAGGCTCTGCAATTAAAACAAGTTTGCTGAAAAGCCTGGGAGGCTCATTCATCATACCCAAAACAACACAGGCATTCTGACCCGTTGAGTGAGACACAAACACCACCTCATCATGTTCTTCATTTTAAAGCAAATGTGTTTCCACAAGCACCTTATTTATAAAGAACTCTGTCTCTCTCAGGATGTTCTGGGAAGAAATGAGCTGTTGTGTGTGTTCTACTCTGATTAATCTTCCTCGGTTTCCTCATTCATTACTTGGTGGTACAGCTTTTGTGCTGCCCAGGAGATAAATTATGTCTGGATTTTAACTTATTTATTCATAAATAAATGACCATATCAAGAGATGAATTACATTAGCAATATTTAATATGCATGTGGTCCAGATCTTAAATGTAATTGTTTCCTCGTTTAAAAAGTTTTACCCCTAAATAAATAAATTTTGCTTTAAAGTTGCACTACAGAAGAGATTTTGGTTAAAATTGAACAAATCAACATCTATACCTCAAACCATCAGATTTATCATTCTGCAGAGGAGCAGTGCCAAAGCATAACCCATGTAAAGAAATAATTTTGCTATTTTACATTTCAAACAGAGAAGAGGCCAAAGTTTCATAGTGCATATTTAAAAGAAAATGGTTTAAAACAAACATTCACATGAGATAAAGACTCATGACTCATAAAAACATGTCCATAATAATAAAGATAATAAAGCTGCTTAATTCACATGGAGTATCGCCTCATGGGGGTTGAAATGTTGAGACCACATGACCTCTCATTTTCTCTGGAATTTCTTGTTATCGAACATTTCGCTAGTGGAATAAATTATTCATGGCTTACTATATGAAATGGGTATTTTTATCATGTGTAATGAACATTTTTGTTCATGCTTTATTCTATCTGTATCCATGCCACTAGGTGTCTGTATATTTCTGGAAAACTACCAAATCAATTAGCAACTTTAAGCAGAACTGCTGAATTTGAACTACATAAGCAAATGAGTACTGCAAGTTTCTTAAGTCAAATGTTAAATGTTGCTTGTTGTTTTCTATCAATCTCTTTGGATTTTTTGAGCAGGAAAATATCTTTACTTTCAGAGTAAAGTCTCACACTGAGAAAATTATTGATATTTCCTTGAAAATCCGTTACGACCTACATGTGAAATGTTTTGATGGACCTATAGAAATGACCTTTCAGAGCCTTTTTTATCTCTCAGCAGTTTTTCAGTGACCTAAAAAAATCAAGAAAACTCTCGGATGCACTGTTACTGCTCATATTGTTCACAGAAATGTGCTAAATGTTCACCAGTCAGTTATAGCAGAATCAAACTGTAATTACATAATTTTTCTGGGAAACGGATGGCCTTGGGGCTTAAGAATCACTTAATTGTCGTGAATGCGCTTTTCGTTGGAAAGACATGCGGAGTGCAGTGCATCCTGTGTGCTTCATTGCCCTCCAGCAGGCGTACTGTATCCTCGTCCATGATTAAATAATCAATATCAAAGGTCAAACGGAGTGGTGATGTGTCAACCTAATGAAAGTCTAATGACAGTCATTTGCAGGCCATGCTGGTCGACCCTGGTTTTGATCAGAACGAGGCACTGAGGGGAATTTGAAAGCAGAACCACACATTTTTTTTTAAATGGTAATGTACAGTGATTATTTTTTCGATCATTGCCAATTAATTAAGTACACAGCTATGGAAGACAACAACAAAAAAACATGATTTTGTATGTATGAAGAGATGTGACATGATCATTTAGAAAATAATATGCATGTGTCATCTTTCCACAAGCTCAAACTGTCCACAAATGAGAATTGATTATCAATACACAATCAGACCCAAACAATACAACAACCTCAGCGAGCTGCAAGGCTGGCATTCTCTGATTGACCAACTCAGTCACACTAATAGTGTTTGGTGAAATTTCCATCTGTAACTGACATCACTTTCACCGTATAATAAACACGTCCATAAACCAGTTCGACAAAGTTAGTGCAAAAAGAAAGGCTGTGTGGCGGAAAGAAAAAACACAGATAAAAATAAAACAGACTAATTTCAGGTCGAGTAATACTAGCTGTCTTATTTAATCTCATGTTACTCCATTGTTATGGTTTTGCGTTTGTGTCTCTTTCTGCATTTAAAGCCCAGCTGCAAACAATTATGACATCAACACATTGAAGGATTCATACACACACCAATTAGATCATGGGAGAAAGTGGTTAGCCTAATAACATTCGTTTCTCTAATTTTATTCTATGAACCCTAATATAATGCATATAAAATGAAATGTTTGCTCCATGGTAGAGGAATTGGCACATTTTTGATCATTTCAAAAATAGCGAGATATTCTTGTGATTCCATTTCCTCTGCTCAAACAGAGAGGAAACAAGCCCTCATAATTATACAGTGAGGCATGTAAACAGCAGGGCCAGTTCAGCAATAGAAACGGATGAATCCTGATAATTTGTGTCCTTGTTTGTCTCTCGCTTACCCAGATCCAGATGTATGGCAGGGACAAATGAGTTCAGGAAGAACATAAAGATGACCACCCCAAGGACAGTCAGACACTTGACCAGGAGGATTTTGTCAGTTATTCTGTGCTGTAAAAGACCATGAAAAACATGTTTAGACACAGGAGAGAAAGAAACGTGTCAAATACCTACTATGCCCTCTAAATAGTGTTTCTCAACTGTTGAGTTGCAATCCACAAGTCTATTCTGACAGGTTCACTTATATCAGTGAAAAAAAAAGCAAAACTGCTAATATTACAATGCTAATCATATACAGTATGGATAGCTTTATATGTTAACATTTACAAGGGAGGAGAAACATATCTTTTGTTATTGATGTCAAAAAATGTCATACGTCCAGTTAAAGGTGTTGTATGTAAGTTTTTGACTCTACTAAAGCTCAAAAATACCATAATATGTTTGCAGATATTTAAGAAACATGCTAAGTTAACATATTTGTTTATCTGAAAAACAATGCTACAGTCAGTTATTCTCCTTTGAAATTGTATGTTCCGGGCCGGAATGTCGGTCTCTGTTTTGGTTTGTGAAACCAGCCCACTGCCAGTTCACCCAATTATATTTTGGCACCCCGGGTTGCCAGTTGGCGGAAAACACAGCATATTTCATTTCATTCATCTTCAAGTGCGTTCGTTCCTGTAGGTGTTCGTCAATCTGGCAACCTGCATGTGCGTCAAGTCTGAGAAGGAGGGGCCGGGTGAAAATAACCCTCTCCAATATTTTGACTGCAATACCTAGTTCAACCAATCGGTGTCAATCCTACATACAGCACCTTTAAACTCCAATAAATAGTATTTTATCAAAAACATAACCCACAGTACATTACATACAGATTCAACTGCACAAAGGCTAAAGATGGTGTGTGCAAAACACAAAGTGTTTTTGTAGTGAATTATTGGCTGCCAAGTGAATAAAACCATCAAATGTGGCCTGTGCTGGCAAAATAACTCGCAGTGGCGTACCGTGGGGTTTCAGTCAGGGCCTTCAGTAAGCAACTGTAAATTACATATACACATATAATGTTACACATCCGATGTTTTTCCCCAACAGTTCCCCAAACGTTCACTTAAGACATAACAGATTATGTTTGCGTGAATACTTATATACTGTAATTCTGTGAATATGTGTATATTTATCGGGATCGCGTGCTGCCGGAAGCGCCTTTATGCACGCACTTCGGATGAGAGTCAGCGTGAGAAGCGCTACTCCTCTCAGAAAACGTCCAAATAAAGATCATTTTAGATGTTTAATCACTATTTGGAGCACTGGGATCGCTAGAAGAGGGCTTAATGAACTCATTTTTGTGAAAACCGCACATTCGACCAAAATCGTAATATTTACCTTTTTTGCCTGAAACTTAGTGCTTCAAAATTACAGCGTGCGAATTCCAACGCATGACATTTTTAGCCATTCATGGGTCACCTAATACCACTGATTAGTTTAGAAACAAAACTATAAACACTGTTTCATTTGTAAGTCACTTTGGATAAAAGCATCTGCTTAATGAATAAATGTAAATTTAAATACTTTCTAATTTTATAACAAACAACTTAAAATGTTTCTATTCGCGGTCCCTCATATACATTATGATTACACTTATGTGATAATTTGTGAATTTGTTTGTTTGTACAAATAAAAAACATATGGCTGTAAATATAATACAATTATTGTATAATATATATATATTAATTATATATATACTAATTATTTATTTTATCAGGGTGTTCTAAATTCTGACTTCCCACTGGAATCACATAAATTGGTCAAGCTTCTTATCATATAATAAGATAACATCAGAAAGATAAGTCAGGGTTAGCAGTGAGGTACAACACTTAATCAACCAAAGCCATGTTAATGCAGCTTTGTTTTACCTTTTTCTGCAGCTCTTGAATATTGTGTTCCCAGTTTTTGTCTTCCTGTGATATTTGCCTATGAAAATAAAGGAATAAAATAGAATAGAGTGTGTTAATACATCCTTTCAGCCAGCATGGACACCTGCAAATGAGTAGGAGTGGTGATTTCATGTGGTCACCCCGAACCTTTTCTACTCCACAAAACCCCCACAAAACCACATGCAGAACTAATCGAATTTCTTTAGTTAAAAGAAGCATTCATAATAATAATAAAAATAAAAACAGGCTACTGTTGAGAACAAAATTATTCTGCATGATTAAAATTTAAGCTCTCTACGAGAGCTTTAGAGAGCCGACACAATTGAGAACAATTACCTACTTTTCTACAGGTTAATTATTTCTCATTTATCATCCTGGGCAAGTGCTACCGTCAGACACAACAGGTGTCATGCAGTGGGAATGGATATATTTTGAAAAAAGTGCAACAAAAACACATTTTTATTCCACATACATACGTGGTTTTAAACACCATGCACGGTGTAGACAGACTGCTTGTATTTTAACCAGGTAGACAAGGAAAAGAATGGATTGAGCATGAGTGTGGCACCTCTGGAAGGTCTTGAGCTTCTTGCGCAGGAGGCTTTCCAGATTGAGCACCTTCTGCATGAGAAGACACTTGACGGCAGTCTCCTCTCGGCTGGCAGGGTTAATGCGATGGGCTGTCTGCCTCCACACCAGAATCTCATGCTTCAGTTCTGCAGGGTGACACAAATCGTGACAAGATAAAGGGTTCAGCTGTAAAACAGACACATACGAATTAAGATAAGAATTTCAAATCTATTCCAAAAAACCGGGAAGAAACAAATAATGAGAATTATTAAAGATAGAGATTTATGGTCAAACCGAGTCAATCCAGAAAAAATTATAATAAAGGAGGGATAATTGTGACACTCATTTATTCAGAATATTTTTAGCGTAAAGCTTTGAAATTTGACCTCAAACATCTTTGAAATGTCTGTAGTCACTACGTATGCCCATTAATTGTATAACTTAATTTAGTAGACATAGAATGCAGACAAAGCAATGTGAAGATTTTTTGTTTTTTAATACTGTGACCAAATCAGACCAAAAACAATAACAAATCCAATTTTCAACGGAGTGACAACTGTTTAAAATAAATGTTTGATTTGATCAAAAAAGCCCAAAATATGTAAGACTTACATTTGACTTCAATACTTTTATAGTTCTTGTAGTTGACTCTTAATTAACTGTCAATTAAGTATTTAAAACAGTACTATCTCTCGCTTTTGCAATTATTATGGCATTTACTGTATAAATGAATGAATGTATTACTTTATAAAGGTAACACGGACATCTCACTACATCTAAATTTAGTGACAGATTTCCTGAAAATTATTTCAAAATGTGCAATGAATTAGATTTTTTTTTCATCACATTAAAACGGCTGTGAGTTTGAATCGCTCTGACACTGCAGACCATTTACTTTCAATATTTATCTGTAATATGAAATATTTATCAATATTTATCTAAGTTTGAGTTTGTATGTAGTTAAAAGAAATGAAGTAATGAAAGTGTGGGCATTGCCAGTCTCAGGGGGGAAAAAGGTCTATAAAGTAGGTAAAAAAAACAACAACAAAATATATAAATAAAAAATAACATATATTAGATAGATAGATAGACAGACAGAAGATAGGAGGATGAAGCACAAGCTAGGCAATTATACAAAGAATGGAAAAAGGAAAGAAAATATATTGAGAAGGGAAGAAAGCAAGAGATAGGAGAGGCAAGGTTTTGCACTAGTCCTTCAGCATGACTCCTCACCATGTGATGGGGAGGCTGCTAGGAAAGCTTTCCAGAGGCTAATTGACACAGGAAAAACATGCTGATCACAATCGACACAGTAATGCATCATGCCGAGGGCCTGGAAAACTGTATCAGCCGCACAGCAGGTTTGATTTTTTTGAAAGTGAGGCTCTGTGGGGACTTAAGGCTTTACAGAATTAGAAATTGGACTGGTATTGAGTGGTCACCATCAGGCCTTGTGGAGGTCTTTGGTTCCAGGCGCAGCACGCACCTGGGGAACCGGCAAGCCAATCATTTAAGTTCCTGTTCCTTATAGAGCAGAGTTCTAAGACTTTGCATCAGCTCAACTCCAACTAGCACTCTCTCATTGTGTTAGCCACCCGAAAGCTCAATAAACACCGAACGGAGGGGAAGATTGGCATTCTGGAAGGTGCTAGTCCCATGCTGATGAAGTCTCAAAGGGAAGACAATCCTCACAGTAGGTAAAGGCCAATGGTGTGTGAGAACATATAAAGTGTGCCTTCTGAGAAAGATATTCTCTGTTTGTTTTATCTCTAAAATGATAGGCACAAAAATATATTCATATATGTAATTAAGGCTCTAGATGTGCAGCATCCATTCATGCATCCTAGAGCAGGTTGTTTTCAAAACAACACAGATCTTGTGTAGATGTTGTGTAAGCATGGACAACTAAAATTTCTCAATTCAAATTCTCAAATAGTGGTAAGTTTGGTAATGACATCTACTGTGATATATTATTACAGTAGAAAATAATATTATTACTAATCTAAGATCAAAGAAAATTGTGATTTGGAAAATCAAAAAATTATATTGCTCCCCTAGCAGTATTGGGGACAGTGATTCATTGTTGTTATTACTAAAAAAAATAAAGTACACAACTGTCAAATAAACAAATGCCAAATAAAAACATGTTTTTTTAAGTTAATTAAAAAAATGCAAAAATGTCCCTATAGTTTTAACTTTTTTTTAAGCCTAGGTGGTTGACAAGCCATAAATCCTGGAAGTCTTAAATCTTACACTTTTTTAAATTACAGCTGCAAATTAGAGATATTAAATGTGTAGCCATTATAATCTAGGGTAGTACTTTGCCAAAAGAAAAATAATGAGAAATAATGTTCACTCAGATATTGCTAGTAAATTTCACAAATAATTACAAAGAAACACACTGAATTAAACATGACATTTTGAAGCATTGTCAATTTATTTATTTATTTATTTATTTATTGGAAAATGTACTCCAATAATCTGTTTTATTTACAAGAAAAAAAAACTAGATTATCTATTTGACACATTAACAAGGTCAACCGATGGTTGACAGTTTAATGTAAAGTTCTCAAAATGTCCACTATTTTCCACACAACCTTATGATATAAAGGTCCATTCAAAGCAGTGTTACACGATGAATGAAAGTTAGACTGAACTCCTGCTTACATTGATCTATGCAAAAGTCATACTTTTATACCTGCTACTTTCTAGCCCAGATCTGCATTCTCACTGTCATGCTATTTTACAGAATCAAAGAATGTCTCAAAAGAACTGGTTTAAATTGGATGACCAACCACTGTTTGACTCTTAGAGCTTTCAGAAAGAACACAACTTGGTGTTAGAAAAGGCTTTGTGTTTTCCTCTCATTCTGATTTATGGGTATGATGAAAGCCTCTCTGGGAACCCCAGAGCCTGATTTCAGCCTGTGAATGGCTAAAATGAGTGGTTTATTATAAAGGAGCTATTGTCATACTGTCAGGTGTGTGAAGGAGAGCTCAGGTGTGGAGGTGTATGGGAGATGTGAGGAGTTGGTCTCAGTGGAGCAGAGGGAGCAGCTGCTCAAGAGGCTAATGGCCATCTGTAGAGAGAAGCTGACAACTGGAGGAAGAAGACTCATCTGATTATTTTGTATATTTATTTACACAATGAATAATGGAATAAAATGACCATAAACCATTTGACTGAGGTTAAAAATGATCAAACCAAGCAAATGAAATGAATATATCAAAATGTGACTGTAATAAAGGAATAATTCACTCAAAAGTGAATGTAATTCAGAAAAAGAAATGTATCGCTACATTTAAATATTTATTTATTTATTTACTTATTTAATTACTTACTTGCTTTGCTTACACATCCTATTTTGAAGCTTGAATACCTCAAGGGTAAGTTTACAAAAAAATGATGAATGAATGAATCCTATTTATTTTTTCATCTTCACAAACTTCACAGTGCACTACAACAATCTAAATGTTGGAAATTAACCCAAATTTCTGTCAGCATTTACTCGCCCTCTTCATTTTGGACCCCACTGACTTTTAGTATATGGGTGTTTTTTGAAGGAAGGAAGAAAGAAAGAAAGAAAGAAAGAAAGAAAAAGAAACTCATACAGGTTTTGGAAAGACTCGAGGTGGTGAGACAGAATTTTGTCAGTGTGAAGTCTGTGAAGATGAGGAAATTTGTTTGTCCATTAATTTTAGTGGCTTGCCAAAATGGGAGAAATGATGAGGAAGTATATAAATCCTGCCTGTGAAAGAAGAGGGAAAGAACAGAGCATGCCTGGGCTCCCAGTGGAGGCGGTGATGAAGCGATGACTCCCTAGGTGAGAGTGGTATTGACCTGTCTATGTCTACGATGGCTTTAACGGCCTTTCTAGCTGTGTTAGCACCTTCACACTTGGGCTAAATGTGCCCTGTTCCAAACAGTACAACAATAACCATGCTCTAACAGGTACCCTGTTAGGATGTATTTTTGTAGTTAGCAAGAAAATATTTAATATTGTAAATTTAAAACACTTGATACCTGAAATTACAATTTAAAATGTGCTATCTTTGCTCATAGGAAGCTCTGGGTAGAGTTTTTTTAGTTAATCCCCTGAACTGTAAATTTGACTAATTATACAAGAACAAACTGTTACAAGCCCATTGTTCATTAGAGCTGTAGCACTCTAAATAAGTAAATAAAATATAAATACATATGTGTGTAATGTGTGTGTGTGTATATATATATATATATATATATATATAGAAGAAAGATATAATATTATATATACTCTTATATTATATATAATCTATATTACATGTATATATATACCTAAACAACTTATAACAGTTCTTTCTGGTCCTCGAATCTGGTTGGCTGATAAGAGCGCGATATTAGAGTGATAGCAGAACGGAGCTCCAACAACTGTTTCACTGTTTGTAACGATCACTCCACTTGTGCTAGCTCTCACAGCAAGCGTCATGGCAGATACACAAATCCACTGTAATTTTAAAAATATTACTGTTTTTGTGTCACGGAATGCAGTTTTAAGAGGTTTTCATGTGAGAATGTACTTGTTTATAAAGTTTGTTAATAAAGATAATGACTATTTGAAAATTTGCTTCAGCGTTTTTGGACATGTGAGTTCCAGGGCGTCAGCAGCCGTTCAGCGCTCATGAACCCACTGAGAGCAGCCGCACCTCGGTCAGATCCGCTGGCTCTGATGCCTCTATAGTGTTTAAACATGAGATATAATTTGTTTTGGGTAAATATAACAGGCAATCTTTGGTCTCAATAATCTATTATTTGTTCCAGAGCAAAGGTATTTTTACTTTTAACAACAGCTTGTAAGACGCAGGCAACAAATGCACTGAGCAGGGCTGTCATCGGATATCACCATTAACAGATGAAAGGATAGTACGACAAAGAGCCTGAGCCTTCCTCGGTGGACATTCAAACTAACGTTTTATTGTGAATATGAGACTGAGCTAAAGAATGAACGCCGTATCAGATGCAGGTAATTACACTCGGTCAGTCAATCTCTCTCTCATAATACTCTTAATAATACAGTGAGCTTTTAATACAGTAATACAATAAGCTTTTAGTGAAGCAACTCAACGTTCCTTCGTTACTAGTTCTAAAGTGAAGTTTTCAAATTAATAACAGAGGCTTGGGCTCAGCTGTTAAACTGCACAACTTTAGATTTTAATCTGTGGCGGAAGTATTCTGCACAAAATGGTTTTTAAAGCCACTCTGTTTGTTGTTTCTTATTGTATTTACATAAAGAATTATATATCTATATATTTTTTTTTTTTAATAGCGCAATATCACACCTAGCTGTGAGTTATGGCTCACAGTGAGTAATGCGAGTATCGGCATGCTGTAATTATCAGCCGTGCCAATATACATCCATATCTCACATCTACTCGTGTGATATTGCTCATATATACAATTTTTCTTAAAAAAATATTAGATAATTTCTTCAAAATGCACAGTGGCTTTGTGGTTCCAGATGGTGTAATTACAACATCTACCAGCAGGGGCTAAACGGGCCATGCTAACCAGACAAACACTGACCCTCTAACATGTCCTATCTGAAAACTGTGCATAAAGTCTAGGTCTTGAGAGAGGTCATCTATGACAGGATTTATGTATTTAATACAGACGCGTTACGGCTTTCAGAACAGGCTCATCCGATAAGAATAATGGAAATATCAGGGAAAACAGCCCGAATGGTACAGAGAGACTAAATGCATCAATGTGATCGTCAGAGGTGGGGGAGGAGCAGGGGCGGATGAAAAATTTATGTATTGCTGAGGTTCTAATCATTCATGAAAGGGTAGGCTGTGTCTATCCCAGTCACTGGGGCTCAAAGGCCAAATGTAAGGAGCTTTGGATAGGATATGAGATTTGGTGCAATTAGCATAGAACGGTGTATGACACTCATTCACATACCATATAGGAAGAACTGCTGTCAACAAGGGAAGGTCAAGTGTGCCCTCAACCACTCTTGAAATTGTTTTTAGAAATGATTGCACATTCTTTAAGATCTAGGTCAATGGGATTATGAATTAATTTTTCATTGCACATGTCAGAACAAAAGAGCTTGAATAAAAAAAGAAGGAAAAAAGGAAGGAAAGCAGAGTGGCTCTGCATACACTTGAGGGTAGTTCCATGTGATTTTGGGAAAACTGGTGCGTAGGAACAGAGCAGAATAAATGAATACTCACCCACGATTTCGCTGGATTCTTTGTTGTAAAGTTTCTTATTCCAGTACAGCATTCTCAAAAAAGGAAATGAGGTCAGCAGCACCAGACAGATTCCCAGGAACATGTAACCCGTAAAGGCCGCAAAGTCAATCCCCTAGAGGAAGAAGAGGGCGGGTTAATTTTCACCCATTTAAAAATTATGCAATTAATTTGCTGTGGTATTTCATGAAATCTATTCTAAGCACCAAGTAGATATCACATCCACTTTACTGGCTCTCCATATAATGTGGATGGAGGCCTTGATTACATTTCATCAACAGACTCATGTTCAGCATTTTAATGCTTGTATCTTTATGCATTTAAACATTTATATAAGATTTAAATGAGCACCTGCATGTGGCACAAATCCTCTTAAAATGCTCTTGACTATTTATTAATTTTCATTCATATCAATAGCACACAGCCCTCTCGGCTGAACATCTAGCTTCAGATGATATTTTCTTGCCTGTGCAGCCCACCCCATCTTTCATCATAACCAGATGGCATCACATTTTCAAATGGCACCACTGATAGAGATATGTAAAATAGATCCGTGTGGCCTGAAATCTAATTCGACGACTTATCTTTCAATACATCGCTGGTGTATAACCCATGAGGTATCTTTGCTTGTTTACATGGGGACATATGTGTACATAATTAGTGCAAAGACATTCTACAAAGAACTCTACAGTTCACAAATGTGACCCTGGAACTGAATAAATAAGCTTTCCATTGATGTATGATTTGTTAGGATAGAACAATATTTGGCCAAAATACAACTAGAATGAAAATCTGGAATCTGAGGGTGCAAATAAATATATATATTTGAGAAAATGGCCTTTAAAGTTGTCCAAATGAAGTTCTTAGCAATGCATATTACTAATCAAAAATTAAGTTTTAATATTATTTACAGTAGGAAATGTACAAAATATCTTCATGGAACATGATCTTTACTTAATATACTAATGATTTTTGGCATAAAATAAAAATCAATCATTTTGACCCATACAATGTATTTTTGGCTATTGCTACAAATATACCCCAGCGACTTAAGACTGGTTTTGTGGTCCAGGGTCACAAATTGCTTTACTGTTTAAATTGTGCTTAGTGAGAAGTCTATAACAGGCTATTTAATGGCAGGCTACCATTGTGACATTTTAGCACCAATATAATTTTAACAAAAGGTCAACAGGTGTTAAATAAACTGTGCTTTTTTTCTTGGGTAATAATAACGGCAAAAATGTTTTATTGTAGCCAAGACTTTATTTTTTGTACCTATACAGAAATGGACCATGAGAAATGAAAAATTAGTAAAAAAAAATGTGACAACTAGACCCAGTCTCTTCTATTTTGTAAAGGAACTGGCAAGATACAAGATAATTGCATCCCTATTGTAGCTCGGCTCCCCGCATTGCTCAGGCTTGGCAAAACCCCAGGACTTAGAGGTACTTCTTAGAAATGAAACAAAAGGCTGGTAAAAATGATGCTGGTTTTTGGCAGTATAACCTCCCTAAAGCAGCTCAAGGTACTAAATCTTCCACCCATAAAACAAAATCACGATTGAAAGGATAAACATGGTCTTGCATTATTTGGAAAAATAAAAATTAAGATGCTAGTAAGCAAACAACAAACAAACAACATGTCTCCTATACCCTCCTTCAGAGTGGCGCCAACATGAGACAAATGTGAATGGAGACAAAGAGACGTGAAGACTGGTATTTCAGTGACCGCATCACGTCGATCAGAAAGAGTGAGTGGTGGAGAGGCGTGAGGAGAAAAGCTAGTAGTAGAGAGCCGAGAGAGAGAGAGAGAGAGAGAGAGAGAGAGAGAGAGAGAGAGGCATCAGAAGGACCACAGGCTCATCCTATGTTGCTGACGTCTATCACTTAATTTGGTTAAGGAAAGCGTTTTAAAGAAAAGAACATTTAATTATTATTTGGAATTATTTAACCACATTATAAAGAGAAAATTCACACTGAAAAGACAGGGAGGACAAATGAAAGGACCTCTGCAAGACGAGGGGAAACCCTTTGTATATAAAGAAAAGTTCACTCAAAAATGTATCATTTCATCATTTATTCACCCGAAAAGTGATGTTTGATTTGTGAAAAGATCAAATCTGATCTTTACAGCGAACCTGCTCATCCATTTAAAAAATGTTCACAAATCAACCTGATCAGGTTCTTGAATTCAACTCACTGATTCAGTCGTAGTGGTTCCAGCATTCGGTCTGGGATAACATGAGGGTTCAAGTAAACGCTGATATATTGAAAGATTCAGGAAAATAAAATATTAATATTACTTTAAAATGAACCAGCCTTTCTTAACTGAACATATTCTATCACAAGGTTTTTGGGATCATTTGATTAAAAAAATAATTTAGGAATAGCGCAGTGCATCTAAAAGTCAAGAGTTTCACTCCAATGTCTGAACCTACTGAAAATAAGAGATATCCTTATACAGACTCATTGGGGAAAGCTGGGCTAGTGGGGATCTGTCGATAACATTTCATTAAAGCGGTCCGCTGCTTTATTCCTCATGGATTTCCTGCGCTGTTGAGCTGTATGCCCTATCACAGGGTTCCTCAAATCTTGCCCTGGAGGGCCAGTGCGCTGCAGAGTTTAGCTCCAACCCTTATCAAACTCACCTACCTGTGATTTTCTAATGATCCTGAAGACATTGATTAGCATGCTCAGGTGGGTTTGATTAGGGTAAGAGCTAAACTCTGCAGGAAAGTGGATCTCGTGGGCCAGATTTAAGGATCCCTGCCCTATCATAATAGAGCAGATGCATAAGTCCTCATTACTTTGTCAGTAATGCAGCTGCAGACCTTCACTGTTGGCACTAGCTGGTCAGGGGCCACGGTCAAACCAGAGTCCGCCAAAGCCTGTCTGCCTGGGGCCAGGAGAAGCACTGATTGGCAGCTGAGATTTCTGGGAGTGTGACTGACGGCCCAGCAGATGCCAGAGAGAGAGAGCACAGGGTATACGAGATGTCTCCTCAGCGACCCTGAAAGATTCCTCCTGCCCAGGCTCAAATGTCTGATCTACAGAGAGCTCCACAGATGGATGCTTGACTGACCAAATGGCAACATCCCTGCTGTAGTGATCCTGTCGAGACCGAAGGGGGGCCCATTTCGACTCGCACAGCCCAAACAAACAGAGAAACACAAGCAAATAAACAAAGAGGCCACAAGTACAAGATGTTCCATCATGACTGACTGCTGCCAGTGAGATGTCAGATGGAGAGGGTTCGCACGGTCATGGAAAACCTGGAAACTTTGGAGGTTTTAAAAATTGTGATTTCTAGGCCTGGATAAGTCAGGGAAATTAATAAAATCATAAATAATTTCTGACCCTTTTCTACCATCTACCACTCATTCGCTCTCTAACAATCCTTTGATAAAACTATGAAAAACCTAATAATAAAAAAAGTGTGAATTTGGTCATTCAAATTGTGACTTTTGTTTTGGAAAAAAAAGTGATAGCACACATTTTTATTATTACAAATAAATGTTGTTTTATGGTGCAAAAAAAGTATTATGGTTTGATATTGAAGAATGGAGTAAAATTGCTTGAATATTCTGCTTTGCCATGACAGAAATAAATTTTATTTAAAAAAAATACTAAAATAGAAAACAATTATTTTAAAATTGCAATAATATTTCACAATATGTCTTTTTCTGTATTTATAATCAAATAAATGCAGCCTTGGTGAGCATAAAAGACTTCTTTCAAAACTATCTTCCAGATTACATTATTTGCTTTTTTGTAAGTCAAGGTAGTGCATAAAATCTTTTGAAGTTGTGGATTAGTAAAGCACAGTGCTTTTTATTAAGCTGTATGGCGCCATGTCATCCATCTATTTGTATGGCAGAGCTTCCATTCAGAATCCAGAGGCTCTAAAGATCCTGAGGCTGATTGGAGCTTAATAAACGGATTAAGTGACTGCTGGAGAAGGTGGTGGCTTCACTAGACTCAAATTAAATCCTTGGCTATATACAACGACTAGTTCAAACAAAATGCGAAATACTAGCATCATTTACCTATATAGCGAAAACAACCGTATACCTCCAGAATGATTTCAAGCTAGTTTAAAGTCTGCAAATAAATAACCTTAAATTAACTTAAATTAAATATGATATATGATATGATATGATATATGATACTTCAAGACACTAATATCAATGCCAGGTACAGAAATAAATTTATATTTTTCGAGAAATCGCCTAAAACACTTTTAAGCTTATACAAAAGAACCTGTTTGAGCCAGCTTAAAAATAGTTTTGGATCAGTCATTCATGGAGAGCCCAGAGTTTCATTGACTCCTACCTCTATTGCATCAGGAACCCGAGTCCTCAGACGCATGCATAGACGTGTAAACCAGAAAAGTGTTTCATAATACAGGGCATCTCTTAGTAATGCTATAAAAGTGGTATTGTATGTGACTAACTTTAAGACCCAGCTAAATAGGTACCAAATCAATGCACACAGCAATCAACAAATGAGCAAGTATTGAACTGCATACATGTGTGGGTGTCATTTTTTGCGCGTGAAGTTGTATCTCCATTCATCATCTGCATGTTGTCAACACAAACAGAAGCCCTCTCAAATATAAACAAATCTGGCCCGTGTAACACAGAGATAACACAAACCACTGCATCCATGTCAATAATTGCAGCAGATGCAATCTCTCCCTGCAGAACAGAATGGATGAATCTGTCCAGCACTTCAGACACTCCTCTGTGTATCCACTACAGGAGCATATTTATCACTGAACGTCCTGACGGAAAGCAAAAATGATGTTTATAAAGTAGTAAATTTAGAGCAGGGGGGGCTTCAGTACGTTTGATGGGTTCCACCCTCCAGAGGTTTAGGCCTGTCAGAAATGCAAGTTTATGGATATTGGGTTTTTCAGAAACTTCCCACTGTCAATTGTAGCCCAGCAGGAAGTGACCTTGATGTGGAAAATATAACTCGAGCATGATTACCGCTGCATCATCCTGTGCAACAGCCGGTTTGACAGGCAAGGACGATGTTTCTACTGAGCCACAAATTAACTCAAACCCCACAGCGATTTCAGCTCTGAAAGCCAGCTGAAGAAACAACTATTTAAACCAGGCACCTTTCTGTCGCCGATGGAAGAGTGTGAGGAATAACTAAATTAAAAACTGTGATAGCAACTATTGAGCTTCTCATGAAATATTTAAGTCGCACTCGTTGATGGGTTTTAATAGGTTTAATGACCTTTTTTATCAAAGAATACAGTAAGACTTTACAATAAAATTAAGTTAGTTAACATCAGTTAACTATGTTAAAAATGAATGAAAAATACTTTTACAGCATTTGTTAATCTAGAATAATGGGTCACACTTTCTTGCTATTAACAAACCATTAACTAAAACTTTTAATTTGCAACTTATTAATAGTTAGGTAGTTGTTACGTTTAGGTATTGGGTGGGGATTATGGTCATGCAGAATATGTGCTCTGTAAGTAAGTACTAATAAACAGCCAATATGTTAACAATAGGCATACTAATAAGCAACTTGTTAGTGAGAACTGGTCCCTATACTAAAATGTCACAGAATAATGTTAATTTCTGCATATAGTAATACATTTTAATATTTGATTTTCCTTTGCTAACATTAGTTTATTAACAAACATGAATTAACAGTGAATACACTGTTCTTTAACTATTACATACAATAATAAATGTTCTAAGTCCGCTTTCCATCCATTTTTGCACTAGATCTGTTAATGACAAAGTGAAACTTTTTTTTTTTAAGTTTGTGAAATATCAGCTGGTTTTCATCCAATTTTTAAAAACTAATAATATCCCTTTCCCTTTCATCCCTTTTACTAATTAAACGTCTGTAATTTGTGTATCATGAATTTTGTACCTTTCATATCCCAGATTTCTACAAATCTTCGTGAAATGTAAAGAGTACAATAAATTGAAAATGGCCAGTTTACTGCTTACTAATTTCCCAAATAATTATTAAACTATGAAATATCAGAAGACAACACTGAAATGCCAAACCAGCTGCAGTTTGACATGGCTAAAAAGCCATGAAATATGAAAAAAATTATAGTTTGTTCTAAACATTTTTATTTTTAAATTACGGTTTAAAAGTTCCAAAGTCTCCTTTTCCAAAAGTGTTTTCATCTTTTTTTTTTTTTTTTTTTTTTTTAAGTGTCTATGATGCACTTTCATTTTTCCTTTTCTCTTTGAGTGTTACAACTCTTGGTGCATAAAGAAGATCTGTAAAGTTTGGCAAAGACTAAAGTCTCAATCCAAAGAGATATATTCTTTATAAAAGTTAAGAATCAACCACACCTACCTAAAACGGCTCGTTCTAACACGCCTCCACATATCTATGTCACTAATGTGGGAAGATTTGCATAACGCCACACAACTTTTCACGCAAAGAAAGAAGGCGTAACTTTTTCCTTCTCGCTGTAGTATTGTTGTTGCCGCTGCTATGTTGTGAAGGCACTGTGTATTCGTTGTGAAAGCGAAACTACTTTGTTTGGCCTTCCAAAAGAGGACTGCTTCGTCATGCCTGGAGCTGATCTGTGCTGGTCGCTGAGGAAATACTACAACTTTGCGCTGTGGATCGCCGGATCGGCTTTCACGTGGACGAAGCGGAGTCCAGCCCGGGGTTGTCACTTGTGGTTGCCGCAAGCCCGCCGGATGCTCTTTCGTCTAATCCGCCGCCTCTGCTCACTCTAGGCCCTCCGGCCGTTCCTCACTTTATCCCCCGGCCTCTTCTCACTCTAGGCCTCCGTGTGTGACCTGTTGGTTCGTTGTGAAAGTGAAACTACTTTGTTTGGTCTTCCAAAGGACACGACTAGAAATCAGTGGTTAATTTGTATTTACAACATTGTTCCAGAACATTTCAACCCAAATATTAATTTGTGTGCAGTGCATTTTATGGAGGACCGTTTTCTGATCCTGGGAGAGTAGACTGCAATGCTGGCTGTTCTGACTCAAAGAATGTAAGTAAGTTTTTTTTATATTTAAAGAGTTTTTATATTTTATATATTTAAAGCGAGTTTTTTGGGCAGTGTAGAGTAGGCTTGTTGTTTGTTTTTTCTCCGATCACAAATGCAGACATTATGTATAGGTTTTATGTTTACGCGGCGCGATGGTCAACTCACATGTAAAAAGACAGTATAATCATTATAATCCATAATTATGTCCCCACTGGATGCACCGAATGCCTCATTTTATAATGGGTTTTCATGTTTTTGATCATCGCTCCGGCCAGACCAGGGCACATCACAGTATGGTAAGGGCGTAACATTTCCATCCCACGCTTGAGGTATTCGGCCAATCACAACGCACTGGATAGCTGGCCAATCACAACACACCTTGCTATTCTGACCGATGAGCTTTGTAAAAATCGACACGTTTCAGAAAGGCGGGGCGTAGAGGAGAAACAATAATGTACAGTATGTGGAAAATAATGTGTTTTTTTAACCTTAAACCGCATAAACACATTTCATTACACCAAATACACAAAATAAAAATAAGAAATAAAAATAAAAATAATAAAAATACACGTATGTGCCCTAACTTAGACCTAAATAAATACAGGTTCAGTAACTAAAGAGCTGCAAAACAGTCAATCATCAGGAACGCAGGAAGATAATGTACAACTCAACCCACATCGGAAACATTAAGATGTTGGTTGGCCAGCTAGTTTGTCTAAATAAATATCCAAGAAATGATCCCCAGAGAGTGAAAAACTTTTCAATGGAGTTAGACATTAGAAATCAGAGTCTCCAAAATTAGTTTTCTAACCAGTTTTTCTCAATAATTCTGACAACAATAAATTTGACAACATTTCATATTAACAGAATTTATGCGCTAATTGAAAAAATAAAATATTGTGTCGACCCTCGTGAAATTTTTGATTCAGGTGAAAATGAGCCCTAATTAACTGTTAATCTTTTGCTATGATGAATATAGGACAATATATGAATATAGGACACCCAAAAGTCCTATATTCCCACCTACAATAAAAGCATTTAAAAAATCATGTGTATTACAAAACTCCTCTCTTTACCTTTGCTTGACCCTTCAAGTCACCTTTGAGATTCTCTCTTTAAAACGCACTTAAAATGTGAAGCAGCACTTGATTAAAAGAGCTAATTTAATGTGCTTCACACACTAATTCATCCATCTCTGTCAGAAAGTGTGATGGTGCTGGAAATCAGTTTCGCTCACAAGATGTTTATATGACATCAGAATTTATGGCTCCAAATAGATTGAGGTTTTTAGGCATATAGTTGTTCTTTTGGCGTGTAACCTTTTAAATAGACTGTCAGAAAAAGATGGATCTGCTATACTTTTATAGCCACCCTTTTTCCGCTCCCTTTCTTTTTTGCACTGATACTCACACACACATAGGGTTTTTTGTCTTAGTCATTGTGTCTGTGGTAGTGTGTGAAAGAAGAGATGCAGGGTAGAGTGGCTGCAAAGAGAGCATCTTTAATCAGCATCCGGAGCTGGAGATGAAAGAGCTCTATCTCATCCTCTGTGTCTCATTCAGAGCTTTAGCTGGACACTTACACGTACTTACTGACACACACTTTGACCATATACACTAACACATAGACTAGCATACACGCTTTTATGGAAGAAGAACTTGCCATCGTAAATTATTCGTAATTTACTGATTCTCCCTAATTCTTCTTTTTTCTCTCTTAATTTTTCCTTTCAAAAATCCTACTGTGTTTCATACCATTTAGCTCTGACTAAATTCACAAATGGCATGTAAATAAGTGTGCACAACATGCTTCTGAATTTGAGTGAAAAACACCTGTTAAGCAATTAGACCATACATGAAACAAATAATAATGCAAGCTACTAAACACTGGTGATGTATAGCTGTGAAACATTATGTTCTCATCATATCCAATGACCTTCAGTAACTGTTGATTCTGAAAGTCTGGACAAAAATATTTGTGTAATGTCTTTGTTGTTTTCATGTTTATTAATGTTTGTTCACGAAAGGCAGGGATTCCCAAAGAGTTCTCTCTTCATATCGGTTAATGGACACAATGACATGCAGGTAAACAAATAAAATATTTCTACTTTTAGTGTCCAAAAGTGTTTAAATTATTTTTATTTTAGCTTTTTTATCAACTCCCAAACCCACTGCAGTTATTACATTAAGCCCAGTTTGGGGAAACCATGGTGTAACGTAATGTTTAATGCATTTTACAGTGTTTTTATAAAAAAACAAATATATTTTCTTTCTCTTCTCTTTTTTATACCAATATGGTATGTTTAATGGTAAGTTTAAAACAAGTTAGATAAAATGTAAACTAAAAGTAATCTAAAAAGTAGTCAGATTATATTACTTAAAATGAGTAATCTACAGTAGATTACATTACTAACTACAGTTTGCACCATGTAATCTGTAATTAGTAATAGACTACAATTTGTAAGTAATCTACCCTTCACTGCCTACTATATAGTATGGAAGTACGCATATTCGGATATAGCGCAAGTCTGTATAGCGTTCTGTTTCCTCAGTCTAGTGCCAATGCAATTTCAATGCACATCTAATGGATTTTCATTGTCTGTTGTATTGTAAATCACCAGGTAATAGCACACCTCAACAAGCTGCACGATTTAGGCCAGAAGTATACTTTATGCAAATGCTCAGCTAAAGCATTGTGAGCACAGTCCCGTTGAACTTATTAAATGTGTGTTCTTACGCTATGGAGACGATAACAAATCTCATGGGATGATAAAGCTAGCTTCGAATGTCTTCGCTATTGAATCTGATTTGTTATTATTCAGGTAAACATACTCATGAGATCTAACTTGCTCAGCAACATTCTCTTCAAACTGCCCCTCCTCGGATTTAAAAGAGAAAACTAGCTGTAGAAGCAGACAGTTTATGCTAATGCCAGCTTGCGGCAATGCCGAGAACGCAACACATACTTGAGTCGTGTTATGAAGTGCACTCAAAGGGTTAGCCGTTCAAACTGCATTCATATCCATAATCCTAAATAAGAGCTATAAAACAACAAACATGACTACAAAAAGACAAACTGGCGGACACTCAAATACTGTCAAACAAACAGACAGAATAACCTCCAAGACATATACTGTGAATTTAGCCATACAACTGATGAGGTCATGCATTGATCTCTGTCTGAATGTGAACATGAACATTTTAATCAACCACAAACCTGGGTCACACTGTTCCGTCTCCTCCATTAAAGTGAATAATAAATCACAAAATGTTCCCTCGCCTTTTCAATCAAACCAATATTACAAAAGCCTCAATGAAGACAGAACCACACAAGACTCTGCTTTGAGGTCACATCATAAACCTGGAGATTATTCAGCCTGCCCGTGACCTTAAAATAGTATTTTCCTGCGAGTTAGGGTTTGATGGAAAGAGTTTGCTCATAGATTCTGAAGTTGTACAACGAAAAAAGAAAGTCCTTGTGATACTGTTCTGTGATTATGTTAGGAAAGTACAAGCCGATGTTGCAGACCTTATATTTTGTAATCACTTGCATCCACAGGCATTGCGTCGTTGTACCTTCAACAGCATCAAGTAACACACAACGAGACCTGTTTCACAGTGCATAATCAAATAGGAGTGTCACAGTATACTGATATCGATGATAACCATTTAAAAATGGAATACTGATAAAATGTTAATAGTACACACACATAATATTGTAATAGTATTGCAACTCAACACAGTTGCCACTCATCATACAGTGGGGAAAAAAGACAACAACAACGTGTGCAGTTACCACTACCACAAAAAAAAAAAAAACATGTTTGAGAAAACAGATGAAAGAAAGACATTCTACTCGAATCCGAAAAAAGTTAGCTCGCCTGTGTGGGAGTTTTTTAGGTTCCAGAAAAAAAGACACCCCAGTCTGTAAGAAATGCAGATTTTTGTTCACTTTTATGGTTACAAACTCTCTCTCACTCTCTGCCTTCCTACACATGCATTTTAAGTGTTATTCATTTGCCAAACAAGAGAAAGGCCAAAATAAGCAAAGGTAAATATGAATTTGATTAATAGCATTACATGTTAAATATACTGAATGGTAAAACTTTATTTTAAGGTGTCCTTGTTACACATGTTACATGTACTTACTATTATAATAACCCTAAAAATAAATTATTCATAATTACATCCCAGTAACCCCAAGCCAAACCCTAACCATTAATTAATATTACTCAGTGCTTAAATGTATAATTACACTAACAAGGACACCTTAAAATAAAGTGTAACCTATTGATTTTTTTATATCTAATTTACATTCAAAAGAATTAGATATTTACACTCGAATGGTAATATGACAAATAAAACTGCCTAAATGATCTTGATTTAGTCAGATTTTCTGATGTGTAATGTGCCAATACCTTACATGCTGTTTTTGCATAGTATGTGAAACAGGCGAGATACTGTGAGAAACAAGTCAATTGCAGCCAAACATCTCGCATACCCCTTAGTTGAAAATTGTTGGTCTCAGAGTTTGTACACAATGACTGTACAGGTTTTCCGTTTAGTTTTTATTGAAGTTAAAAGCTTTCAACTCTGCTGAGAGAAAGAGAGCGAGAGAGACAGAGAGAGAGAGAATTTGGCAGAGCGTAACTAAAGCTGGCAAGAAGTATTCCTACATAATTAATAGTCTGAGGTGTAAGACAGGATGCCATGGTGTTTTAGCCTTGAGTAGATAGTGACAGCGTATTTTGGCACAAGGCTATCATTCTATGCCAGAAAAATGCTCGGTCACATGCTTGTGTCTGTGTGTTTTTGTTTATTTGTGCAGTCATGTATAATTTGTCCAACAAGTTCCCCGAGACATTCTCAACAGGCACACAACAGCAGCACAATATCCTTCCACCCGTGAATAACCCAGCATCAAATAAGAACGGTGGGAATTAATTACATACTTTTTTACGCAGATCCTGGTTGGATACGATGATGACATTGGGTGGATCTCCAACAGCAGTGGCAGCTCCTCCGATGTTGGTGAAGATGACCTCGGCAATCAGGACATGCCTGGGGTCCAGATTGAGCACTTCACATAACCTAATGTACAGAAGACATTACAAAACCTGATTAGGACTAATGTTCCAGGAACATCAATTCAATGCAAAACATGTTACATAGAGTGGTCTCCAAGAAAGTTAAATGCTCACTAGTCATTTTTTGAGAAAAGATGTACTATTATCTTTCTAATCCATCATATTTTCATGATTTTTGTCATCCTTCCCCCTAGTAAAAAAGTTATTTATTTAAAATACATTTATTCCATACTAAGTATAGTTCAAATCAATTAACATATTTACTGACATATCGCGTGAGACTTACTGATATAAAAGTTATAACAACTTTATTTGGAGTACTATACTTGTACTGGAGTACAACTTTATTTTGAGCACAATGCACATTTTTTTATACTAAGCCTAAAATGGGTTTTAATGTCACTATTGATGAGGATTGCATAATCTTTGAATAATATATTAATATATCGAATAATAAACTGTATACTGTATTAGTCTTTAAATGCAAGGATATTTAAAGTGTACCTGAAGTATACTTGCAACAGTTCCACTTTAGCAAAATCAAATATACTTCAGTGTATCTTTAGTTGGACTTCAGCACTACTTACGCACAATTAAAGTGCAAAATTAGTTGTTCCAATTTAACAGACTTTAAGTATACCAGTTTAGTAAACTAAAAGTACAGTTGCGGGGTAATTTCATTAAGTACATAAATATGTAAATGTATTTGTAGTATACTTACAAATAAATGCCTTTCAAGTACATTTTAGTATACTTATTTTTCAATAGGGTTAACAACCACATTTTGTACTTTTGTAGTTTTACACATACTCGTCTGTTTTACCATAAAACATGGCGAGGAGAGGACATGATTCTTCAGCAGCAAAACTTTAAGCTTAGTTGCAAAAGAAATTCCAGGTTTGTGCTCAAGTTTAGTTATTAACACTGAATTTCAAGCAAATCTAAAGATAAGCAAATCAGTTTCCCTGCTAAATTGGCATTAAAAAACTCTTGCTCAAGCAAATTGCCTATTAACGAAAAGCTGAACTCTCTAATTTCTCAAATCCATTCTTTAACGAGTGTGTGTGTGTGTGTACTGTGTCTCTGAACCCTGAAACCCAGAAGGTGTTTGAAGATGCAATTGGTGATGCATAATCAAAAAAAGGAGTCATTTCTCACCAACAGTGTCATGAAAACGCTGAGGCTGCGCCTAACATTTTAATGGCTACATGTGAAATATAGATTTATTTTATCCTACCACACAAGATATTTTTTTACTGTCTACATAAGATGATAAGAATTTGACGGATGAATTTTGCAGAAGGATGAAAATACAAATAAAAGTATCCTTGATGAAAAAAGATATGCTTTGTTGGACATGAAACAATATTACATGATGCCTAATTGCTTCATAGCACATGTACTTTGAAAGAGCAGGGTGTCTTAAACATTGCTAAATAAATTATATATAAATGATGCTGTACATCAGGATACAAAACATATAAAAGACTTGAGAACACAAATATAATGTGCACAGGCACCAATGAACACATTGAGGGACAACGTGTAATGGTGAAAAGATGGAAGAAAATAAGCTCAAATGGAGCTGAAAAGAGCAATGAGGTGGGGCGTTTATAGCATGGAGACATGACTTACTAAATCCTCATATAAATCTAAGCACAGACTGCCAAGCCAAGGCTTTTTGGAATCCTTTTTTGGGGGGGGGGAATTAGTAGTAGTACTTCAGCTGAACAAACTTCTTTACAAAGACCTATTAGAGAAATGTTCCAAGTTCAATGCAAGTTAAGCTCTACTGATAGCATCTGTGGCATGCTGTCACTTACCAAAGAAATGGATTTGTCCCTCAGTTCATAAAAATAAAATAAAGTCAGGTTTTACAGCAAAGCACTTACAACAAATGTCTATTGGGAAAGGCATTCTGGAGGTTTTCTGAGGAGTCTCACATGTAGATTGTATAAATATTGTGGCTTCAACCTCAGAACATTGTATTTTAATGTTTATTCCAGTGTGATTACTTGTCACATAGTCTTGTATTACTAAACAGGGTTAAAAAAGAAGTCAAAAGAGATATTAAGAGAGAAAGAGACTCCGTTTCAGGAATAGAGACCATTACCTGATTGTAACAGGGGTGAAGAGCATCATGGTTGTTACATTATCAAGAAAGGCTGACAGAACGGCCGCAATTAGGCACAGAATCATAATCATGGGCCACACTCTTCCTCGCGATAACTGATACGCCTGTGTGGAGACATACAGAACACTGTTGGGAATACTTCATTATTGGTTTACAAAGTTTGATTTTTCTCGTAACTTCACATTAATGAAAACTAACTGGGTCGAAAATAAATAAACCCAAAAATCGCTTGCCTTTGTTTATGAACATTAACAAAATCATGTGTTCAAAACATTTTCTAGTGGAACGGAGAGATAGATTTAACAGAGCCTCAAAGACAGAGAATCAGGAGCAGTCCTCTGAGAGGGTCTCAGAACACAATGTTCAAAAGTGAACTTTAATGAGAAATTCAGTTTAAAAATTGACACGGATCTATAGTGTCTTTGCTCATTCAGGGTTTAGCGCTAAAAGAATGTTCATGCCTGAAAAGAAAAGAATAAAAATAAGACCTCCAACTTTAAGAGCCTGTCGCTATGGCGACATTATCAGGCTGTCTGGAATCATACTAATCATGTATGTAATGCATGGGTGTTGTAACCCACCTATTATGTCACTGCTTCCTAAATAAAAAAGATGCTGACTGACAAATAAACAGAGTAAAGGCCCGTTCATACCAAGGATGATAACTATAATGCTAACGATAAAGAAAGAATAGGGGATTCTATATCACAACTGTGAATGGCACAAAGGAACAATAGCATTTTTTTCTTTCAGCTGATGAATGTTGAAAACATTGACAGCTGATCAGAATTTATCCTCTTGAACATTTAACCTATTATGCCATTGGTCTCAAATTCAATTCCTGGAGGGCCACAGCCCTGCACAGTTTAGCTCCAACCCTAATCAAACACACCTGATCCAACTAATCAAGGTCTTCAGTATCACTAGAAACTTCCAAGCAGGTGTGAGTTGGAACTGGTTGAAACTAAACTCTGCAGAGCTGTGGCCCCATTGAGTTTGAGACCACTATATTATGCCGTTTTTTACAATATGTAATATAACTCTCATGTTTCCCCAGAATGTATCTGTGAAGTGTCAGCTCAAAATACCCCACAGATCATTTATTATATAATTTTGAAAAAGTTTTTTTTTGAGTGAAAGCAGAAACACGCTGTTTTCGTGCATGTCTCTTTAAATGCAAATGAGCTGCTGCTCTTTACCCCCTTTTCTAGAATAGGGCTGTGCCTTTACAGTTTGTTCCTCAGATACTCTGCCAAAAACATCTGTTTGGTTTTGATTATCATGTCTATCGTGCTGAAATCATGCGTTTTAAACCATATTAGTTTAAACTTCTGATAAAGGGTTTTCTGAGCGCACGCATCCGAAGCACATGCACAAAAGTGGCTGTCACATGGCATGTGAGTACTAAACTAAGTTCTCTTTCATGTCTTATTGCACTTAAACTGTCAAATACACACAGGTTTATGTTTAAAACAGACGAGTTACAAAACTGTTAGTTATGTCTGTGAAGGTAAACAGCCACAATGAAATTGCATGTTTATATTAGATCTGTGTGGCAGCAGTGTCATATATAGTAAATAAATCCATAAATCCACTGCTCTCTTGTCTCCTTTGAGGCTGGGACTCTAAATAGTGTTCTGTGCTCGTCAGTGCAGCCAAAGACAGAACAATTAGCATGCTTTGCTCGAACTTTAGACATGGCGTTAGCCGTGGGTGGAAACGTGCAGATTAAGGGGCGGTAATATTATTAATTAATAAAGGGCTCGTATTTTTCACAAGCTTGCAGAGAAAGGCTTGCAAAAAAAATGACTGGGTTGTTCTTTTTCAAGTTTTCTAGGTTGTTGGTAGATGCACCGGAGACCCGATTATAGCAGATTTTCATGATATGTCACCTTTAAAGCGGCAGATGACATAACTGCAGTGCACGTTTATAATGAACAGAACATTACTCTGCGTTGCTGTGGACACTAATATTGTTATCATTATAGTTCCTCATGTGAACGGGCCTTAACCACACAAGACTACACACATGGATAGAATAAGCTTGATTTTTTATTTCAAGGCAAAATGCTTTATGCTGTCTTGAGATGGTGTTCAATCAAAAGGGTTGTTTCTATGGCAATATTTTAATTTGTGGAACCTCTTCCACAGGTCCTCTTCCAGAACCCTCTTAATATTCATGAATGTGATGAGAGGACATAAGCGTGTGCCCTCATAATGTCCAGAGCACATCTATAATGTTCCAACAGGTCTTTTACAACAGTCCACAGAATCCCTGAAAATAAGGAATGCAATATTTATCCAATGAAGCTCATCCCAAGATTTATTTTTCATTAAATCTAACCCATTTTCTTCATGATTTATAAACGTTTGCATCATTTCACAAAGATTTGTTCCATCTGATTCCTTTTCATATTTCTATTGGGGCTTGATATTTCCCCATAAATTTCATACATAAAATATTTGTGGGGTTCTCATCACTTTGCGTGAGAGTGAATGATAGGGATTTTCAGGGTAGCTATCGTAATAGCTCTGCTCCTTTTCCCCAAAGCTTACTGGGAAAAGTAGCATGATGGGATTACATTGACTAAATAAAAAAATAGGGACATCAATAATGTAAAATGAAAGCATATCAGACTGAATCAATAGCAGCATTTCACACGCTACCTTGTTGTTGCTGACTAAATAAGTAGTTATTTGTATCTGTAAGTATATAAGGTATATAAACGTATATAATATTATATGTTAAGGTGCGTGGGATGGATTGAGTGGACTAATTTTAGAGAGAATATGAAGAAATAAGTCTCTCAGAAACCAAGACTTAAGCAGACCTCTGCTAAACAAATCACAAACAAGCATATGCAACATGATGATTGAGAAAACTCACCTTCACTGCACAGTAATCAAAGAAACCGGTCTCAGAGAATATTGCCACCAAAATCATCTGAAAGTAAATAGTAGGGGTTATAAGACTTGAACATTTCATGGTTTCTATTTTTAGTGCTTACTGCCCCATGTGTCGCTATAAAATCACATTATGTCTCAAATACCACACGGTCTCTCACTCAATTTCATGCCACATATATCCGTCTCTGATTTTTAATTTTTTTGCCCTGAGATACCGAAACAGACATCTTCGAAATATAGAAAATCAATAAAGTGAAACATCAATATTTCGGAGTTTATTAAAGCAAATGTTTCTAATGTAAAATGGCTCTCAGTCTCTTTCATAGTCAGTCTTTAAAATTGACAGATGCTATGATTCATTTTCTATCATCAGTCTCTGATTTTCTTTTATGCTTTTCCTCAAATACTCCTACATGTAGTCTTCTGGATGAGGGCTGATTGAATGTATTTGTTTCCATGGAGACAGACACTGAACAAACAGAGATCTTGAAAAGGGTGGCACTTCAGCAGTAATATTAGAGGCTGTGTGTTTTTAATGTGTATTCATTTTTTTTGGTCACACTGTGTTGCGTTAACATGTAAAATATGGACTAATGATATATGCAGACCACCAACCACACCTAACAAACATTTCGACCGAGTGTGCTGCTGCAAAGTATGTGCAACGCAAATAACGCCCTGAGGAATTATTTCTAAAAGAAGCACTAGGTTAACGGCACATTAAAGAAAGGTGCCCCACTAAGTGCCTGCCAGGCTGACCAGCCTGAGAGACTGATATGGGTTGGATTAGGGGCTTTGTCAGACTGTCAAGCACTTAGCAGGGCAACTTTCTCCAACAGGAAAGTTAAAGCATCTCATTACACCAGGTTTAATGCTGTCTGAAAGAATTAAATAACTAGATTTTATCTGAAGAAAACATGATGGCGGTTGCAAGATTTGGCTTGTGTAATTCCATCTGTGGTATTTTTTGCCCATTTTATCACAAAGTTATAAGTTCCGTTTCATCTAAATGTAACTGCACACATCTTCCTAACAAGTCAGATGATCTGAGATATATGTTCATAGCACAAACAGTGCACTGTTTTTATGAATAACAGTTACAGTGCTAAAATAGCAAGCACCACTGATAAATTAGTTTTACCCCTTTTTTACTTTTTTCATTTGAAACAGCCCTTCTGTGAGTTTACATTTAATATATTTCTTTGGAACCCTCCTACTCCGGTTGAATGAGTAAAAAAGCTGCTGGAGAGCTTCTAGACCTGTTAGAATTATGCTTACCATTCCAAACAGAAATGCAAGAGTTTCATAGTCAATCCATTCTACAACAGTCATCAGACTCGGCCTCTACAGTAAAAAGACAGTGGGATGAAATAGTCATCATCTCCTTCCTCAGATACAAAAGAACATTTTCACATCCTAGTCTTAACTGGGTTTTCTGAATTGTTGAAATAATTGCATCAATTACCATACCATTTAGGCCTACACACTGTATTCTGTTTACTGGGGTATTTACCAACCAACCAAGTTAAGAAGTTCATAAAGTTTTTTTAGTTAAAAAAAGACATTTGAGACTACAGAGCTATGGGTCTTTTTAAAGGGCACTCCATCTATCAAACAGACAGAAGTGCACGGAGTCATTTTACTCATGCTCAAATAACGCACTTATCTCCAATTTCTGGAATACAATAACTAATACACAGAGCCGCAATGAGAAAGCAAGATTTTAGCACATTAGAGTAAATCAGTGCAATTACCGCTGATATCCAATTTATGTGAAAGTATGTGTATAGATATAATTATATATATATATGCTGAACTGGAATTTGAATTTGCCACGATTTATTATTTATACAGACTTGACTTGCACATGACAGGATGTTGCTTTGCTCTTACGCTAATAAAACTTAAGACCATCACTGCAGTTTTCAACATTAATAAAATCCCAGGGTCCAACTCTTGACATAATGTAAGCTATCTTCATCAGAATAGAATAAATAACATTCTCTAAAACTTACATCTCCAATGAAAGCCAGTGCTGCCAGAGCAGCCAGGGATCCTAACATTGCAGCCAGAGTGCGGTGAACAATCTGCAAACACAGATGCAACATTTTTACTCACAATTGGAATACTATATATTCTGCCAATTTTATTATAAACCTGGTTATATATTAATGGGCACAATGTAACACAAACTAGATTTGTGCTATGGCGTCACTAAGATGTTCTGAGTGTTTTTGGCATGTTGCCAGGATGTTGTAAGTGGATGCTTACTGCCCCCATGTCTTTATTATGTTATGGTCCTTCTTACATTGAAAGCCAGTGTGGTTTTCTCACCATTTATTCACCCGCCAGGCAAAAATCATAAGTCTGATTGCTTAGAAAAGTAATAGCACAACTCATCTCAACAAGCTGCATGATATGAGGTATCATTCTCGCCCATAGCACAAAATTGTAATACTTGGGATTAGGGGTGTGTTCAAATCCCAAACCCTTTGCATCAGCAACAGTAATAGCGATGCTTTCCTTAGCAAACAGTATTAAATATGTCAAATATAAGGCTGTGTAACAGACGTTGGACAACCAAACAAATTTGCTCATTCAAAATGCCAATTAACCCTCTACTCCACACTTCATTTATGTTTGATCCACCTCATTTCTTACATTAAATTCATTCTGCCCCTTTTATGCACTCTTATAATCAAATGATAAATGCCAAATCACAAGGATATATGCGTCAGTCGACAACGTCTTCTGGTTTTCTGCTCTTCAATCAGCCTCTGGACTAAAAGCGCCGCCTTAAAGTGCATTGTCAGATATCAGCATCTTCAGCATCTCTTTTCCTGGTGAGAGCACTTGACTGGAACACCTGAATCAAACTTTCTCTGATGCACCTCTTTCAGTGTCATGTGCCAAGATGGAGCAGTCATTACAAGAGCATGTAATCAGCTAGAAGAGCCAAAGAAAGGCAATGAGTACATAACATGCAGGATAACAGCTAATGACTCCAGTCTCGAAGGAGCAAGTAATCTGTGTCAGTCCGACAACTTCCCTGAGGGGGAGGAACACTTGGTGCAGTGTTGTGATTGTAAGTCTAAAACAGGTCATTAAGATAAATGGCTGAACACTGCTTTCTGAGCAGAATTAATCAGCAACATGGATATACATTGCGCTGCTTTGCATAAGAAAGTATCCTCTGAGAACAGTTTCTCTGTTTTGTGGTTTAAACCAATTACTCTCAATTATAGGGTAAGAAACAGTTTATGGCTAAATGAAATGTCAAAATGTGCCTGTGTGGGATGTAATGTTAGTTTTATACTCAAAGCCCCCCAGTAACTGAGAAACTGCAACTCTAGTCTAATTTAAGAATAATCTATCAGCCATTATTAAAATGTTTACAAGATATCTGCAATTAGATTGTGAACAAACATTATTCATGAATCTTTTAAGGCATATTAATATTTATAAGCATATCATACTGTTATATATCCCAGATTTTAGGTTTTGCCCTCTCTCAGGGCAAATGAGTTTTAGCTATCAGAGCTGCTGATGAAACTCACCATCTGAGCCCTTTTAATCAAAGTAGTTTTCAGAGTGCTGATTCTAGATCAGTTCGGAGGATTATCACTAAGCTGCTGTGCAATGCAGATAGGAAGAGCAGGCCCAGGTCAATACAACAAATGCTTCCTTATTTACAATGGAGTCCAAATGTCTGAGAACACAAACTTCTGTGGAATATATAATGCTAATCAAGTCTATTTTAACTTGGAAATGAACAAAGTTTGAATTTGGACAGGATTTTAAAAAACAAAAATGAAGAAATATTTAAGATTCTGCACTTTGGTCACTAATTAAACCAGCCGTGTGAACTACTGTGTAAAAAATTTATTATGTTGACAGATATTCTTGCTTCCACTGAATGACAAGACTCTTTTGAAGATCGCAAATTATGCTCAATAATATGATCATTAGGTTTTATACAAATCTCTGGTGCTGCTGTCAAGACATAAGACTTCATTTAAAAGTGTACTTTTTTCCCCACTAAAATCGCCAGGCGATAATGTAATTGGAAATCATTTCAAAAAATAGATATTATATATTTTTTTTTTTTTATAGTGGTCTAGAAACTTTTGAACCTTTAATGTTTAGTATGTAGTTATATCTCAGATTTCAGCAGTCTATTAAAAGCGGATTATGAACGCACAATCTGGGCAGCTTGCCCCCCCCACCCCCCAACCAAACCCCCCTCCCCCTTTTGCCTTAGGGCACCACACACCTAAATTGGGCTAACATCATTTGCAGTTTAGATCAATACATGAAAAAGCAGCAATATTTTAAATATTGACTGAGTAATGGTGTAATGGTGGCTGTATTCTAGTATTAAAAAAATCCAGATCAAAAAGTTAATGATACATTTAGACTAAAATAGACTAGGAAGCAAGTGTTGTTTAGGTGTTATGTTACTTCTACTGAAATGTCATGCTGTGTTTGGTGTGAGATATTCATCTTAAAATATGGAGGGACAGCAAAAAGTTTACTGTGTTTTTACCAAAAAAAAACCCACATGTTGTTGATTTCTAAAAAAAGCCTGGGGGAAACTAGTTCAATACAATATTTCAATAGTTGACTGTAAGGTTGTTAATTATTTGCACATGTCACAGAAGAAATATTCATAATAAATATCTAATAATAATATCATTATCATATATCATATCATATCATATCATATAATGCAGTCTTCAACAATGAGATTATCTGATGAACTTCACCTGTAATCCATTCTGGATATGTTCTAACTGGGAAGGGGTTTGGGGAAATTTCTTATAAATAGATGATCACAAAGGTAACGCTCCCCTATTTTAAAAGCATAATAAATAAAATGACGATTACTCACCCAATCAGCAAAATTTGTTCATTAGTTCACTTTTAAAAACATAATTTTTTATTTTCTCATCCTTGATGGGGAACAAAAAACAGGGGGTTTTTTGGGGGTACAAAAAAAAAAAATTTAGCCATAGGTATGAACGAATTAGTAGTAACGGTAAAAGTGGAAAAAAATGGGCCCCCCAAAGTCTCATTAGCCATTATCACAAAGGTCTAATTAACTCTTCGACCACAGCATGCTGTCCCCTGAAGAAATAAATGTAATTAGGAAGGGAGGTCCCCTCTGCCCTCAAGTCCCCCTGGAGCCACACTAAAGCGCCGCTTTCTCGGAAAACTCTATAAAAAAATTAAATAAATAAATAAAAATATGTGTGCCTATCGGAGACGAGGAAGTTAACCATGTGGAGGAGTGTTTGCGTCAGGCGCTTTAAGGCTTCTTGTTCGACTACCATGACTAACATAGTATGAAGTGAACAAAACAAAAAAAAAAAAATTATATAGATATATATATAATCAGAAATGAATAATTTGAAGGTGAAGGGTGGGGAATATGTTTTTATATAGTCCAAAAGAGACCACTAGTGAAAATGCACCTATTTTGCATTCTTTTATCATTTACATTTTTATATCAAATGATATGATCCCATTTGAGGGAACAGTTTAATTGAAAAATTAACATGAATTTCACAATGTCTTCGTATTTATTTCCCTCATTGATTTGATTGACAGCAGCACTCAAGCTGCATGAACTCTGACCGATCCATGTTATTCAGAGTTTCAGTGGAAGCAAGGGTCCATCCAACATTTTGTATTAGAGTTCACAGTGTTCTTCTTGAATTTACCTCAAAATATTTCATTTACAATGTTTCAGAGGCTTAAAACATTGTGTATTTTCATTTGCACTAATACAATTTGGTCTTGCAATACAATTCAAGCACTCTAAATCCACTTTGATAAGTTGGCTTCAGGTACTCAAAAAATGTGACATACTTTTGTGGAATCGCTGTGAGTGTGGGCCAGTAGAAAGCTCTTCATGTTAGCATTAGTAGAGCCTAGTGACCTCTAGTGCTCAACAGCGGTATAGGTACAAATTAAATAAAAAACACGAGTTTATGAATAGCTACTGCCAAGGACATCTCAGTGTAGTGCTGGATCTACAAGCACAACTTTAGAAAGTTTATGAATAACATACCCAGCATGGCATCTACTCTTCCTGAGGAGTTACAAAAGACTACAGATGTGCGCACACAAATCTCAGATCACAAATCTCAAATCTCAATGTGGCAAAACAGCCGAGATGATCTTGTTTATGGGGATGAAATATGGGATGAGTCTTGAAAGACCATTGAATGGATTACCGTGCGGTGTGAAAATAATGTCTTCACACCGACACCTCATATTTTACCTCAAAGATGATGAGCACATAGACTCCTGCCAGGATCAATCCGGCAATAAGCACCTGTGTTTCCACGGTTACATAGAGTGACTGGTGAGTCATGGACAGAGGAACCACCTGACTGTCTAACAGAAAGGCCTGCACGCTGATCAGAATAGGAGCGCTGGAGGGCAAAAGAAAGAGACAGATTAGAGAGACGGAGACACACTAGAGCATACACCGTGACAGGAACTACTGCATAACCCACATTATGAAATGATCACATTTACTGAACTATTAACACAATTTAAAAATCTGAAGACAGTAGTATGACAATATTATTCTACTTTTTAAAATATAGAGCAACTGATTTTGTTTGTATGATCGTACCTGCTAACCATTTCAAATGTCCTTGTTCTCAGAATTTGGTCACTTCGTTGGGAATGCAATGGTATAGTCCAGTTATAAAGCAGCTGTTAGAAAAATACTAGAATTTGTATTGTGAATGTATAGAACAATCTCTTTTAATCTTTTCATTTTAATTAGATATATTTTACATACAGCATCCTCAAAAAGTTTTTGGATACTTATAAGTGACTCCTTAAAATTAATGCCTTTGCATTATATACATTAACATCAAACTAGAAGGCATTTAAAGATTTTCATTTATATAGAGATATATTAAAATAATATACAATACATGCATGCAAAAGTTGTGGCGTAAGTTTTTTTTTTTTTTTTTTTTCTAAGATATTAGTACTTTCTATTCATCAAAGAATCCTGACAAAATGTATTACAGCTACTACAAAAATATAAAAGTAACACAATTGTTTTCAGCATAAGAGATGAGATAATTTTTTGATACAATAAGAAATTATATCAATGAGAAATGCTTATTAAAATGATTTCTGAAGGATCATGCGATGCTGAAGGCTAGAGTAATGGCTGCTGAAATTTCAGCTTTGCCATCACTGCAATAAGCTGTAACAATATTTCACAAAATTACTGTTTTTACAGTAATTTTGATTAAATTAATGTAGTCTTGGCCAGCATAAGAGATTTTTCAAAAACATAAAAAAATCTGACCCCAACCTATTTTTATTAAAGCATAAACACACTTTTTTGTGTGACTAACTTTATTTAACATTAGTTTAATCTGCTGGTAGTGTGAAGAACATAACTGTTCCATTTGGCTCTGTTGAAACAACTCTAACCTGCTGAGTTCTTCTCCGGCGAGACCCCGCCTCTTCAGTCTGCTCCACCTGGATCAGAATATACTCCTGGGCCTCTTGTACCGCCTCCATCCCCCCCAAAAACGGCCCACCAACCTGCAGCTTCAGTAGGGAGTTGTCACGAAAATCAGTAAGATTCATAGCTACAGCGATCAGTTAGGTTAAGAAAAATGTCCACAAACTAGGAAACACATTACAAATGAAAACACATAACACAAAATATCCATCAAGCTTTAACCTGAGCGTTTTTTAAAAAAGTTTTGCAAACAGATGTCTGTCCAAAATTCATTTTGGACAGACAATTCCCTCCCACCAGCAGAAGGTACTTTGAAGCACTTCAGTGCATTGTTCACTCTTCACATTCATCTCTCCAGCTCTGCAGGACCCGCAGATTGCTGCAAGTATCAGGCAGATCTGTTGTTATGCACGAAGTCATAGGCAAGACTGTTACCATGACACAGGCCGCTGTAAATAGCAGATGGTGAGATTGTCACAGAAACGGAAATGAATTAGCGCAGCCCTTCAGTGCAATCTCCGAACCAAACATAAAATCCCTGCAGGGTCTGAGGAGTTAGCGCAGTGGCATGCATCATCACAATACTTGACTTGTGAACTAATGATTCTTATTTATCTAGTCAATGCAAACCCAAACAATGCAGATTCTCTTAAGTACACAAATGGGGAGGATACAGAAGCTCTCGGTGGATGAGACCGCCAGCATCCTCCAGGGGCTTTCCCTGTCAGGATACATGCTGAAAAACAGCTGATGATTCAAATAAATATGGTTATTTCAGAGTGTCAGACAAATAAATTCACTGAGCTTTTAAGTAAAACAATCATAAATGGATATTATTCTATAACAAAAGTTGAGTAAATCTGATGAGTAGAAAACTTACTGAACACAGAACAACAATGATGAAGATGGTGATGACTTTTGTTGTCCTTAAGCAATGCCTATAAAAACAAATGTAGGCGCTTGTTATGTCCAGGCCCATAACCAGCTATGAGGCCACCGAGGTCCGGACCTCAGTAAATTTTCCATGTTCAAAAATAAAATCTGTTTTCTGAATGACTAATTTGCCATTTAAAACTCCTCATATGAGCATCTGCATGTATAATTAAGTTTAGACAGTTTACAAGAATGTTTAGCGTCCCTGTTATGAAAATGATCGCTGCGAGACGCTGCCGGAGTGAACGAGGCTTGAGAGAGTTGCGAGTGAGGGCGCAAGCGTTTTTGGACTTGTCTTTTCCACTTAATTTAACACTTTAGAAAGTTAATAATATATTTATCTTATCTTATTTGCAAAAGATTGGAAATAACTTGTTTATTTTCTTTATTTTAGTCTTTGTTTTAGTATCCATATCTGGCAACACTGCATCGCCCGCACTTAAACCGAAAGCAATCAAAAAAGCCCATGGACAGATTTTTGCTGACAGTATACGACATTCGGTAAAGGAAAGGCTAAAATTATCATGATATTATCTGTCATAAACGTTATCAACGCTGTCAAAAACAGTAGCATTTAACACAATCAGCCTACACACAGATCTGTAGAACAAGTAGGTTACAGAATGAAATGAAATACGCAAAAACTAGCCATGAAGAAGTCTATGCTATGTCATTCAGTATAGTTACATTTTCACAAAATCATGCTATAAACTTTCATAAGAGCTCTAGACAAAGTTATTGTAGTTATGTGTTGTTGCAATAAACAACTGATAAAATTATCAACCCTTAAATATAAAGTATTAACAAATTTTGATGCAACAAATAGGGTATGATTTAAAATTAATCATCACTCCAAAACAGAGAAAACATCTTTCACAAAAATCTACATGTCTGTCTCTTATAATGAGTTGTATTTGTGTATATAATGCGTTGTATTTGTAGGGGTTATTATAACACACTTCTTTAACACCAACCCCCCCCCCCCCATTTTTCAAAAAAAAAGAGCCAATGGAAAGCTTTCCACATTTTCACTATTTAATGTTTCCAAATTCGCGGTTTTTTGGGGTCGGGCAAGAGTAGTTATGTAGGTATGTATGTATATATAGAAGTGAACTGGGTCACCAAAGCTGCATTTATTTGCCAAAAAAATAAAAAAAAATTTACATTTAATTTGATGGTGAAGCTAAATTTAATTCGACACAACTCTATAGCAAGTGTCACATGGTCCTTCAGAAATTATTCTAATATGCTGATTTGCTGCTTAATGTTGAAAACATGTTGCTGCTTAATATTTCTTTGTGAATTTTTCAGGGTATTTTTAAAAATAAAATGTTCAATAGAACAGTGTTTATTTAAAGTAGAACTCGTTTGTAACATCAGGAATGTCTTTAATGGTAATTTTAATCAATTGAATGCATCCTTGCTGAATAAAGGTGTTTTTTTTTTCTCAAAAAAAAACAAAAATCTTACTAACCCCAAATTTTGAATGGTAGTGTGAGTGCGTAGAGTACCTGATGGGGGATGACAGTTTGAAGTAATGTTCACATTTCTCCATAGATGTGATGTGGGAGAGACTGGTCACCTCACTGCCCAGCCTGCACCTCCTCTCCAATTCAGCAGAGCTGGCCTCCCATGATTCCTCTCCAGACCCCAGGCTGGGCTCATGCAGTGTCATGTAGGTTATACTGCACAAAACAGTGTAAAAACAGTGGGTTAGACACTATGGTGCTTGCAAAATGTTGCTCTGTTTGTTTGAGCAGTCCAAGAGATTGACTTCTGACTCAACCAATGGCGTGAGTTTGGGGCGGGACTATCTGTTTAGTGGTCAAATTAATTAGCTTGACCTGGGAAACCGGTTTACAATAATCCTTATTTTTGCAGTCACATCTGTTGCCGCTAGTCTTATGGAATAAACACTTCACCTTTAAATTTAGTTGTGAAAATCCAATCGCTCTTGGCTAACTTTTACTCTAATCTAAAGTAAAACATCACTTCTGCTGCTACGAAGCGATCAGTCATCTAAATGCTAATTGCAGCCACACAACAGAGATTAAAACCAACGAAAGGTGTTAAAAGCCTGTTATGCTACACAGTTCTTTGACAAATTCATGCTAAGAGAGGATACACCTAAGTGCCTAGACATAACTAGAGGCTTTTGTGTTGATTATAGGCAGCAAGATACATTATTCTGACTGAGAGCACAATATAATCGCTAGCAGCATTAGCATTCAGCTCACTGCCTTACAGAGGGAATGAAAAATGTATTACTGAGGGCAGGAGATAGCAGCCAGCCATATTAGCACTGTGACAACAGTTTACTCCATGTAGGACCCTTGATCTCAGAGGGCTGTCATGATAACCAGGGGTCTTCAATAGCGTGTCCGAGGTGGTACTGCAGCAAAGGGCCGACCGATTGTTTAATATTAAACTAAGTTTTTAGTAAAAAAAAGAATCCTGTGTTTGATTCCATTTGAATTTTCATTCAGTTTGCAATTTCCATAAGAAAACTGATCCTACTTTTTATGAGATTTTTCTTGATGTACCTGATAAAATAAAGTTTCATGAAAATAGGAATATTCAGCATTGAGGAGGACATAATATCCTCCAAACAAAACGAATACAGGTGTAATCCTTATGACTATAACTCTTCTTGTTACATAAAATCACTGGCTTTAGAGTTCTGGTAGGGATACACTGGTGAATCAAGGACTCATTTTGGGGAAAACAGGAAATGCATTAAACAAAATAACTCATGCCTCAAAAACATTGACGAACTAAGAACTACAGTATTATAGTTGGTTCCCCACATAAAATTATTGAGTTGTATACAAAAATACAAACATTTTGTATGGAAAATTTGGGATTCTCGTGCAAATAACATGGCTAGTGAGAACATATTCCTCACTGGTTGAGCGAACTGGAATGCGCTCCAGTCTAGTATCAAATTCAATGTGTTGGAATCATTCCCGATTATTATAGAGGCTGACAACAGAGTTCAGATACTGTACTGCAGGCAGTGTTTGGTTTAATTAAGAAGTACATAGAGGTCAAGACCACTTCAAGATCTCAAAATGCCATACATTATGTGAGGAACTCTGTTTGCCTTCAACATGGTAATATATAAAGTAATTGTTGGAAATGAAGGTCACAAAGCCACTTTTTCTCATTACTGAATGAGAATGAGGTCGGTAATTACAGACCCCAGGTAATATTCCTACAGCTGTTCTGCAAAAGCTTTCTTGACTAAAGCCAAGTCAACAGGTCCTGCAACTTTAAAAGAAACGAGTGGTTAACACTTGCAACAACTTGCAAACGAAAATGATATTCTATTATGTTTAACAGACGATAATTAAATAGCGCAGAAAACTTTGATTTGTATAGGGTGTATATATATTATATATATAATTAAACTGAAGCGTTCAAGCTCTGATTTGCTCGCAGTATGATTTCTGACAAAGGTTTTTAATAAAGCAGGAGTATACCCTTGATTTTATGTTATTGTTAAATAAATATGGCATATAACTTACATAATTATACATAACTAGCAAATAAAGTAAACACATTTTGATGTCTATTTAAAAATCAAGAAAACCTAACCTACCAAATTGTTCGCTGCTGAACAGAAAAGATAAAAAGAAAACAAGAAAATCAAATATATAATATTGTGAAACCAAAGGGGATATATTTAGGCTCACCTGTCATTTTGGGGGAACTTGAGAAGGGGTGACCGTTCTGTGTGGTTGGCTTGGTTGGATTTGCCTTTGAGGAGGTTTACCATGCTGAAGCTGTGCCTGGGAACAAGGAGAAAACGTATTAAATCCGAGCATGATGTCTGTCATAAATAACATCTCAGCCACATTTAGAAATCAATTCTTGGCATCCATTTTTAATAACTCTTCTATAAAAACTGGCAGCTGAAATTAACTGGAACTGAAAGTCATTCTTCCTTTTTGGTCTCTGTTTAGTCATCTTTACACCACTATGAAACATCCTGGTCTAGTGTGTCAAACAAGGTCTAAGCTACATGATCATAAAATAAATATAGATTTTTCAAACATATAGCAAGTTACACGTCCAAATGTTCAACGACAATTATATAAGTCATCCTTCTTGTCCACTGTGTCCTCCTACAGCTGTCTTGATGATTTAACTGACACCTCGTAACTTGTCAGGGTGGATGGGCATCAGGTGGTTTGCAGATTTACAGAGGCATGAAAGCGATATGGTTATGACAGGTTTAAGGACAACAGCATCCTGCTTATTCAGGCCTTGAATACTAGAATAATGTTCTGGCCTTGGTTTCGATGCTATAAAATACAGTGACACAATGAAATAAATCAAACAATTGCTTTGTGATTTTATTTTGTGCCAGTGAAAGGCTCATGTAATGCATGAGTCCCCAACAAAAGTCAATGCCGCAATCTCACGATTTTAAAATATGTATCTTTCAACATGTCATATAACAGATATCCAAGTTTAGAGTATCATTCAAAGAAATCAGGATTATAATGTACATATAAAACTGAAATCCTGACACAGAAAATCAGATGTTTTAGTAGGCTCGTGCACATTACTGTACTTATATAATAATATCGCATATTAGGCACAGCACGCTTTTATCGCCAAAGCGACTTGACAAATGTCACTTAGCTAATACATTTTTACGCAGTTTGTGTGTTCCCTGGGAATCAAACCCACAAACTTTTGCGCCGTTAACGCAATGCTCTACCATTGAGCCACAGGAACATGTGTCACTATGTGTCAGTAGTGTCTTCATTTAGAAGTTGCATTTCTCTTGGGCCTGGATCAGGGTTTTTTTTAACAGGGGCTCCATGGCAGTCTCGACAGCAGGGGGTCAAACTTTTTTGTGGATTTTTTTTCTCCATAAAAAAAATGACCAAAAAAAATGTCAACTAAAACTAAAGAAGCTAAAGTACATATTTTATTGTTCCTCCCAAAATAAAATGTATTCTATAAGACAGGGGTTCCCAAACTATTTTGTCAGCCGAACCCCTCATATGTAAAATATTTCTTTGAATACCACGTGAGAATTTAAGCTATTATTTCAATCATTTAAGGACACATTTGTATGTCCTCTGATGCTGGTTAATGAACATATAAATTATAAAATATTTTTTAGTAGGTATAGGTCTGCATGATGGCCATAACATTATATTGAAATTATTTTGTCATATATTGTGACTGAGATTTGAACTGATGACATTTCATCTCATATGAAAACTATATCTTACATGATCTTAAATGTATATTTATAAAATATATTGTGATTTCAGTTTTATTTCAATTAATTCTGCAGCACAATTGGGTTATTTAAATTTTACATTTGATTTATTTCATTATTAGCTTTTCATTAACTCATGAACCCCCTGCAGTTTCCTTGTGAAGCCCCATTTGGGAAAGCCTGGTATCCATCAATTATAATTATTTTATTGACTTTGTAATGTAAGCATCATAAAAGGTATGTAAATATATTAATATGGTACTAAATGCTTACTGTAGTACCTCATTAATATATTTCAATATAATTGAAAAGGGCTACTAGCATTGCTTCATTCAGTAATCACACTTTATCCTCCTAACTTCCTCAGACAAGGACAGCTTTATTTACTGTAGTCATAAAGCAAACATTTCACATCTCATATACTAAATAACAACAAAAAAAATCTATAGAAGTCTCCAGAAGAAGAGGGGGAAGAGAAAGGATGGGTTCTGAGCTATTGCTCAGAGACACCAGCAGTGTTGATATTTTTCGGCCAGTGTGAATAGAACAGATGGAAATCCTGAGAACTCTGTGGGCTAATTACTGGAGCCTCTTCAGTAATTAATAATTGTGAACAATTCTCTGTTTGTCAATTAATGACAGTTTAAATGAGTAAAGTCCCTCTTATCTCTTCAATTGGCTCTGAGTTTGTGTGTGAGTTATGGAGAGCCTTTTGCAGAATGCCAGAATAGATCAATGCTGCTCAGCACAGGCCAGACTATAGAGTCAACCCTAGTACAATTCTAACACATCATTGGGCAAATCCCAAACCTCAGCTGCTTAGCATTACAGAGGACTCAGACAACTCACCCACCCCTACCGATGCGTCTGCTTACTGCAAACAGCTGGGATGGGGAGTGTGTGTGTGTGTCTGTGGGCTCCAGACAAGACATAATAGCCATGGCCTCCAGGATATATCCTGGTGTTGAGTTTGGGCAAAAGGGAGATTAGACAGGATATTTCAAGGCCTTTAATCCCTCTCCCTGCAGTTACACAACATAGAGTAGATTTGAAATGTTAGCTCACTGAATGCAGGATTTATAAATGAAGCAAAGCTTTCTCTTATTGTGGCTTGGAATCCAAGTCTGTGAGGTCCAGATGAGAATGAAACCGGGGGGGGCCTAGAATACTAGTCTATTTGAAGGCTACCTGATGTACTCAGTTTAATTTCATGAACAATATGAAGAACAATTCAATTCCCATGGCATATTTCCCATAGGACAGAAAGATAAACAAACAACTATTGAAATACATATTTTTTTAAATAATACATGTGATGTGATCAGATGTGATTTCATTGAGAGTGGTTATCATTAAATAATTCCTGCAGGAGAGAGCAGTCATGAGAGCAGAAGCAGACCACATCTCATGCATGACTAACAATTAATCACGTGATGGCTGATCAAAAACTGTACTGTCTAATCCGAAAAGTGTCACAACCACAAGCTTGAGATTAAGACCCCCATTGTCATAGTCCACAGTACCATCACACACGCACATTTATTCTCTCACAAAGACACACATTTGATGTTACTACAGTAATGTGACTCCACACGTGAGCACCAATTCTCTTTAGAGTCGATTAGCAGCTGTTTCACACAGAAAAGCTCTCACTAAGGGTTCTGGAGACCTTATCTGCCAAATGTGTCAGCCATAATAGTGGAAGTACAATGGAAGCACATTTTGCATGATTTCCTAGCATGAGGTTTCTTTAAAACATCTCAAAGGTGATGCATGATACTTTGTTAAAATACTTTCTATTACCACAGTGTCCAGCAGAGACAAATATAAGCAAGTCATTCATAGACTGATCTCCCAGAATAGTGTAAACACTGTGGCACTATCAGAACTATTGTTCTGTTTATTTGTGCTCAAAAGTCTGGTTGAATGTGTTTGGGGCAGGACAACCTGTTTGTTCAAATCATCTTTGGCATATGGTGCAAGTCCTCCAGGAAAATTCATACTTACAATTTGGGAAGTCGTGATTATGACGTTAGGTGTGTTCAAGTCACGTTGGTTGGAGAAAGACATTCCCCAGGGCTATTAACATTCTAAAAAATTCTTTACTTGAAATAAAATAATATCTCAAATTCAGTTCAGTGCAATATTTCTCATTTCATGTTGTTTAACTTGATGTACTAAAATAAAAAAAGATAAAACTTCCAAAACCAAAAATGACTAAAAATGACAACAACTAAAACTAAAATTAAAATGGGGGAAGATTCAAAATATGAACCTCAATGATATTAAATGAACACTGAAGGTACTTTTCTATAAAAAACAAACAAGTAAATAAATATATATATTTTTTTTAACTACTAGAAAATGGCAAATAAAGAATACTGGTGTGGTTTGCTTTTTAAGTTTATGTAAAACTTATGAAGGTGCTATAAATTAAATAGTTTAAAATTGTATTTATAAATTAGTTATTATTGTATCCTATTATTACATGCAACTTAGCTAGATTTACTGTAAATGTAAAAATAATTAATTTATTATTATTAAAAATATCATTTAATTTCATAAAAATTGGCCATCACATGAGCGAGATCTGAACGCAAAGAAAGTTGTTAAGTTTTCCACTCTGTAAGTCCGTCTTGTAATTATTTTCACTTGAACACAAGTAAGCTAATCAGAGTAATAACTAATAAGTAGTAATATTATTATAGATATGAGTTGATCGATGTTGTTTTGACTCCCCTGACTTTCATTTTATGGACAAAACATTCTTCAAAAGAAAATGTCCGTAAGGCACAGTTTGGAGCATCAATGAGAATTAGTATATGATGATGGATGAATTTTGAATTTTAATTTTGGGGTGAAATATCCCTTTAACAGGATTGATCCTTGATGAACTATTTGACTGTCCTACCTATCATCTTGATGGACGTCAGTGTAGACTATGCAGTGTCCCGAGGGCACGGCTGCAGCCTGCAGTAATTTCTGTGTCTCTCTCTTCCCAGAGAATCCCTCCAGCAGACGAAGCTCATCAAAGTTCCCAGCCACAGTGTCAGACTTTCTGCAGCCTACCCTGCTGGAGTGACCCTGGCTTTGAGACATCTCCACCTCAATATTACTCTTATTCTCCAGGTACATCTTCACTCAGGCACACCGCAACTGGAGGAAAAGGGGAACACTTAGGTCAAATGATCTTTTAATGCGGCATAGGTTTCATATTTATGGTAATTAGCATCAGATGAGTTCTTTTGAGACTTTCATTTCTAGTTTAAAAGGACTTCTGTAAGCCATGTACAGAACAATGATGTATAGACAGAAATAATTAGAGATACAGAACTGCATTGCGTATGATTTTATTCCATATTAAGGATGCACCTGCCCTCCCCATGTATATAGCAAATACAGTCAAATAACATTCATATTTTTTCCATCAAGACTCATTATAATTACCAAGACACTTTAGATATATGGAATAATAAGTATTAATGCTACAAACACTACTGTAAGCCTTCTTAACGTGTATGGTCACATATTACAGCCACATTCCATTTGCTATTTCAAAGTCTCAGGCATTTAAAGAGTTAACGTCTCAATCTGTGATTGACAGCTAGACTGTAAGGTTCCCGTCTGAGAGTCACAGAAGCATTCTAATTAAGAACTTACTTCACCCTTTTGACCCTGGCATTACTTTTATACACACCCTCCTTCACACATAGACGGCTCTATAAACTCACCGCTGTAGTATCGAGTCTAACTTTAATGGTAAACAAGGTTGTGTGTGTGTGGGGGGTGGTACATTGTGGAAAATAAGGTTTACTAATTTTAATGACCTAAGTTTTAGATTGCATTTATGTCCATATCCAGTCTTTAGAAACAAAATCCTTATTCATAAATATATTGTATATGTTGACTAGTCAAAGTATAGTGTTAAACCCCATCCCTGCTCCAGTGATAGTTAAATAAAACTAAAATTAATTTCATTGTTTTTAAAAATCATTAAGTGAAATAAAGCTAAAATAAAATTATCAGATGTATAAAATTAGGTATTAAAATCATTCTTAAAAGTAGGAAATGTTCATTGACAAGTAAAATACAATACGTTTAAGTAGAAGTACTCAATAAAAACTTAAAATAAATTAAGGCTAAATAACTCATTAAAATAAACAGAAACTAATAAAAGATAAAAACACATGAAGTTACTGAAACTTAAAATGAAAACTGAAAAAAAAAAAATCAAAGCTAATTCGAAATCTATTATACTACATAACTAATACTAAAACAACACTGCCCTACCCTAAATCTAAAATACAGAAATAGAGAGAGATCAGTGGTTACAATATTAATAACACTACAGTACATAATAGAACTATTACATAGATATTTTAAGCCATTATAAAGTCAAAATAGTTAAAGGTGTTAAATGTTATGGCATTAAACATATAAAATAAAATAATAAAATCAGCTTACTAATTCCATGAATTCAATTATCTATTCAATATTGAAATCCCTAACCCTGAGCAATGGTAATAGCTTTACTCATTCTATTAAGTAGGTTTTATTAAACAGCTCCCCCTAGTGGAAATTGTGAGGGGGGAAAAAAAACTCAAGGCAGCAGAACAAAAAAACCCACCTCCCATTTTACAAGCAGACTGCCTCATAATAGAAAGAAACTTATTTTCACATAACAGAGTATGACATCACTTCACTGACAGCCTATGAGATTTTAGGGCTATGTCTGCCTATATTCTTCCTTTTGAATTGTTTGTATATAAATGAGAGACCCATTATGTCCTTGAGACCACCACCTATTGTTTGTAGCCCTTAATAACCATAGGAGTGAGGAAAAACTACAACAAAAAACACCAGAAGTGGCATGACGAATCAATGAGAAGCCAAACAATAATGCTTCAGGAATCATAAACCACTTTCTAGAGTGTCCAGTGTAATTGGATTAGGACTAGAGGTCACTCTTTTCTCAAACTGTGCTACAGTTCAGACACAGAGGAAAGTCATTGTGTTGAAAGCTCAAGGTCTGCCTGAATAGGACTTATCAGTGACCTGTGACCAATGACTAGTGACCGGTGCTTGTTTGATTTCCGTTCCTGTTGCCGAATCAAATAAGCTCTATTGTGTCAGTCAGTGGTCACTGTCAGTGTGTTAACACAGTCTGCAGAAACATGTAATATGTTGTAGCAAGAGTGAGTGTCATACTGTAAATGAAACACAACAGGAATATTTCTCTTTCTACCCCTGTTCAAATTAGCCCCGACTCCTGCTCAAATATGGATGGTGGGCCGAACTGTACTGTCTTAGGGTGGGACTAATTTTACTAGTACTTTAGTCATTCTGCAAATATTTGCAGCTTAGAGAGAGGGATGGGGGTGGTCAAACATAAAAAATTATATTCAATTATTTATTAACTAAATTTTTTGTTGTCAAAACAGTGGTTCGGAATAAAAATATTAAAAAAAGAATAATAAATATATTATGTTGTTGTGTGTTTGTATCTATATATATATATAATAGATATAGCTATTATAGATATATATGTGTGTGTGTGGTGTGTGTGTGTTGTGTGTGTGTACATAAAACTGTACTTCAAAGCACAAGCCTAAAGGCTTTACCTCTTATTCCTCTGATCAAGAAATAATATCCGCGAAAGAATCTTAACAGAACACACACAAGCTGTACGACACTCTCCAGACATTAGCTGAGTACATTCCTCTTTGCCCCCTCTTCTCCTCTCCTCGCAGCTCCATTGTGGGAGAGAAAAATTGATGCCATGAAAACTGGCACTTTATGTAAGGCTGTGCAATTCAAAAATTTGGGCAGAGATATTTTTGTTTGTTTCTAGATTTCGTGAATACAAAACAAATTACTCCCACATTTTACTAAAAAAGATAATATTAAATAGACCTGGCCGCATTCAGTCAAACCTACTGTATATGCAAATTATAATTGATGGCACATTCACTGTTCAAAAAAACGGTTGCAGTTTATATCCAGAAAAGCCTTTTGTCTCGTTTTTCTCTGTTGCAGGATTTTGTTTTTAACTATCTTTAATTTAAACTTTTAATTTTTTTTTTTTAAACTACACTCCTTACCTGCCAATTCAGAGATTGAAACGGTGAAGTGGGCAAGATGATGATGACAACGATGATGATAATGATGATATTATAACATTAAAACAAAAATTAAAAAGCGACCAAAAAATAATCCATGTTCGTGTCCGAAACTAGGTTTGTCTGATCTCATCACGAGTGTCCGCACCATCTGCGAAGAAGGAGGAATATGCTTATTGACTGTACATGGAAGTTGTAGATTTCTTTTAGGAGATGGAGGGAGTGACCCACAGCAAACTCTGCACACAGACAGAAGAGAGTGAATTAACAGCCCTCCCTCTTTCCTCTTCTCTCAGACCCTCTGATACCTTGTGGAAGTAGACACTCATTAACACTGGTTGTGTTTACGGCCTGCCCAACTTCCCCAGAATCCTGAAGACACCCACCCCTTTTCAGACCAAAACAGTACACACAATGAAGAAATTATTATTTCTTGCACACACACTCAAGTATTACTCACTAGCAAATTACTATGTATGATGTTATTGCATAAAGCTTCTCCTACTTACAAGAGCTGAAGGAATCTCACTGCCCTACTTTGCATCCATCTTACTGACCAAGACCTGCTTTTACAAAGAGCAGTCAAAACAAAACGATTGGAGCAATCAAAGAGACTCTTTCATATGTCTTCTCTAAAACTCCAGAAGAGATTGCTGAGAGTTGTCACAAACTTTGCTTTGGAAGACCGTAATCAGTCAGATATTTCAATATGAACGTAAATATTTGTCATCAGATAATTCCATATCCAAATTATCTATGCAGTGCTCTTAACATAAATATTATAGCTCCATTAACTCACCGTATTTTATCAGTTGACTTGAAGTTATTTTGCCCAACACAATTTAAGAGAAACATCGGAGACAAAGCTGACACGCAAAAGAATCAGTCCCTTGAAATACAAAGTGAGCTTTAATGAGCAATATTTTTTTTTTTTAACTACACATTGCTAACTCCGGACGATCGCACCTTTTCTGGCAATCTGCGGTTCATCGAATTTAAAAGGTCCGTCACAGCATCAATAAAAAAAATTAATAAATAAAAAAAACAGGTGTCAGCACTAATAAGGAGACATAGCAAGCAGATTATTGGAAGGGGTCGAAGTCACAGGTCAGGTGTCAAATTTATGACATCATCCTATTTATGTTTTAAAGCAGCACTATGTAACTTTTTCTGTGTTCAAAATTTGCAAATGTATATAATGAGCGAGTCCATCATATGAATTCATCTTCCATCACGCGCTTTTTTTTGTCGTCTCATCAATTCACTACGGTACACTGTATTATTCATGTTGGCAAATAGTTACTTTTAAAGATGTAATGGCTTTTCATTACTTTTGAGTTACTTTTTTAAATCTGGATCCGGGCTTGCCTATTGTTTGTTAATATAAAAAAGTCCTTTTACAAAGGTAAAAGGGCGCCTTTCACAACGAAAGTGAAATGAATATGCCTGCGGCTGAAGGAAATGTAAACTCATCGTCTGTACAGTAGATGGCGGCCGCTCAAAAACATAAATTTCACATGAAGAATATGATGCAGGAGAAGAAAGTTCAACCTATTCAGCAATAAGCAAAATAAAACACAAATGTGTAATTTTTGCCTGTGTGTATATTATGTTTGAATTTGCTCATCAAAGGTCATAGAATCAGTAGCAAAGATATTGGTTGATAAAAGGGGATTCAATAAATACATTTTTTTTGTCTTATTTAACATTTAATTATTGCTGGTTTGCATCATATTCTGAGTTTGCAATTCACTGCATTTATTCATTTTGAGAAATACTGAATCCGATTTTGTGCAGGTGAGATGAGTAAATGCATGATCACATTTAGTCTAGAACTGCAGTAACATCATGTTCACACAGCGCACACACAACACCTCTGCATTTACTCCCGATTTCTCTCAACATGGCAACATGAGAGTTGTCAGTCAATACATGGGAAACAAAGTAACTTGCATTAGTTATTTGAAAAAGTAACTCCGATATTTCCTTCTAAATTAAAAAGTAATGAGTTACTTAAAAAGTAATCTGATTACGTAACTCGCGTTACTTGTCAATGTCTTTTTATTTATAAGTAATTTCGTTAAAATGTTAACCGCCAACCTTGCTTTATAATAAGTACTTATATTTGGACTATTGTAGCCTGGTCGGGTCGTCACTAATGTTCTTCTGCGGGATGTGTGCAGTTCTGTTCATTAACCGCTAGAGCACCAAAAGTTACATAGTGCTGCTTAAAAGGAACTAATAAAGCAGAAAGGACATGAATTATCCAAGCTGATTCTGGGTGGGCAACTTTTAACACACATAGTTCTGCGTCAGACACTTTCTTTTCATTTTTAATCACATTTCAGAATAAAATGCATGTGAAAGGGTCATTAAGCAGCCAGATGGAAAGGAGGAGAGCTGAGTGATCATGGAGGTGATGTGGTGTATCACACGGGTTGGAAAAAGCGCCGTTGATCGCTGTGGGGAAGAGGAAAGAGTGAGAGACTTTCATGTGACTTCTAGTAGATTCTGGATTTTGGCCCAGTGCACACAGTCTGAGGTCTGCACTCCTCTACACTCGGGTCTGGGGTTATGGCCAATATAACAACACAGAATTTATGCATGAGCTGGATCGTGCTGGATAAAAGTTTTACACAATCATGTTGAGATCATGCTCAAGTGCTGCTTGTCATTAAGGCAAATGGGGAACTTCTTCCTCATTTTAACAAGCACTGATGAAGCCACGATACTGATAAGTGGGAACTGATTTCAGAATAAGACTTCAATCAGACAGCTGTTTGAATTCATTTATAATTCCTAAGCACTTCCTGCACATTCCTCAAAGAAAAAAAAGCCTGGATGTGATGTAGTATCAGCTCAAAGTGATCCGGTGGGAGCCCATTTATACTGGTGTACATCAGAAATGGGAGAGACTGTGAAACCCACTGAAGTGCATAATTGGACTTTGCAAGGTCAAACAGAGTCTTCGGATAATAATGAGGAAAGGAGACACAAAGAGGTAAAGATAAGTGTGCGTTATTCAGAATGTGGCTATTGAGATCCCATAAAACATCCAACAGATCCAGCCATCAAAGGATCCCAGCTGTCTGAGATCTCCTAAAAAAAAGGCCACACTGACCACAAACATGCCCTCCTACAGTGATGTCTGCTTATGCAACCCAACTGAATGAATTCAACTCTTCTGACATTTCATTTCCTCAATCGACAGGAAAAGCAAGAAGGGTGCAGGAACTCCTCATTTTTTAAGATTAAAGTCGTATTTCATAACCAAATATACAGTGTGGTCCACTACTGAAAAATATTGTACCAGTATATATATAGCATGTGTAGGTGATTTATTTATTTTTCATTACAAATACAATGATCAGCATATCAATTCAAGTGAAAAGTTTAACTAAGTTTAATTAAGCTTGACTTACTTAAAACAATTGTTTTGGTTTTCTCAGGCTGTTTGAACGATTTATGAATGTAGAGTAAAGTCAAACCTTGCTGCTGCATTCCTAAAGTAGTACAGTTTTACAGCTCTGGTTCATTTCTTCTGCCTGCCTGGAGCCAACCCGACATGAGTAGAGCACCTGACCCATTCCAGCATAATGCGCTCTATGATTTCTGCTCATGAAAGAAAGAAAAAAGCATTAAGACGGTGAAGAATGTTCCTGCTTTCTAAGCCAAATTAAGCCATCATAAAACACTTTCCCCTCCTCTTTTCTCTCTGTCATGCACCCCTAACACCCTTTTATCTCCACGGCTTACGTCACACTTTGACATAGACCGAGGATAGCGGAGGCGGGTTACGATGTGACCCTTGACCTTTGAGCTTACTACTGTGGCCCATTAACAACAAAGCCTGTGAACCAAAAGTAATATTTGCGGAGCTCGATGGCTCATCCGGTTCACGGATAAACATCACTTGACTATCCTCTGGCTGCATGTGAGAACTGTAAGGGGTGGAAGTGCTCACTCTCTACCACACAAGCCAATGCGAGTCGTGCAGGTCATTATGAGGATTTTATTTAACCGTTTAGGTTAGTGTTCGAGAGGAATGCGTCTCAAAGGGTCTGGAAAATCCACACGAGACTAAAGCCAGAGTAGACTGAACCTAAACCGTGTTATCCTGAAACAATGGCAAACTGACTACATATTGGGCATTTCTGTAAATGTATATACAGTATGTCTGTTCATTGTAAAATTCTAATTTGTTTGAATTTGAAAATGTAAGATATATACCAGTATTGATACCAGAGGCAAGTCATTTCAGAGCTTACATTTTCAAATTCAAACAACAAATTTGAATTTTACAATAAACTGTTGCCACTCTTTTCTATCAGACAGTGAATATGGATTTTTAGACAATATAGGCCATCATATTAAATATCGGGAATAATCATAATCGGGCAGAATCTATCTATCTATCTATCTATCTCAGATTATATCGATCAAAATTTTGACCGATATATTGGAAACTATACTGCTATCGGCTAGTATTTTGTATTATTATAAATCTGTATTGAATTTTTCCCAATTCAAACAAGCAATATATACTCTACAAAGACACAAATATATATAATGATATAAATTCAAAAGAAATTGAGGAAAACGGGGTGTTAAAACAAGAAAATAAAACTTACAAGAGAAATATGGTTTAAATTTATTAACAGAAATTAACATTTATTTATAACATGGGAATGAGACCTCTCATAAACACATGGCACAATCAAATTATATACATTCCATTAGGAGAACAGTGCAGACACATATAGGAGGAGGAGAGAATATGGTGACCGACGACCTAAAAACAACCCCTGACCAGGCTTCCACTGACCAAATGAGAAAACAAAATGTGCTGCTCAAAGTTAAAAAGGCTCTTAAAGAAACACTGCTGTTTTCAAATAAAAAGGCAAAGCTACAGTTCATAATACTACCTATTTAACACAAAATCGATCAGGAGTCTGTCAGGAGTCATCTACCACAGTGCTAGGCTAAGCGGTCTGTCCTCTGTAACAAAACGTGAACACAATGTTTAACAAAGATGTGTAGTTTCTCCCGTCTTCCTGGTTCTCTTCACAACAAAGATTAAAAAAAAATCTCTATCTTGCTTTTCACCAGCTTAATAGTGCTTTAAAGCTAATTGCACAATGATATACACTTATTTCTCTTCATTTAGTTGTATTTGTGTCTATGCACATATTAATAAGTGAGGTTAAAACAGACATCTTCGGTTCAGTTTTCATTTAAACTTCTTTTTGTCAGCTTATTTTCAAGACTTCCTACACTACGTCGGTGTGTGTGTTTTGTGTGCATGTGCATGTTTGTGAGATGGAGTTTAACCAGGGGTTAAGTGTTCAGTGGCCTGTCAGGTAATCCTGCGTGGAGTCGGAAGCAAAGGAGTCCGCATCCTCATTGTCAGAGTCGTCGCTGCTGTCATCTGCGGCCGGCTCACCGCTCAAAGCAATTCGTGCGTAGTCATCCGTGTCAATGGACTTGCAGAAGTGAATGGCGTATTTTAGCTTCTCCTCCAAGACTAGCTTACAGGAGTAGCGAGGCAGTTTGAGCAGGAAGAAGCAGGTGTAGGACTCTGGGAGGAAGTGGTCCGGGGGGTTGTATTTGTCCAGCACCTAGTCAAATAGGAAAAATATTCTAAAAATGAGCACTAATATTTATTTGTACATATAATTTATCTAACACACACACACACAGAAGCTCGTTTCTGCCATGGAATAAAAAATATATAATTGCACCTTTTTATCTCACGACTGTTTCTCAAAATTGTAATATATACATATGAAATTGCAAAAATTTAAACTCACAAATCTGAGAAAAAAAGAAGAATTCTGACTTTTTTCTTAGAACTTAGAGTTTACATCTCATAATTCTGACATTTTTACATCTTGCAATTCAGTCTTTTTTTTTTTAAAGGTAATAGTGATCTCTCACAATTCTGATCTTTTTTCTCAAGATTTTATATCTTGCAATTCGGAGTTTATATTGTGCAATTCTGACAATTATGAGAAAAAGTCAGAATTATGATATAAATTCAGAATTGCTCAATAAAACAAGTATAATTATGCAATTTAAAAAAAAAATCTAATACAATTAAATAAATGCTGTTCTTTTGAACTTTCTACTCAAATAATGTTTTACAGTTTCTGCAAAAAATTATTTTATTTCATTTCTGATAATAACATGAAATGTTTCTTGATCTACAAATCAGCATATTAGAATGGTTTCTGAAGGATCATGTGACACTGAAGACTGGAGTAATGACTACTGAAAATTCAGCTTTGCCATCACACAAATTATGTTATTTTTAAATTCGTATAATAATTCCCAACATTACGGCTTTACAGTTTTTACTATATTTTTGATCAAATAAATGCAGCCTTGTTGAGAATGGTAGTGTATATATACGTATATATGCGGTTAAGTAGAAGTTAATTTTTAAGTGACACTTTTCAGAGCCACAAGTTACCTGCACCACAAAGTCTCGTCCACGGAAGTCTGCGATGGTCCTGGGGAGGCGCGTGCGACCCCAGACGAACCTGAGGAAGAGCGAGCGTTCTGTGTTGGAGAAAGACTCCATCACCTCCCAGAACCACTGGATGAGTGGAGCAGTTGGTTCCACCCCCTTATATGTGGCCACTGATTTGAGCAGGTGCAGGGGGATGTCCGGACTGCCACACACCTAAACAACACAAACAAGTGATGTGTAGTCAAATAAGAATTCATGATGACATTTGCTCAGTCTGCGTTCATGACACACTCACCATGGTCTCCAGCTCATAGCCAGTAAAAAGAGAGAGCAGAGGCACCGGTACCACACGTGCCATACCTTCCCTTACTGCAGACACCTGCTCATCGAACTCATGCAGTCTGGAGAAACAAAACAACAACATATCCATTTTATTCATCAATTCATTTTATTCACTTTTTATTCCCGAAAATTGGTTGGTAACATTTTTTCAGCATATTATCCATACCTGTAATTTATTGCTAGCCGCACATATTCACTGCGGTTCTCTAGGCTGATGTGAGAATGTTTGGAGCTGAGCTGGACTTCCTGTCCATAGGCACTGGGCACAGTGAAGGGCAGAGGCATAGCTTCAAACTCCTCTGCAGACGCCTCATTATCTCTGATATACATCAGACCGGGAATAAAGTCCTTGTCCACCTAACACACACACAAAAGGGGCAGATGTAAAATACTGTGAAAAGCAAGCAAATCTTTAATGTTGTTTCAAAATATTTATTTAAAATAAATGCTGTTCTTTTCAACTTTATAACCACAAAATCCCCCCCCCCCAAAAAAGTGCAAATTTCCACAAAATATTAAGCACCACAACTTTTTTTAGCATTGATATACCAAGAAATGTTCCTTGAGAACCACATCATATTAGAATGATTTCTGAATTATCATGTGACACTGAAGACTGGAGCAATGGCTTCTAAAAATCAAGCTTTGCCATCACAGGAATAAATTACATTTTAAAGTATTGTTACTTTAAATTGTAGTAGCATTTCCCAATATTTCTGGTTTTACTGATTTTTTTTTTTTTCATAAAATAAACAGCATTGGTGAGCATACAAGACTTCATTCAAAAACATAAATAAAACATTAAGTAAGTATCAATAACTATAGTAAGTATCACTAGTATTTTGAATGACTTAAGCATATTTAAATAAAAGTTTGCAACTTTCAGATTCAGGCACCAGCAAATCTTCAAATTGCAGTTGGATGATCTGAGTGATCTAGCAGGAGTATATTTTGTGGAGGAGACTGTCTCCATGACCTAGATTCATTCAAAAATTAATGAAGATAGTCTAAACCTGTGCAAATGACTATAGAAAAGGAATGAAAAGAACGTGTGGGTGTTTTTGAGTGCATCACGGTCAGTGTCTCACTGTTGTCTTGTGCTTGGTAATCCTTCTCTTTAACCTTTCTAATATCTCCAGGCAAAAGCAACAAACAACAGCTGCTCTGTGAGCAAGAGACGTCCTGCGCTGAGAAACGCCATCACTGCAGACGTCTCAGCAACACATGATCTCAGCGTGAATGCAGGAGATGCATACACTCACATTCATTTTTACACATCACACGTGCATGTGCACACACTTTACTGTGCATCTCAAACATCAAACATCTCAGAGATCAATAAATAAATAAATAAATGATATCTGAAAATAATATCTGAACAACTGCTGAGAAATGAGAAATGTCTTACTGTAGCACAAACATACCACATAGATTTAGAGAAAGCTGCTTACAGTACATATGCATTAGAGGCGGTAGGTTTATGGCTGTCGTCTATGTCAGCTGACCGCCATAAAGACAAATGTACAGAATGCATGTACTCTGGTATGTACTCTCATTCCTTTCTTTTACATAAATTCAAAGGGCTTGCCATAAGCTCCAACAACAGACAGACTTACCATGTCATGTAATCAATGTAATGCTGGGGGGTATTCCAGAAAGCAGGGATAACTCTTGGTTGATTAATCTAAACCTTATTACTCGGTTATCGGTTACAAAATGTGGCTGGAAGTTTGTTCCGTCACTAAAAAAGAAAGACTGACCAGTCTTGTCTTTTAGTTCATTCAATCTTTCTTTTTAAATTTATTTTTTAGCTGTTTTTTTTTTTCTCGTTTCGTTTTGATTTTTGGTTTGCGTTAGATTTATTGTTTTGGTTTGTTTTTGGTGTTTCGTTTTGGTTTAAGCATTTTTGTTTTGGTTTGTCTTAGATTTATTGTTTTGGTTTGTTTTTTGGGTTTAAGTGAAACAATCTGCAATCAAATCAAATCAAATCAACCAAATAAAAAAAACAAGACGCACACACACACCCACAGACAAAATAAATAAATAAAATTAAAACAAATAAATCTAAACACAGAAAATTAAATAAAGACTGATTGAAATTAAAACAAATGTGGAACCAAAATGTTTTTTTTTTTTTAAGGAAGATGCGTCACATATGAATTTTAATTACCGTATTGACCATACCTTTGATCATAAGACATTTTTTTCTTGGAAATACATCTGAAAAAACACGATCGTCTTATATTCAGGGTCTAGACTTTGACATGTCAGTAATACACCCACAACAATATGTGGCGCCAAATACGCATAAAACGAGTGTGCCATGAAATACGTAATGCAATGCGTGTTGTAAAGAATGCGAGTAAAAACAAAAGAATAAGAAAACTTTACAGCTGCATGAGTCGTGACTGTCACGTTAGCCTGATGGGACCAAACTCCCTTTGTGATTTTAAAATGTAAGACAGTACCCAGATTTGAAGACTACAGTAAGATTTTACTTCTACTGTTAATAAGATTTTGGTAGGCTACTATTAGATGGATAGCCTAAATGTCCTAATTCAGATGGGCTACCTGTTTTTTTTTTTTTTTTTATGGTATATCAAAAAATTTATATTTTTTTTAAATGTGATTGTTGGTACATTTGACCAGTTTTTACCATACTTTCAAAACAAAAATTAAAATAGGAAAAATATGCAATATGAAAATAATTGAAGACAAAATGTGTTTTTAAAAAGCCTTTTTCCAAAAGGATCAAATCTGGAAAAAGGGGGGTCGTCTTATAATCAGGGTCGTCTTATATTCGGGCCAATATGGTATTATATAATTATATACTGTAACATAATGTACATTTTTGCAATGAAAGTTAAGCCCAGGTATGTAATACCATGTGTCATCATGAGTAATGCTTTCTGAAATACCCCCTGAAGTGTTAATTGAAAACAAAACACCTAAAAAGCAGCAAAACAAAAAAACAAGTGAATACAACTGAACATTTTTCTTTAACATTTAGGTTTTAGTTTTGTGAAAGTTTTCGTTTGTGATAAAAATCTTGGATGCACACACACACACACGGTCCTACCTCACTGAGATCAGCAATGGTCAGGTTCATGCCTGCCAGCTGTTTCCACACAGGTTCTGCCAGGTAGAGACTTAGAGGACTTCCTGTACGGATTGCTATGCCCAGGAGTACTCCTATACACAATTAAAAGAAGAGAGCATGGTAGATCAACAGATCTAATGGAGGGAACTACTACAGCTGTACAATTTTAGACTGTTTCCTCAAGCCTTGAAAGCATTTTCAGTGTGGGAAACACAAGCAGAAGGTACCTAGGAAGCGGAACATGCAGATGTGCAGAGGGGACTTGGCAGCTGGGTTGAGCAGGAAGCAATCTCTATTCGCTCCTGACTCGTCTCGGCCGTTAGGAGTGACGATGAGGAGAGGAGTGAGACCGTTCTGTAGTTCCTCACACATTTCTGCGATAGATTCACTGTATCCGCCACCACAGTCATCAACTGACTCACCTAAAAACACACACAAAGGGTAAGAAACATGTTAAAGATACGATCCAAGGGCCTTTTTCCCTCCTTTCATCCCTCTCCAAATATAAACTCACCCACAAACTTGACCTTCCAGACCCGGTGTGGCAGCAGCAGACTGTCAGGGCTGAAAGAGCTCATCTTAGCACACATCTGCCCAAATACTGACTTGGTGCCATCCGGCCCTGCCAGTCCTCCTTTACTGCGGGAACGCTTGACCTGGTCGAGAGAATGAGTGCAAGTTATTACAGGCTTCTCCATATACAGGATTTCTGCTCTGATGTATAAACTCCATTGTTATGCTTTCCGGCTGTGAGACTTGCCAGATCAGTGCCAGGCTCCAGGGGCCCTATTATACCCTATTATTTGGGGGTAAATCTCATGAAGAACCTCATGATGAGCAGATCCAAAAACAAATTTAAGACTAAGATTTAGTGCTACCAACTCTCACTCAAAACTATAACTAAAATAAAATGGATGATAATAATCATATGGTGTACATAGTACTTGTGTGTCCGCGCTGACAGAAAGGAACAGGAAATGCAACAATAATTATGGTGATTAGGTAAAGGGAGACAATTTTATGAAGGCCCCGCTAGCTATTTTTGCACATTAAAAGTAATTGTTCATTTTGGATTCTGTTTACCACCCTAATGAACTCTCAAGCCAAAAGGGAAATGCAGGCAAAAATGTACTTTGCTGAATAAATAACATGCATTTTGGTCATTGTTTTTCAAAATGTAAACATAAATACATGGTTTACATTTTTTTTTCTTATAAGGTTGAAACATCATAATAGGTTACTATTCAATATACTGAAATAAAAATCTGTTTGCTAACATATTTCAAAAATGCAAAAAATAAATACACTAATTTATGCAAAATATTACATCTGGACTATGACTATGAGATTTATTTGAGGCCAAATTAGGATAGAGTTGAACGCAAATCTCAAACTACATGTGCCGTTTAAACAAGTGTACCTGTATCCTGTTTAGCTCCACCACTGGCCCATGTTGCCTGTCTCTAACCATAGTGGCTTGAACCACTTTACGGAATGCTGCCTCCTAGAGATATTGAAAACAAATATTAATAAATAGAATTAGGACTTGTAATTTGTCATCACACAAAACCACCGACAAAGAACTCATGCCATCCTCTCCCTCCCCCTTTACTTGCCTGCGAACTAAGGATCAACGCCGGTGTCCCATGCCACGAGCGAGGTGTCCAGTTTCCAGTCGTCCCTTAGGTCACCATGGGGAACAGCGGCAGAAGCCAGCATCAGCGAGCTTGGTGCAGGAGTCAAGTATCGGTTCCTCCGCTATGCTGGCCGATCTTGCAGGTGGTTTAATCCCCTAGGAAACCTCAGCCAACATTACAGTGTGGCTTTTCTGGTTGAACAACACTAGAAGTGTGTCATGTGTGAGATTTTTGTTTGTGTTCGTAGTTTCCTTGTTGGAGTTCGCGTGATGTTATATTTGGGGGGCGCCTGCGATACACAGGAACTGATTTGCATCTGGCTAGTTTTTCTGAAGTTTAGTAGTTGTGTGGCGGTCATGTGTGATCTATCGGGGCCCAGGCACAGTGTGGGCTGAGCCAAATCGTTACTATCGGTGTCTCGCCTCTTTCTGCCCGCTTTCTTCTGTTCGCAGGTTCTCGCACCAGCCCGGGTCTCCTGGATAGCAATTGTCGTTGTTGGTGTCACACATATCACACGATTACTTACCTCCACCTTACACGTTATCAGTTCTATTACTCCCATTGTCTGTTTACTTCACTTCACCTGTGTGTTTAAATTCATGTCTTTAGCAAAAACTCCAAATACAAATAGGTATAGACTATGCCAGACAAAAAAAAACCTGATATCTATTTTATATAAACTTGCTACATGATGACCTACCATCCTCTGTGCAGCATACACAGTGAAGAGAACCAGTTGCTATGGCTATGACCTTCTTGCCTTGCAAACCCTGGACCTGCCGGGGTCTGCGAACATGATCATCCGAGCCATGTCCTAGTCTGTGGTAGTCGCCTTTCCCCCTAAAACAAATCACAAACGTAAAATCTCTACTCGTGTTCTCACTAAATAAAAGATCGGTTTATGTACCACTGCATTTTGGGATTGATTACCATGTGTAAACTGCTCCAGACTTGGTGAGAGCCACAGAGAACTGAGAGCCACATTCCACTTTCACAACACCCAATCCAGTTAATGAGTCAATCTAAGCAGAGAAAGAGAGAATGAGATATGAAGATTCATACAGGAATCACTAACCAGAAAGCCTTTGATGCTTAAGTAACTACACCAGCAGTCCTACCTTCATAGGCACTTTACATCCATCACTTCCTCCTCTGCCCAGTTTGCCATAGTCTCCATCCCCCCATGACCACACCATGTCATCATCAGTCAAGCACAGGGTCTGGGCGTCCCCACTGCCACATGCAACGTCTATCACCCGGTGACCCTGCAGTGCCTCCACCTATAAACATGCACAGGCAATTCACAGAATATACAGTGTAGAGAGTAGATATGCTACAAACTAAACCAAATATTTAAAAAAAATAATTAAAAATCCAGTTCCAAAAAAAAAAAAAATATCAACATGACTAATTTCAGAAAATCAGTTGTTTGCGTTAGTTACATTATTTCTATAAATACTAATAAAAAAACTATTTATCATAGTAAACGAATTAAAATATAATGTTAGGAAATTATTGTGGTTCCCACACCATATTCATATGAATTCATACATTTCCAAATGGCTTTAAAAAAAAACATAGTAAGATTTCTGTCATGAAAATCTCGGAGTGATTTGCATGGTAATAACATGGGCAATGTTAAGGATTGGTCTTCAGGAAAGATCTGCTACGCGGCTCGGCCGTCAAGGACGAGAATACTAAAACATCACACAAAATGATGCTGTAGCATGGGTCAGGAATAGTACTGAGCAAATATAACATGATAACCCCCATCGAATACATGATCACCCGTTAGCAACTCTATACAGGCTGGAGCTGGGAAGTAGAGGTTTCTGAACGTGCGTTGCTACCGCTACAGCAAACACTGCCATATATTGGAATGTTGAGCAGCGAGATTATTGGATAACGATAAGGAGAGAAACATCAGCTGTTGCCAGTGGAATAATGATCTATCGGATTGTGCCATCTAGAGTTTCATGCCAAAACTTTGTATATATTTTAATGATTGAGGATTGTACTTACACACACAATTTCGATTCACCATTTTAGAGTGAAAAATAAAATGTCACAAGTGTAATATAAAATCATATATGATATAATATAATAATTATTATATTACAAAAGTCTAACGATATTTAGTAATGCACATTCCATTAAACAATGCCATGTATCATGGTTTTGTTTTAGAAAAATTGTTCTATAAAGTAAATGTGTTATTTTCTATTTGCAATCATTTGGTTTCGTGCCCGATAAATATGCAAAACATGCAATGAACACACCACTTTTGGTTTAAGCTGGTCCTCACTGTCTCCATGACCCAGGCGACCATAACGACCTTTGCCCCACGTGTAGAGCTCTCCACTGGCTGTAATGCAGGCGCTATGGGCCCCACCGGCCGCAATGTCCACCACTTCCACCCCTCTGAGAGACTCAATCACGCGTGGACGGTCACATGGGCTGGGAAAAAGACAGCACTACCAGTCACACATACAGTACCTCTTAGTATAAGCTGCTAAACTGAATCAGTGATAGTCTGGCGCACATATTGGAGTGGGTAATGACTTTTGCTTCTTTAAGGAACTACATGAAGTACTGTGGTACGATCCAGTCATGGTATCAGGCGGTCCCATAGTACAGTATTCAGAATTTACATGGTACTCAAAGACACTAAAGAATACCATGGTATCATGTCCAAAATGTACTTTTCTGTAAGCATTTGTCTTCACTGTGAAAATGGGAAACTGTTAAATACTAAAAGTTAAGTATGTAGAAGGTCACCACATGAGATGAACCAAAGGTGCCCATGTGAAAGGACAAGAGTAGTAACCACAGAATGGGGCTGACCTTCTGTTTCCATGTCCCAGTTTTCCATCTTCAGCCTCTCCCCAGGAGTACAGTTCTCCTTCGGAGGAGAGAGCCAAGCAGTGCTTCCCGCCAGAGTTCACAGCCACCTTCCGGATGAAAACATGCTGGATTGACTCCAGCAGGGTCGGAGTGGAGACGGACTCTGTGCCTCCTATTCCCAGTCGACCACCGGCACCATATCCTGTAGCATACAGCTGAGGACAGCAAAGACAAGTCACTAAGGACATTATTCCGCTGACATAATATATTAGAACAACTACTGAATATACAACATAGGTCTGTACTTAATTTTAAAAAAAATTATCAGCTGAGCATTGAAAAAAAATAAAAAATACAAGTAAGATTTGTACTGAAGATTTTAAAGGATCCTTTGCTGGCTTTGAATTTTAAACATTTTTAAAATGTGAAAAGCCTTACTTTCCCATCAGCAGTTACGGCGAACAGGGTCTGCTCTCCACCAATCAGCTGAACAGGTCGCAGTGTGGCTAGAGCTTCTGTTGGTGTGGGAACCTTGACTTTTGCTCCTTCAATACCACCTAACTGACCCCGGTGATTGTGCCCCCAGCCGTAGATGGTCCCACTGCCGCCCGCTGAGAGAGTCCAATCATCTGGTCGTCTAGTGAACAGAAAACATGAAGAAATTGTGAAATTTAACAAAAAACGGTTATAATAGAACTCCATCCATTTAAAATGTTACATCAAGAGCACCAAGTCATTTTTGGTTTTGTTTCACTAGCTAAACAACACTGGTCTCAGATTTGTTTAGTTGATTTACCTGTTCATCCACTGAACTAACTGCTCATCCTGCTCCCTCTTAAACAGGTCATGACTCTCATGGAGTGTGTTCATGTTCTCAAGGTCTGCCATGAGCTCACGGACTTTCTTTGCCACCTAGTGGAAAAAATGCAAAAAATTCACAGACCATAAATATAACAGCTCTCCATTAAGTAAGAGATTCTCTAATTTCCAACCAATATTAGAAACCCCTACCTCATCCAGGAAAGGGCGGGGCAAAGGAGTCCTCTTGTCCAGAGCCACTAACACTCTGGATGCGGTACAATAGCGGCGGAACCAAGCCCATTTGTGTGTCTCAGCACAGCATGGAAGAGTGTCCAACTCCAGATCACATGCAAGTGCCACCAACACCTACACAGGACAAGAAAAAAATATTTTTTGGAAAAACTCATGTGGCATACCTTACTAGGCCCATCTGTTAGGAAGACAAACATACCTTGAAGAAAGGACTGTGGAGCAGCTGCTTGCCACCTCTGACTATGGGTTCCTCATACTCATACTGTCTCTGTAAAGCCTCGGGAAGTCCTTTCACCAGAGCGGCTAGTGCACTTCCTGTAAAACTCTACACAACATTCAATACAAGTTACGCTAATTATATAATACATAAATAAATACATTAATGAATTGCATAGAACATTGTTTAACCATAGAGCGAGCCTCTCCTTCACTGTCTCCTAAGAGGCGGTTGATGTTTATGGATTGGCCATATTCAGTGGTTAGGAGCTTGCGTAACCTCTGCAGGGCCCACATACGATGACCAGCCGCTGAACAAGCACATAGCGACAAAGACATAGTAAAATATTGATTCCAAAATCTTAAATTTGTGATCTCAAGATTTCAAGTATTAAATGTTTTTGCTAAAAGCCCAAGACACATACAGACATTTAAATATTTCACATCAACAATATCTCCAAAACATGGACTAGTATTAATTATAATAAAACATCAAACATAATTGTATTAATTATACATACAAATATAAAAATTAAAAATACAGTATACTATAATTTTTCTTTCAAAGGTCTTCTCGTACCTAAGGCACTGAGCTGGGCGCAAGCAGCAAGTGAGGCTGCCAACCTTGGCACAATGCTGCGGTTTGAAGCAAAGTTCAGGCGAAAGTCTAGCAGACACGTTACTAGATCCATCGAAGGGCAGGACAGAATGCAACGGTCTGACAGGAGGTCTTTAGGACCTGCAGGTAATTCAATAAAAAGGTCAAAAACTTCAGAATATCATGTTACATATGAAGTATGTACAATGAAGTGATTTCATATTAAACTGATGTACCAGCAGCAGGCATGATGGGATAGACAGTGAAGCGCCAGCCCCAGCCGTTAACAGAGCCATCACTGGTGAACTTCCATTTCAGCTCATCTCCTGGAATCCTCAATTCACTGGACCAATCAGACCACTCACGACCTAAACGGGTGGAAACAAGTAAGGTCATGTGGCTAATGATCAAACAACTTTTTGAATAGTGTTAAAAAGAAAAAAGGAAAAAGAATGTGACCTGATCGAACAGACACAATCCTATTGGCTCCATCCATGATGGTAAGAGGGTCATGTCTCCTTTCTGTTGAACACTGGCGATCAAACTCCACCCTCAACCCTTCAGCACCTAAAATAGCCACACGCAAGATCAAATTTGAATGTCTTTAAATCTGCTAATTCTTAGAACACAGAGCTTCATAAAGCATCTACACTACAGTTCAAAAATATTTTGAAAGAAATTAATACTTTTCTTCAATAAGCATGTGTTAAACTAATTAAAAGTTACAATAAAAACATTTAGAGTATGTTAGAAAAAATCTATTTCTAATAATTGCTGTTCTTTTGAACATCCTATTCATCAAAAAATCCTGAAAAAATGTGTCATGGTTTCTACCAAAATATTAAGCAGCACAAGTGTTTCATAATTAGACTAAATGTGAAATGTCTCTAGGATGAAGATGAGGCGATGAAAGGATTCAGTGACATGAAACTAAGTAAGGGCAGCTAAAAATTCAGCATACCATTCCAGGAATAAAGTACAGGGGGAAAAAAGTTATTTGTAAATTGTAATATTATTTCACAATATTACTGTTTTTACTGCATTTTTGATCAAATAAATCCAGCATTGGTTAATTCCCATCAACAATAAAATACTAGATTTTTATATATCCTGAAGAAAATATGAGTGGCTTCTGCAATACTTTATCTACAGCAACTGTGCCAAAATTTAATACATAGGTTTAGGAATTTGTTCAAATAAAAATAATAATGCACCAGCAATGAGGTTGTTATGGCTGCTGAGATGCTGAATAAACAGAAAAACACAAGGTGACCTGGTATTTTCACAGTTCCGCTGGTGGAAGTGTCATCAGTGTATGGGTGACTGCTCTCCACCACCACAGGCTGCGATGACAGCCGTCCGCTTTGAGAGTCAGTGGCTACGTCTTCTAACTCAGTCACACACAACTCCAGCAGCATATCTGCCACCTGTGTGCCAACAAACACATGTAGTACGGATGCGCCGATCGATATTATAAATCGGGTTTTTTTTTAATTTTTTTTTTTCGGCCGAATAGTGCCCATTTTTCTCGGATCGGTATCGGTACCGATCGAAATCCAAGATTTTATTTTTTTTTTCTTCGATTGTGCGAATTATTCTGTGTTACTTCTGAAGCCATACGATAGCTTAATGTGAGCTACATATGAATATTTAAGTCCTTACATTAAAGTTCACACAAACTCTTTTCTCCGCTGTGGCTGTCAGTCATTCGTTCAGCCTTTAAACCCTGGTCACGTTCGGTTACAGCAGTCAGTCCGGTAAAGCTCTCGCCAAGATCATTCTGTGTTCCCATTATTATACTTGATTTGTAAATACATCTATGATTTTGCAAAAAGGACTTTAACTTCTTGCCGGAGTTTAATGTTGTTTTATTACTTGCTACCGGGTGTCTGTGAGAACAAAACACGGGCGTAGAAAAGACTATAAATTGGTTTTAACGTGCACAGTAACTCAAATTTTAAACTGTTAAAAGAAAAGCTCAATAACTGTTGCACAGATATAATACACTACGCATCAATTTCTCTTCCCTTTGTGCTTTGCAGTTTTTAACACGAAGCGCTTAATGTGCGCACATTGTAAGCGCTTCGTGCTCATAGACTGTCAACCCTCTATATTGCGAGTAAATCACTCGCATATACCACTAAATCTTCATTCTGGGCAACTAAATGATGTCTAATATTAGCCAATTGATGATAAATTCTCAGATTTTACTCGCCAGTGTGTGAGTTGGATGCTGAGTATATGATTACCACAGATATATTTTCACTCACAGAACACACTCTGAGCGCATCAGTGTTTCACTCTCCGTCAAGCGAGCTGTGATATTTTTCAGTTCATCTGAATGGATGCGCAGCGCACCTGTGTTTGTGTATTTGGCGTAATGTGTTTCTAGTGTGAAGGCGCACGACTCGCCGTCGCTTTCTCTCACACGCTCAAAGAGCGAGAGTCTTACATAACATGCAGAATTGATGCGCTACATGTAAACGAAATACTTTGTTGTATTTTCCTGTAAAAATAATAATAAGTTCCTTTGGGAATCTTCAGCTTTAAGAACTGCCGGGTTTTCCTGTAGTGGGCGGAACTAATGTGCAAACAGCAATTTCATTGGCTGGCGCTCACTTATTATCGTCCCCGTTTTGATTTCAGCGAATCAGTTCGAGCAAAAGCACACAACCTGATTAATATTCATGAAACCAGCAGCTCATTAACCCTTAGTGCGTTTTTATATTGTTCTTATTAGTAGAATTCGTATAATAATAATATATTATCAGTTTTGTTCGTTTTTTGTTTTTTTTACAGGAACACTGAATGAGCAAAAAAAGCACCAGTCCCAAGTTCATGGTTACCAAGTTTGAATCCTGATGACTAAACTTCTATTATTAAATAATACTTGTTAAATATTATAATGCTTGACTGACCTGATATAAGAGCGTACTGGAGATATTTAAAAAGCTGTCCATTTTTACAAAATAATATCTATAGATAGATATATATATATTATATTATCTATATATATATAGATTATATAATATATATTAATAGATTCGTTGACGAGGTAAACAAAAAATATTACTAGCCAATGGCGGATTCATATTGACAGGTGTCCGGGTGAGGGCCTTGACTGCATAAAAAAATTCGTGTTGCACTGTATTGTTTGTCCTCTCCTATAATAATATGTTGTTGCATTTAAAAAATATGCTATACATTAAAATAAAATGATTTAATTTTACAGGACTATACTTATATACAAATACATTCATGAATGTTTTTAATGAATAGCTTTTATAATAATACAAATAGCAATGTGTAACATTTTTACCATATTTAGTGCAACACTTATTTGTTACCCACAAAATATTGTTTTCACTAAATGTTTGGATTTCTAAAATTATTGTGCACTGATTTTGCTAGAATAACTTTTGCTGCCGAATTACCACTAACCTAGTTAAAGTTTTTGTCATAGATTATAAATATACAAAGGCCTATATTTTTTCATATTTGTTTATTTTATTTTTCTTTATAATGAAGTAGTCTGTATCTAGTAGATTGTGAAAGAATGATTATCAGTTCCAAACACACAGATATATAAAAATTCTACATTTATTTAAATGAGGGAAAAAAACGTCACTGGTATCGGATCGGAATCGGTATCGGCCAATACCGAACCATATGTATCGGAATCGGTATTGGAGGCAAAAAAGGCGGATCAGAGCATCCCTAACATTTAGATACAAGTACACAAATTTCAATGAAGAAATTATACCATTTTAGTTAGAAAAACATGCAGTGAGTTAGAAAAGAGGTTGGTTTTTACCTGTGGGAAGGCTGTACCCATGCCAGACAGCACAGCAGACAGCACTTCCTTGCCTTTATCGCCTGAGCGCAGAGACACAGACAGTTTTAACAGGTCTACCAACACACGTGTGTCATCGGGAACCAGCAGACTGGTGAACTCATCCAGATATTGTGGTTCTGGGCCCACTGCTTTACTCTGGCTCTCAGAGTCCTGTTCCAATAAATTAAACCAGGCAACTGTAAATATCACTTCAGTTTATACAAGTGATTGAAGCAAAGTCAACATACAAATGTAATCCTTTTTAAACAGACTTAATGCATGCATTTAATTTTAATGATCAGGAACAAACATCTCCAAAGTATGATTAACCGGAACATTTCTATGACTGGCAGGCAAGAATTCACTTGGGCCATTTTGTTATTTTTCCTCTATAATGCAGTCAAAGAGCCATGCATTTATATTAACACAGTGTTCCCTAATCAAAAAATGAAAAATACATAAATGAACGCTAGCTTGGAAAGACAATCCTTTATGGTAAACAAAACAAGAAACACACAATCATAAATTGAGACATACATCCATAATTACATTATAGTACATTATAGCAGTTTAAAACATTTTTTTTAAATTAAAACAAAAATTTAAAAAGCTGATGCCACCATAAACAAAAAAATGAATTACAAAACATTAAAAAAATTAAACTAATAAAATAAATTGATCAATAAATCAATCAATCAATAAATAAATGTTTAGCTTTATTAAACCACTGCATAAAAACATGTGTGACTGACCTCTTTGGTTTTGGTCATGGTCTCAGCAATGATGCTGGCAGCACCAGGGTCATCTGTGACTGGGATAAAGGGCCGAGATGAAGCAGAGGCAGCGGAAGGGGTCACGGCTGAAGAAGGGGTAGTGGCATCCTCAGATGTGGTCACCTAGACCACACAATACCATATGACAGAACAAGCTTGTAAATGTACTGTTGTCTTGGACATTTGAATGATTTGCGATAAAAGAAAAAAAAAAAAAAAAAAAAAAAAAAGGAGGTGAATGGTGCAGAATAATGGCTACTGAAAACAAACAAACACCAAAAAAAGTACAGCAAATGTGAAGGCAGTCATGCATAGGCAGCACTCACCTCTCCTCGTTTGCTGTCCATCCAGGGGTGTGGACTGACCCTCTCCTCTGTTTCTGAGGGCAGAGCTGGACCCTCAGCCTCACAGGGGCTGGATGCTGATGAACAATCTGAAGGGGGCACCGGAGAGCTGGAGGGACACTCCAGAGGCATCATAGAGGCAGGAATCAATGCTCCCACCACTGCATCCCTGTGTGACATGAGAGTAATTAAGTGATTCCAGAACATTTATTTTATTTTATGGAGCAGAAAACAATCAATCTGGAATGCAGAGTAGTTCTAATACCTTAAATATATGCATTAAGGTCATACCTGGCATACATAATCTGCAGGGCAGAGAGCACATGGGACAGGGCCTGCTGTTTGGCAAAATTACCATCTAGAGAGAGTAGGATCTTTGCCAGAGATGGCCTGTTGGGCTTCACACTGCTCACACCATTCAGCTTATTACTTAGTAAAGATGGGTCACTGTCTGATGGTACACCTATAAAGAAACACCCACAAAACTTTAACTTTAAGCAAGAGGCACACAACAACAGAAAAGAAATGGAGATTGGGTGGAAATTACCAAGGTAAGACGCTCCCAGAGAGTCTCTAGCAGTCTGGAAGAGGACAGGCTCATGGACGGAGGGTGTGGTGACATCTACGGTGGTCCAGGCCACGCTGTGAGAGGAGCCGCAGGCCACACGGGTAATTTTCTGCCCCTCTAGACCCTGCACCAGCGTAGGCTTCCTGTTGACTGTGGTTGTGCCGTTCCCCTGCTGCCCATGGTCATTATCCCCCCACGCATACACCTATCCAAACAACACTTAATCTTACACCAGCACTAAACTTGTCAACAAAAGGTGAGTTTTGTTTACCATGCACCATGAGCTGTTTAATGTACCAAAATAAAACAGTAGGAGGAAGTAGTAGTTGTGCTACTCCTCTATACCACCAAGCAGCTAAATGTAAAAAAACAATCCTGTAGTGCACCTGTCCAGTGTCTGTGACAGCCAGGCAGTGCAGGGCCCCTACGGCCACATGAACTATCTTCTTCCCCCTCAGTCCTTCAACCATCTGGGGCTTGCGCACGTGAACGTCTGTGCCGTGACCCAGTCGGAAGTAATCCCCCTTACCCCTGCACAATGCAACAGCAGCATGTTAAAAAGCTTCACTGAGAAAAGAAGCATTTTTAAGACTCAATCATGAATTGTACTATAATGCATCTTTAAAAAAAATAAATAAATAAAAATCTCCTCTAATATTCATACCAGGTCCAGACAACTCCAGATTTAGTGAGGGCAAGGGAAAATTGAGCTCCACATTCAATCTGACACACCCCCTGCCCATTCAGACGCTCTATGTTTTGAGGAATGTTACAGCCTTCGCTTCCGCCACGGCCCAGCTTTCCAAAGTCTCCATCTCCCCATGAGAACGCCAGTCCTAAAAAAAAAAACATACATTCATATTAGGGCTGCACAATTAATCAAATGTGATTGTCATGCGGATCGTGTCAGTAAAGCCGGTTCTGTGATTAGTAGTAAATCTCCAGCACATGCTTTCAGATGGAGCAGCGTTTACTACACAGAGCCGTAGTTCACTGACAAGCTACGCAAATGGCTTTCATAATCGCAGAACGATTTCATAATCGCGCGATTAAATCGGTCTTTTTGGATTATGAAAGCTGATTGCATAGCTTCTCAGTGAACTACGGCTCTGTGAAGTAAATGCTGCTCCATCTGAAATCATGTGAAAATACCACATTTAATATGTTTTTACTCCAAACTCACTTCATAACATCAGTCGAGTGTTTGAAATAAAATCCTTCTGTGAGATGATGTGGCTCTTACACAGAATAAGGCACGCAACATATTTCAAAGTATTCTAAGCAGTGATAAAGGCTATGTCGATTAGCATCGCATTATACATATACATTATTATAATTTAAAAAAATGATATAAGACAAACTCAGAAAACCATCCATGGTCGTAGTCGTGTGTTTTTTAGGAACGTTGAATTAATGAAAGCAGTTAAATATTCTGTTTATTCAGCAACCGCTATAGGTAGTTCCTGGGTTTCTTCTGCAGGGCACATTTGGAGTTTCCGCAACGTATTTGAGAGCCCTCGGGCCTTGGATGGATTTATGCTGATCACAGAACCGTGCTTCACAAAAGTATCATGACAATCGCAGCTTCTGCCTAATTGCGATTTATCGACTTTGAGAGTTAATTTCGATTAATCGGCAGCCCTAATCATATGCCTGCAACAAAAAAACGGAACTAAAAAACCAAACCAAATGAAGCTAAGCAAAACCAAACAAAACTAAAAAAATATATACTAAATCAAACCAAACCAAGCCAAGTCAAATGAACCTAAAGCAAACAACACCAGACAGAGCTAAACGAAACTAAATAAAAATAAGCCAAACTAAAAAGCAAACCAAGTGGGGCTATATGAAACAAAACCAAACAAAACTATACAGAACCCAAATGGAACTAAAACAAACAGAACCAGACAGAACTAATCAAAACTAAATGAAAACAAATGAAACGAAACTAAAACAAACTAGGGACAATATCAGACAAACCTAAACCAGGTGAAACAAACCAAAACAACTAAACTAAACAGAACCAAACAAAACCAAAGCAAGCAAAACTAGCCAAAACCAAAAGAAAATAAACAAAACCAAAGAAAACCAAATGAAACAAAAACACAAAACACAACAAATGAAACATTAAATTACATTACATTAAATCCACAAAACAAAAAGCAGGATTATACCTTCATCTGTAAGGGCAAGGGTCTGGGCATCTCGACTTCCACAAGCCACCTGGACAACACGATGGCCTAAAAGTACCTTGACCTGCAAACCACACACAGACAAGTTTGATCTAGTGCAATGAGGGATACACACAGCATCCACTGAATTTAAACAGCACAATGAGAATTAGCAAGTTTAAAGCAAGTCAGTCTACTCTGCAGACATCTTGGTAACTTGACATTTTCTTTTTTTTTATTGTATCAATAGGCATACAAGTGCAGCTACTATCTACATAAATGGGGCAAGGCTTAAATCTTCAAAGATTCTGCCAACATTAATTTTCAATTACATATTAAAAATAGTATATGATATAAAATGTGTTTCCGTTGTGCATCGCACATCACCTCCAACTTATAGGGATTCCTCTGTAAAAAATATGGTAACCCTGCAGTTTAGAACAGAGAGCTTTGAGTTTAATGATATACTGCAAGTAAAACAAATACCAGTTTGGGTCTGAGCTGAGTAGTGTTGTCTCCGTGGCCCAGACGGCCATATTCACCCAGACCCCAGCTGTACAGTTCACCACTCGAGGTGATGGCGGCACTGTGAGAGCTGCCGCAGGCAATATCTCGAATGCGCTTGGTTTTCAATGCCTCAATTAGCCGTGGCTTATCACAGTTCCTGGTGGGAAAAAAAGGAAAATTCTCATGAGATCCCTCTAGAAACCTTCCACATATTCTACATTCCTATTGGAAGAAGTATGAATGACCTACATTCGACTGAAGTGCCCAAGCTTGCCATCATCTCCTTCACCCCAAGAGAATACTTTTCCATCCACAGTCAATGCCATGGCATGCCTACCACCTGAACATAAACAGTTTACCCACTTTAAAACAACACATTCTGACAACAAAGGATGCTTTCCTTGAAACGGAAAAAGGTCATACCTGAATGTACAGCAACTTTCTTGACCACAAAGTTGCTGAGGGCAGATATCTGTCTTGGTATAGGGATGGTTCCACTGGACAGTCCTAAACCAAGTCTTCCATTAGTGGCCTCTCCACAGGCAAATACTTTACCTTCAGCAGTCACTGTAAAGACAAAGAATCAATCATTCATTTGGTTAAAAGAGTATAATGTAATACTTCGGTATCTAACTGCAAAATAATAAGCATCCAATGCTAATAAAACATTAATTTTAGATATAAAAATACAACTAGAAAGCCACACTGTCTTGTATCACATTGCTGTTGCTGCTATTTTGCAAAAGCAAAATGATACACAAGGCCATGCGTTACAGTGATTTTTACCACCTTGCATCATACACCCAGGGTTGGAACTGAAATTTCATAGACCACTTAACTGGTGGTGCAATCAATGTAACGCATGGCATTGAGCAGCAAAGGCATAAAGGCATAAAGGCATAAACTCACCAGCAAAAAGACTTTTAGAGCCTCCAGCCACCTGCACTACATTCAGCGCAGACAGGGTCTCTGAGAATGATGGGACTTTGATCTGAGAGAGAAAACAAGACACTAAGATTTGTCATTGCAAGCTATAGCTATAAAAGTTATGCTATCATATAATCAAGAGCTCTATAGAAAATATTATATTAAATAAATAAAAAAATTTGTTAATCTAATTTAAACTACAAATTTGAATGTGTTTTTACACATTACTGACCTTAGACCCCTTAAGTCCACCAAGTTGGTCCTTATCGTTGAGACCCCAGACAAAGACTTTGGTTCTGATGGTGGCAGCGGACTCCAGCCCTGACAACCTTTTTCGAGTCAGACTGCAAAAGGAGATAGAAAGAGAAACTAAATAACGTACCAGTTCATGCTTTCTCTACTTTACCAAACGCAACAAAAAACACACCTTCCAGTCGCTGTCTTCTCATCCTCCTCTTCCTCATTGTCAGATGCCAGGAATGGCACAGTAGCCAGATCTTCATCCTCTGCGCGGACACGCCCCACAATGCTCAAGCCATGGATCTTACAGTCAATCCCTGAACTCCGGCACTGTTTTATGGCAATCTCGATGTACCTGTGATACTGAACACACAAATACAAGAGTGCTCCACATTCCTAAAGAAACTGCCCTACAGAAAATTCTCTCCAATACTTGTGAGGAAATTCAAACCAACCTCTGTGCAGTCACTGAGCAGAGAGACAGCAGTGTCTGTGGGATTGATGTTGATGGCCTTCAACTCAATTAAATTGTTGAGAGAGCTTCCACCTGGAGAATAAACACAGTTGATCAGGTCACCCATAAAAGGTTTCACTATGAAGGATCTGAAAGGCTTCATGGTTCTTTACCTGATACCACCACCAGTGAGGGCATGTAGCTGCTGTCAGCTGGATCTACAGTAATTTTCAGTCTGTGGACCAGGATGTCTGGAAAAAGCTCCAACCTAATCCAGTGCTATTGAAAACCAACAAAACAAAACATAGCATAGATTTTTCCCTCCCTCTCAATTAAACTTACAATCAAGTGTTTCCAATTGATCTTTGCTATGTAAACAATCAATTATACAGTACTGTTGAAAACTTTGGGGTCAGTTTAAGTTTATTTAATGAAAAAAATATGCTCTGCAAGGCTGCATTTATTTGATACAGTAAAAAAATATTACAATTTAAAAGAACTGTTTTCTATTAATATATACATAATATATAAAAAAGTGATTTGCCAATGTGATGGCAAAGATGAATTTTCAACAGCCATTACTTCAGTCTTCAGTGACACATTCTGATTTAGTGCACAAGAAACATTTCTTATTATTATCAATGTTGAAAACAGTTGTGTTTCGTAATATTTTTGTGGAAACCGTGATGCATTTTTTTTCAGAATTCTGATTAAAAAAGCATTTATTTGAAAAATAATTTTTGTAACATTATAAATGTCACTTTTAATCAATTTAATGCACAAGTAAAGTAAAAGTACACACAAATAAAATATCTTACGGACCCCAAATGTTTGAATAGTAGTGTATGCCTATAATTAGACTGACCTTGCCCTGAGAGCCTGAGGACTGCCAGCATTGCTCCCCACAGTCTAAGAGCCGAGACGCCTGGTTAACGGAGGATGAAACGCTGAGGTTCTTCACCACTCTGGACCACTCATCAATCAGCATGCCACGCTGATTGTTGTGATGCCTCTTTAGCTGCTTTCCTGAACGCCCACCGAAGGTGGGTGACTGACCTAAAGGGAAATTATTAGGTTACACTGTTGTAATGCTAAATGACAAAGTAGCTATTGAACAACACATGAAATTTTCCCAGACCTGGTTCATTTATTCGTCCGAATAAATGTCTAGGATTGTGTTTACGGGTCTTGAAGCAGCTCTCGCAAAAGTCAAAGTCATCACAGCTCCGACACTTAAGCCTGGGGCCATTTATAGGGAACATCTGACATCCGTCACACCTAAGGAAAGTGTAGAAACAGTATCATTTTATTTAGTTTATTTATTTATTTGTTGTCAAGAGGTGATTTTCACTTGTACTCTATGTACCTGACACCAGGATGTACACAGGGAACAAGTTCCATCTCTGATAGCAGCCCAGTCCAGTGTGACTGCTGGGGAAAGTCCACTATCACATCTTTCCCATTGGCACTGAAAGCTGGACACAAATGTTACATAATTACACAGTAGGATCAAACCCAGCAACAACAGTTTTCATTTATCCCTGAAGAGAAAGCCCTGTGCTACAGGTTCGAGATACAAAGTAAAACAATCCACATAAAAGTATAGTTCAACCAAAAAAAACACATTTGAACATTAGGCCAAGCAGTACATTTTAAGGTGAAAATTTTGTTTAAACTAGTGCTGTCTAACGATTAATCGCATCCAAAATTAAAGTTTTTGTTTACATAATTTATGTCTGTGTGCTGTGTATATTTATTATGTATATATAAATACATACAGTATATATTTTGAAAATGTATTTTATATTCATATAATTTATATTTTATATAAATATATTTAATACATAAACAACATATTTTTCTGAAATATATACATGCAGGTGTGTCTATTTATATATACATAAATATACACAGTACACACACACATATGTAAATAAAAACTTCTATTTTGGATGCGATTAATTGCTTGACAGCACTAGTTTAAAGCTGTTTAAATATAATCGTGTTACCTTTGACAACACCTACACTCCTGTGAGTGACAGATCCCCACTTGTACTTTGGCGTTGTCACTGAGGGCTTCACTCGCACTTTATCACCTATCTTTATATGGGATGGAGAACTCTGGGGAGGAAACCCTGGATAATAGAGAATAACATTTATTTAGTTTAAACAACTACTGTATGTTAATAAATAAATAAACAAATCCACTATAAGTAACAGGAAAAATAAATATTACTGATACAATAAAAAGGCAATTAGGACTTCAGTCCATTTAAAGTTTTTAAGAGCAGAACATAAAGAGGATTTACCCAGCAGCTCAGTGTGGATATAACGGACCCAATACGTTCCTCCTTTCTGCTGCCAGTCACACTGCACATTCAGATCATGCAGGCCGTCTCTGTCTAGCTTGACCACTTTCCCCACATCTCCCTCATATACTTCCTCATATGTCCTGCAGCACCGTACCATCATGCCCACCTGCAACACACACAGGCCAGATCAGCTCATCTCATCCATTACCACCCAAAACCATAAATAAACAAGCGTAGCTCCTCACCTGAATGTTCTCTCTCACATATACAGCGTAATCATCATTGCTCTGAAAATCCGACCTCTTTTTAAAAGTCTGACTCTCAATCACCACAACCCCAGGAGGCTGACATGCAAGGGAAAGAGCGTTTGTTACGCATTTAATGACTACAAGTGAATCTGCACTTCATATCTGGTGTGTGACGGATCATTGTGTGTATGTGTAATTATACGCACCACAGGGAAGGCTGGCTCAGGCTCCTCTAGCTCTTCCAGCACCTCTTCATCAGAGTATTCATCTGATACAGTATCTGCATCTGACAGATCTGTAATGTGAACATCTGGATGGTCCAATAACCAGCCCACTAATGCCTCTACACCTAAAACCCAAACATAATGAATCAGTTGCTAACAAAAATGCTCCATGTAAAAAAGGGAAAACGATGGTATAATCAACATGGTAGTGCCCAAATGACCATGGCATTACTAAGTTACCATGTAAGCAATGGAACTTTCTTCTAAGGGTAGGAACTTTGAGTACTCAAGCATGTAGTACAGACAGAATTCAATTTAACATTTCATAAACTTGAGCTAGTGGTGCAGTACCTGGCACTCCAGAAGCACCTGTGGTTCCAGACAGTGATTTAAGGGCAAATTCAATGTTTTTCCTTTGAAAGCCCATCTCCATCAGCTGCAGGACGATGGGAGCAGGGGGCACAGGTGAAGTCTTGTGTTTCTTCTGCTTGGGCGGGCGCATATGTTGCACAGTGACCGGTGTGGTGGCCTCGCTGGAGCTGCTGTCCTCAAATAGGGGGGAGGATGGGTGTGTGGATTCAACTGCCAGGTACTGACACACTGCCAGAGCTGCTGCCTAATCACACATACCGGCACAAAGACATTTGAAATTCAGGGAGGAAAGAAAAACACAAAAAAAAAAAAATAAATAAAAAAGAACTGGGTGTTGTAACATCTGAGCTGGTAACTGAAAGGCTTTAAGATCACAATCACAAAGTTTTATCAACAGCATCTGAGGCATAATGTCGATTACCACAGAAAAATAATATAATATATTATGAAAAATATAATATATTATAATAACTATAAGTAAAGTATGATTCTTTTTGTGTGTTTAAAAAGTATTTTATGCTCACCCATATTGCACTTATTTGTTTAAAAGTAAAACATTAAGACAGTGAAATTGTAGTAAAAATTAAAACAAGTGTTATTTATTTTAGTATATTTTAAAATTACATTTAATCATATGATGGCAAAGCTGAATTTTCAGCGGCCATTATTTCAGTCTTCAGTGTCACAATTCTTTAGGAAACATTTCTCATACGATGATTGGAATTGACGTCTGGACTTTAACTTTTGATTCAATTTATGGAGTCTTGCTGCAAAACAAAAAATATTACCAATTACGATATCGTAGATCCCAAAATTTGAAGAGAAATTATTATACAAAATACTTGTATTAGGGATGCACCGACAGGATTTTTTTGGCCGATACCGATTTTAACAAACAACTATTGGCCAATTCCTATACCAATATTGGTCAATTGCATAAAGCAGGGGTTAAAAACGAAAAAAATAAATAAATCAATCGGTTCACTCCGAGCAGAATTGCTATTTGAACGTTTCTGTTCCTGCGTTCCTCTGTATTATTACCATTCCGAAACCGGTTTGAGTAGAAAAAAATACCGGTTAATAACGTTATTTTTTAAACTTTTTCTTTGCCTATTATAATAATAATAATAATAAAGTACAGCATTTTCTTGACTCAAAAAGAAAAAAAAAAACATGAGGGTCTTGATCTGGTAGCCTTATTTTGCGCTTAGTCATAGCCAATACAGCATAATCTTTTCTAGATTTTGACCAAATGTATTAAACAAAAGAAAAAACTGTCAATGCTTTAAAGACATTAAAGTACTTATCTACAAAAAAGTAGGATTTTTAAAAATGTTGCAGCATGGATAAAAAAAAAAACGCTATTAAAGCGTTTTGATGAGGAAAAAAAAAACGTGGCGGTTGTAGTTAGTGCTGGGCGGTATACCGGTTCATACCTAATACTGGTGTTTATTTTTGTTATGATCTGAATTTTTAAAATGCCGCAATACTATTCTTAAACAACATTCAGAACGCGACACTGTTTGAAAGGGGTCCCTTTTCACTGTTGCACTGTGGTGAGGGAACAGCTTTATGTGTTACTAAGCGTGAAAGTTCAGAAACTGAAGCTGTAGTACTAATAGAACGTGATGACACAGAAGGACTCATCCACAATATCCACATTGATCGCCACAAATATCCACCACCCCCTGCCATAAGCTCCCGCGTCTCACACACACACAAGCGACTTTAGCACTAGATTTAGCAACTTTCAGGAACCCTTAATACGGTGGGCGAGAGAGCTCAACGCGCTGCAACTTAAGTAAAAACAAATGCAATTTGAAAAAACACGAGCAAATTAAGAAAACATCTTCATCAGTTTGACAACACACCCGCTGCAAATCCTCACAGCACATGCAAATGAAGAAACCGCTGCAAATCCTCACAACACATGCAAAAGAAGAAACGCTGCAAATCCTCACAACAAATGCAAATGAAGAAAACGTGCTGCAAATAGCACGGACCACAACGGAAATGTTTCAAGGGGACCCAAAAAAGTGGCGGACCCGGCTGGGATTTGTTTTGTGCAGTGGCTTTTTTTTTTCTTTTTTTTTTGAGTTTCTGCTACTGATTCCTTATTTATTTTTTTTATTTTTTAATTACGCGTACCCGGTTTCACAGTTACTCGTGTAATTTGTCAGATTATTTAGGCTAATAATATCTAAAAGACAAAGGAATCATGCAATCAGGGCGTTAAAATAAACAAAAAACTCACATTTCAGTTCACCGACAACTCCACTGACCAATAGCCACTGCACAAATTGTATGCCCAATTTTAGGATTTTTTTGTATTGATTTGAAATTATTTTATGACTCTCTCTGCTCATCACTTAATAAGAAAGCTGTTAAAACTACTGTATTGATGGAAAAAATATTGAATTTGATGTAAGGGTTACCTCCTGTGTATACTTTGAAGTTTACATTTTATGTGTAATATTCCATTTAAGTTATTTTTTATTTATGATTTATTTATTTAAAAAAAAAAAGGATGTTTAACTTTTTATTTATTTGTTTATGTTCCGTTTATATTTCATTTTTATTATTCTTTATATATTTATTGTTTTGTATTCTGGTTGTGTATGCAATTTATTGCTATGACTGCATCCCCTGTGAATGTTATATCTTCAAAAAAAAAAAAGGAAACACTAGCAGAAACTCAAAAAAAATTTTTTTTTTTTAAAATCCACTGCCAACAAAACAAATCCCAGCAGGGTCCGCCCTTTTGGGTACCCTTGAAACATTTACGTTGGGGTCCGTGCTATTTGAGCGCGTTCTTCATTGCATGTGTTCTGAGGATTGCGCGGTTTCTTCATTTGCATGGGTGTGAGGCTTGCAGCGGTTTCTACATTTGATGTGCTGTGAGGATGCAGCGGTTGTGTGTCAAAATGATGAGATGTTTTCTTAATCTGCTGTGTTTTTTCAATTGGCATGTGTTTTCTTAAGTGCAGCGGCATTTTTTTGAGCTCTCTCGGCCACCGTACTTTTAGCTGATTTTTTCCATAGAATATTCATACTTGACAAAACCTAGGATTTTTTGGATAACACGTAGCTATGGGTTAAGTTGGCGATGTCGCCAGTGCTGTCCGCGAGACGAGAGGTCTGAATGTACGGAGAAGTTCAACCTCTCTCGGAGTCTGTTCTGTGCCGTGGAGGCGGCAGAGAGCAGTTGAATTCAGGTGGCCAACGCAGTCGACTAGTCAATAAATGAGTACAAAACAGTGTTTCCTAGCACCTGTCTCTTACTGATTGTTTGGAATTATAAATGAGCGTAGTTCGTCTATTAATATTATGCACTTTTTTTTGTTTGTTGTTTTTTTAGTTTGTTACTCGGATGCAGGCAGTGCTGCATGAGACAAAAAAAGAATATAGCCAAAACAACCGCATAGCCGTTCTTTAGTGTAGATGCATGTTGATTTATCAGACGATGCCGCGTTTATAAATGAGAGTGACTCCTGGTTAGCATGTATTAAAAGGGGTCGTGTTTAGTCACTATTTAGTGTGGTATTTTTGACAATATTCACTCATCATGACAGTAAAATAGGGCATTCTAAGTCAATATACTGCAGTATTTCCTCCTCAATCAGGTAGAAGAAAAATATGTTAAAATGTTAGCCACCCGGTCATGCATGAAAAATAAAAAAAAAAAAAAAGTCATTACCGGGAAACCGGTTTAATTTGAAAATCCGTGATATACCTTTTTGAGTCATACGACCAGCACTAGCGTAACGTCAATTGTAATTATTAATATATTGTTATTATTTTATTATTATCATTCAGAAATAATGTAGGCTAAAACACCGGTAAATAAAGCAAAATATTTACAAACAAAATTAGGCTATTTTAGTTCCCTTCTCTCCACAACAAATCCTCTTTGGAAGTTGTAAGCCAAAACGAATTAATTTAAAAGCGAAACTGAAGCCTACCTTTTCTCATTCTGCACGAATCCAAATGTTTCCATATTCAAGACGTATCTGGATGCTAAAATATTATTTATTATGTAAACTATAGGCTTTGTTTTTTCACTCGCATTTTCGACATCAGCACAGTGAGGCATGGTTACGCTGGACGGCACAGAATGTACTACAGACTATTTAAATTGAACAGTGTAACTTTTTATGTATCTTTAGGTTGTGATGTCAAGTTAGCAAAAATATGTTGTATGTGCATATGAGTCGCTGATGCGATTCAAAACTGTAAAGCTTTTGCAAAATAAAGAAAACGTCTTTCCTTTCTGTGAACTTCGGAGCGTGTTACAATGATCCAAACTCAGTACAATATTTTCTTTCGTGATATATTTTCGTGTATAGGCCTATATATTCCTCTTTATGTAAGCCTATAGTTTTATTCCATTTTCTCTGTTCACAGAAAAGCTGCAGGTGCATGATGTGAACTTGTGTGAATCCGTGTTCTACACGATCCTGCCATTTTTGCTGGTTTCAAACACACAAAAAGCTGCATATTACCTGCCAATAATTTTCACTTAAATGTAGGCCTAATGCTTAATTGGCGGTTTGTGACATATCCTCAGATAAACTAACTCCGGGGCATTGCCATTGCCACTTACCATTACCTATGATGAATTTACAGTGGAGCGCGGGCATTTCACTGGTTGGATGCGTTAGTATCACATTTGCATAGGCCATACTATGCTGTCTGACAAATTATATTTTGTACATATTTTATTTTGGCAAGTATTTAATTATTTTGCACAGAGAAAAACATTGGATTATGCAACAGACATGCAACTCATTGTCTCCATGCAGTTAATTAATAAACCATCCGTCTCGGCCCTTTTCATGCTATTTCCGATATGCCGATGGCTTTAAAATAATTTTAAAAAAATCGGCCGATACATCGGTGCATCTCATTGTAATGCGATATTTGCATCATTACATATTATATTTATTTCTTATAACCAAAACAAAAAAGTACAGCTATAGCTATAATTTAAGGTTTGGGTCAATGTTCCGGATTGTTAGTCATTAAATAAATAAATGGCCTACGTAAATAAAATGTGAAGGTAGTGTAAATATGGTTCTTCTGACCTCCAACTCCTGGCGGGGAATTATGATTGATGGGGGATGGTTGAGGGGAGATGACAGCAGCTGCTGGAGGAGGATCAGGGGAGGCTGAGGACCCTCAGGAGACAAATCTCCCACATCAGGAGACGACGCACACTGATCTTCTGAACACAAATCTCCAATAAGCATAACAAAATTGTCAGAAAAGACACCATATTTAAAAGCAGTCATCAAAATAATAATAATAATAATAAAAATCTACATGTGACCAACAGGGGGTAGTGATGTGATACAATGGAACACGATTCAGTCGTTCCCAGTGCATTATAAACAGTTAACAGATATAATCACTCCTCATCACTCCTGCATTTTCTGCTTGGTGTGTGAGCTATGAGAAAATTTTACTTTTGACAACACAGCACTGAAAGATAACCGCACAGAGATAAAGACAAGAGCAAATAAGTGAATCCGAAAATACATGCAGATTGAAACTAGAAGTGAGAACAAGGGTGACATTCTGGTCTCACCTGTAGGATTGGGGCTGACGTCTATGACAGCTGGCTGAGAAAGGATCTGTCGGAGTTTGTCCTGGTGGGAGAGCAGAGCACGCGCTGCCTTCAGGATGTACAGTCTGAGCTGCTGACACCGCAACAAATGCACATCCACCTGATCTGCTGCAATGACAAACACACAAACCAGAATATTTATTATCATACGTAGATTAGTGTGGAACAGATGTTTTTGCTTGGACGGTTGCATGAACAGTCTATTTCTTTTCCCAATCAAATAATCAAAATTACATTTGATTTGTGATTGCTGCATGTGGCGTACCCGTAAGTCCTCTGCTGAGGGATTTCTTCATGCGTTGTTTCTCTAGCTTGCTTCCTGCCAAGTTGACTAACTGGGCCCACACTGTCAGCATAGGCTCAGTGAAGGGCAGGTTCTGAACACTGAATGGAACCATATGAATCTGCAAAGATATCCAGACAGACAGAAAATAAACAACGATATCAACAATGAAGAAAAACAATGGTGGTTAAGGCTAGATGGTATACAGATGCGTCTACTGAGCACATGCACATCAATATAGTGGAATTTGTCACACTGTACAACAATAATTACTGTTTTTGCATTACTGTAAGAGGTAGGTTTAGGGTTAGGGTAGGTGTGTGGACGTAAATAAAACAAATCGAATAGGTAGAAAACTTATTAAAAACTTTTAGCTGTATCCCTTCTAGCCACGACTAACAATGGCTATGTTCATAAAAATATACTACTCTTGATATATCTGCAGTATATAGCACTGTATGTATGTATATTGCACATTATATTTTACAAAACCATTTAAAAGTTTGGGGTCAACAAGATTTCTTTAGTGTTTTTGAAAATAGTTATCTTATGCTCAACAAGGCTGCATTTATTTAATCAGAATTACATTAAAAAGAGAAGTATTGTGAAATATCATTTTTTAAGGATGCTTTGATTAAAAGAACGTTAAAAATAACAGCTATTTTGAATAGAAATGCATCCTTGCTGAATAAAGCTATACATTTCTCTTTTCTTTTCTTTTTTTACTGACCCAAACGTTTGAACAGTAGTATACATACAACAGACAACAGAAAATACTGAGTAGAATACTGTATCCCACAATGCAACATGCTCAACTTGGGAAGCAATGCTGTGTGTTGGTGCATATGTACCGGTTTGAGCTGACTAAGCAGGCAGACTTTGCAGTTCCTCATCTCATGGAACTGAACAGTGATTCGTCCTTTAGGTGTAATGCGAGTCACAGTGCCCTCCCCATATTCCTCATGAACCACAGGTCCTCCCAAACGCAGACGGTCATCTATACCACCGATGACTGCCAAAACTGCCATCAGACTGCCCACCACCGGGGCTTCTGCATTGGGAAGGTAGTCTTCAAGCACAACCTGACAGAAACACAATGTAGAAAAATTCCATATCATCTAACCAGGGCTCAAAACCAATATATGGTACCTTTAGTAAAATACTTCCATTATTTTACAACACTAATATTAGTTGGCTAATAACATCAAAATTGGACTTGTACCGCTTCAGTGCGTCTGCCTGCCATGACATCACTGATACCACTGAGCTGGGAGTTAATGTATTCATTAACAAGGCCATTCCATTGGCCAAGGGAGTGAAGTGTACGCAGTACGGCCACAATTTCCTCTGCTAGGGTACTGCTGTGAGTTGCTGTCAGAGAGGCTTGAGGGCGGGACTTTCTCCTACGCATCGAACCTTCTGTTAAGCACAAAACGAGATGTTAAAGTGGCATCCTGCTATCAGCATTTGTACTACCTCACAAAGAGCACACAGTGAGAAAGGAGTTAATAAATGTACAGTACCCCTGAGGAGGGGCAGATCTGAGGAACAAGTGCTGAGCAAGCTGCCGAGGAACCCAAAGAGTTTCTCCACCAGAAACGTCATATCCTGCGAGCGCTCTGTCTTATCCCAGGAGGGTAAAACAACCTGTAGAAGCCGCAGGGCAAGAATCTGCCAGGGAGTGAGGAAAGAAGACAATGCACTCATTTTAACCCTGTGGTACTCATGAAGGTTTTAGAATGACAATTTTACTGTAATGAGCCAAGGAAAGCTATCTCCTCATGGTAAATCCAGTCAGAATGAAACCAGGATGCAATGTTGGCACCTGTCTCTGTAGCGTGACTGCAGTGAAGGACTGGTGGCCCTCCACGATGCGTATGAGCAGACTGATCCATGCAGAGGAGCTCAGGGTACTGCACATTTGGGGCATGAGAGCTATACTGCGAATAAATCCCAGTGTGCACCAGCTCCTGTGCTGCTCAAGAGACACCAGCTTGTGAGATGAACAACCTAAAGAAGCAAGGGAGGAATATGGTTCAAATATAATTTAAACACTATATTACAAAATTAAAAAAAATTTTTTACAAATAAACTCTGGGCTGTTACCAGTCTTGTCATTGGCTCCACTCTCCACCAGTATCCTGAGTAGACCGCACAGAGTGCTAATAGCGTCAGCCTGCATCACCTCAGCGTGAATCCCAGAGGATAGTGACAGTGTCTTCAACAGATTAACTGTACTGGTCAACATGATTGCAGTTGGGTGAACACTCTTCTCCATCACCTCCCCTTCTGAGACAAAGAGGGAGAGGTTGTATAAATCAACATGGCAATTACAAATACAGTAAAGCACCAAGACTGTGTAGTAAATGCTTTGTTCTCTGGAATGACACAGTGCCATGTGCATCACAAACCTGTGTCGTCCTCTGTGTCAGAGTCTTCTGTGGCCGGTTGGGTGGCAGGTGGCGACTCGGCCAGTTTAAGGTCATACTTGCCCTCTTTGCCCATTCTGTAGGAATTGGTGCTGCTGGTGTCCCACTGGACACGAATCCAGCCATCTTCTCCCAACTCCCCAATCACACGGCCCATGCCTGGTGGTGGTCCATCCTAACACACACCAAACAGAAACTTGAATAAACTGACCTGATGCATTTGTTCTAGGGGTGGTCAGTTCACACTGATAGAAATTAATCTTTTCCAATAAGATAAAACTGATTTTTACATTTCATGGGAATTTTTACCTTTATAAAGCCATTTTTTCATTAAGTGACCGTTATCTTTGGAGTCAGATTCTTACATTTAATCAGTGAATTAGAATAATAAGACATTTGGGCTGTTACCAAGCAAATTATATCAGTATCAATAAAATTAATCTTTGCAAGGCTGAGGAAACACAGAAGCTGCATCTGAAGTGGCATTTAGATGTACACTGTTTAATGCAAGACGTGAATGCATTTAACCTGCAATTACAAATGCATAAATAATGTTTTGATATTAAACAGAAAGTTGAATACTGATATTTGAAATTATTTAAATAATTAAAGATACTTTAAATGTGAAATTAAAACTAATGGTCGATATTTGGCATTTTTCAAATATCGGCATCGGCCGATAAGTTTTTCTGGTTGGCAGATGCGTTCGTGGCAGGACTTTTATTTTGATGGCGCTGAGAACGGCAGCCTGAACTCACAGTGCTCACATTCTCCCCTCTGCTCACTGTCATCGTTAACAGTTCTGTCCAAGGACAGAAGTCTGTCTAATAATCAGATATAACTGTTGAACAAATGAATTAAAAGGTATGCAAAAAGTATTATAACAATTTATTTTATATTATTAGTAACAGAAAGGCAAACAATATAATACTTTTTTTGTTTGCCGTCAGCATTCAGCAAATATGTATTTACATAATTTAAACAAATCTTTGGATGGCTAATGAAAATTTAATTTCACAAAACTTGCAAACTTAGTCGAATCCAAGCTGTGAGATCTTGTGATGTGTTCATTTGTATCTTGCATGATCGCGTGTACTATGCGTGACGGTCGATCCGTGTGAATTGAATATGGACAGGTGGAGAGTTCAGCTTCACTGGAGACACTTTAAACTCGTGATTTCAAATAATGCTGCGCTTCATGCTTTTGCCCAATATCATATTCATGTCATTTTCACTGTGTACTGTATGTAAAATTAGTGTTACCTTGTCTTTATTTGAAAAAAATATGATTAATGCACACAAACATCCCAGAATACTGAGTGCCCTGCTAGTTAGTGTTTACTTCCTTTTGAATTATATTTTTATTAAATATTTATTTATTTGTGAAAAAATACTTTGTCATCTAAAGTATAAGCATGTTTATTTTACACATTTATTTTTTAAATCCATTTTCAAATGATTTCAAATTTCTTAAATTAAAATAAATAAAATTATATCAGCTTTATATCGGCCATCGGCCACCCCGCTTTCCAAGATATCGGCATCGGCTGTTCAGAAAAAACATATCGTCGACACTAATTAAAAACGCCAGTAGGTGGCAGCAAGTCACTGCTAATAAGCGAGTCATTGCGATTGAACCGAATCATTTAAACGGTTGATTCATTCAGGAGTGAAACACGGTAATGTTGCTCAGAGACGCAAACAGTGCTGTGGCTGTGTTTGGAAATATTTTTGTTGTCTAATAGCACACAAACCGGAAAGAGAGGTGTCTATAAAACAATATTAATTTGTTTATTGAACTGTTGTATAAAATCAATATTACGTTTGTAATCATGGTAATTTTTGGAGAGAAAAAAACGTCACTCTTCGTGTGAAACTATATGAAGTGGTATAAATATATAAAATTTTCTGCCATGTCTTGAATTTGTAATCATTCTAAATGCATTTTAACAGACTAAATCACGCAGTGAAAGAACGCACTCTAAATGAGCACTCGCACTAGTGTAGTTGTACTCTGTAGGGGTGTTTTGAATGTTTTTTGCAAAATACTCTATAATGTCAAATCGCACATTGTTAAAACAACAAATACAATATTATCGTAGACGACATATATCACACACCCCTAATTTGTGCCAACTTTATATGAACACGCATTGCAAAGTGTAGATAAAAGGCAAAACAATCAGCTTTAACGTGCCTGATTCCCCATTCCAGTCATGTCCTATCTCACCCTCGTGCAATCTTCATCATAGCTGCCAACTCCGGGCCAGAGGCAGGGAGAGGGTGGGGCGTATCCTTCCCCTTTTCTTTAGACTTACTCGAAGAATGTCAGAAGAGCATTCGTAGTACAGAGCTCAGCCCTCCTCATGTATAAGAGGCGGGGACCTGTGCAATTGCAATGACGACATATTCAGAAAAAAAAGTAAAGGGCACTAATTCGGCTTTTTCACTTTTCAACTTTAGTTAGTCTGTAATGTGCTGTTTGAGCATAAAAAAGATCTGCAAAGTTACAAAGCTCAAAGTCCAATTCAAAAGGAGATATTTTATTTAACAGAAATCACTTTTCAAAAACTACAACGAACGACTCGTTTGGACTACAACGCATATTTTCTGGGATTTGTGATATCACAAAGATCGCCAAATGGGACGAGACCTGGTTGAGCTGCACTAGAGAAGGCAACGAGTGTTATCACTATGTCGGAGAAGCGCTAGTTTTCACAAGGCAGACTAACTTGGAGTGGTTACAATCATCCGGGTTTAAATCGCGTTTAAATCGTGATTTTGACGCAATATTTACACTGAAGCTCGCAGGCGGGCTATGGTAAAGGCATGACATTTCCCGACCAGGCGCCTGAGTGCTGCCAATCACAACACACATTGGCCCAGCTAACCAATCACAGCACATTTCGTATTTCAGAAGGCGGGCCTTCATTTGATACAGATAATATTCGAGCCGTTCATGCCAGACTGAAGAAGCAAGAGGCGTGTTCTAATAATGTAAAATATGTGAAAAATAAAAATGTGTTTTTCGAACAACCTAGTATGAGAGCCTGTATTTAATCTGACAGTATACAACTGGTTCTATAAAATAAAACCCATCTGATTTAAGAAAAAAACAAGTTGAGAGAAGGTCCTGACCAATGAGTCGAAGAACACTCTGGGTGAGGGCGAGGATGCCAGAGTTCAGCAGGAGACTGAGGCTGTTGGCTCCATGTTTGAGAGTGAGCATGTGGAGCATGGCCAGCAGGAAGCGTGCCTGAGGAATGGTACCCAAACTGGGGCCTGCTGGGTTCTCATTAGTGATGGTCTGCAAAGGCACTGGCTGCACACCTGGAGGAGAGGAAACAACACTAAATACCGTACCATTCAAATAGTTGGGGTCAGTAAGATTTTTGTATTATTTTTAATATTATTTTTAAAATGATTTACTTATTAGAAAGGATGCGTTATATAGATAAAAAGTGGGAGACTACACATTATAGTGAACAGAAGATCCATATTTCAAGTAAATGCCGCTTTTTTAACTTTCTTTTCAATAAATCTTAAAAGAATTGTATCAATTGCCACAAACAAACTAAGCAGCAAAAACTGTTTCAAGCATTGATGATAATAAAAAAAAGTTAACTGAGCACAAAATCATGAATGATTGAAGGGATTTCATGTGAAACTGAAGACTGGGGAAATGGATGCTGAAAATTCAGTGTTGCCACCACAGCAATAATTTACATTTTAAAATATATTTTGCTAGAAACTAGTTATTTTAAATTGTAATAATATTTCACAATATTTTTTATTTTTTTTTACTGTATTTTCTATCAAATAAATGCGGCCTTTGTGAGCACAACAGGCTTCTTTCAAACAAATTAAAACAATCTAACTGACCCCAAACTTATGAAGGGGTAGTGTACATTAATACATTAATTAAATGTGTTTTATAATCATTGTAATGACTTCACACATACCCAGCTCCTTGAACTTGACGCTGGCCTCCAACAAGATGTTGCGGACATTCTGGATGGCCCAGGCATAGAGCTTACCGAAAGTCACCTCCAGCAACATGCGGTTAAATGGAGGAATGAGATCTACATCCTTTAGGCAGTCAGCCAGGGGCTCTCTATCAGGGAAAAACAGATATGAATGTAAATACAAACCAAGGCAAGATACTGTTGAACTGCCATACTAAAATATGCTGCAAAACACAAAATAATCTACTAAAAACAGAACATGAAAAACAAACGTCCTGCTTGAAGATTGTTTATATCTTAAAACTTGCCCAACATTGGTCCCTTCAGGTATGACTCTCTGCCAACCACAGAGCATGGCATACTGTACAGAAGGCAGGAGGAAGTTTTTGGATGCCAGCTTCAACATAGTGTCTATACCCTCCAGCCGGACCTCAGCTCGCTCCAACTGTACACAAGTGTTATTATTAGGAGTTAAATACTGTCATTTACAGGTCCATTTTATGATCAGAACTACCTTTTTAGACAAAACAGATGGGGGTGGTTGAACTTCGTTTTAACTACCTGTTTAAGAAGGCACTTCCTCATCTTCTCCACATCCAGCGGTTCCTCTTTCAGAGCAAACTCAACGATGGCGCTCATGAGGCTGGACTGAGAGAAGGAGCCCTGAACGCTATGCTTTAACCAGCGGTACTTCTGAACACTGCCTATGGTGTTAAGTAGAGGCTGCCACTTATCCTGCTACAAGATAAAGGAGAAAAAATTTTAATAGAAGGAATTACATGACATGCTTTAATTCAAATTGAATAATTATAAAGAAAAGCTCCTCAATAAAGACATGACAAATTTATTAACGCAAAGAGACCCTATTAAGTCAAAACAACTCATTAAATGTTAATAAATAAGTAACTAGTAAGTACAGTAGTTACAAAAAGTAAAACAATTAAATAAACAAACTAGTAATGACAACAAATGTATGCCAAACAAAAAGAAAAAGTGAACAAAGCATAAATACTATGAAACAAAGAACACATAAGTAAATCCCCAAATCAAGCAGTAATTTCAACTGAAAAAGATGCTGTTGCAGGGGAAGGTATTTAAAGCAACTTTGAAAGAAACTGTCCTGTAGCTGTAACACATGCAGATTAACATCAAGTTGTCAGAGCCAGACAGCAAGAGTTATTTATCGACACACACCACAGCTATATATATATATATATATATATATATAATATATATATATATATATATATATATAATATAGGAGGAGAGAGGAAAATAATGAGGTAAATGGAGAACAGCTAACCTTTGGGGATTTGACAGTGGTTTGTTTCTTGTCCACAGGGCGGGACTGATTGGAGCAGGCAGCTCCTCATTGGTCCCTTCCCCCTCCATCTTACCCTCCTCCAAATCAGCTGACTCTGACTTCTTAAGCACTGAGAGAATAAGCAAAACATGCTATAATTATAAATTGAACATCCTTTTACACTGAACATTTAAATGAACTGTTAGACTTGTCACCTCTCTTTTTGCGGCGGTCTCTGATTAGTTTCTGCGTCACCCTTTTCCAGCGAGGCTGAGAGCTCAGCAGCTTCAGTTTGGACACAATGGACAGGTCATTACTGACAGCAGGCCGGAGCTCATTAAACAGGAAACGCAGCCTCTCGATCACTAGGGCGCACACCTCCTTATAAGAGCGGCCTTGCTCCTGGTGCGTCTGTAGCAGATGGGGGAAAGATCAGAGAGGAGGGGGTCAAAGAAATCATCATTACACTCCAACCCCATTTACACCTGCCATAACCATGTATTAAAATGTAAAGCTAAAGTGTTTGTAATTACTAATTTACATTTCATCACATATATGACAGCTTGAGCTGCATCAAGAATATTCCCATTATTTAGCTCACTTTTATCAAAGAACACTTGGCCTGGTACACCATTCGACACACATCAATCACAGATTTAGGGAGGGACCTCTGTTTCCCCTGGTCCACACCCAAAGCATACTGATTAACAAGTGAGAGGGCGACATGACCTGTATAAGAAAACAGAAATTAACAGTAACATTGACAATTCTGTTTAGAGTTTTTGGCTAGTTCACAGAGCAGGATTTCAGAAATCAAAAATACAGAGAAGCGACGAACATCATTCAATAAAACAAGCACTTTTTAAGTTACCAAGGTCCTGGTGCTTGAGAAGGCAGCAGAGCAGCAGGCGGCCCACTTCCTCTACAGGATGTTCTGGCGGAAAAGTGATGGGAGTGATGAGATGGTACTGTTTACAGCACCGCTCGATTTGGCATAGAAAGTCCTGCAGCAAATAAGAAAGAATCCAACAATTATACATGATCTGTAATAATCAATTTGACAGTCAAATATTAGGAAATGGGCTGCATAATAAATTATACTAAATAAAGAGACAAATAAGTGATAGTCTATCTCTGTGTATGACCTTCACAGTGTGGTCCTGGGTGTTGTTGTCAGCGATGGCCTGCAGGAAGGGCTGGGCATGATCACTCAGGGTGATTCTGCGGCAGTAGAGTTTGGCTTTGTCTGGTGTGGTGGTCCCAGGAGAGCTGCAGTGGTCCTCATCCTTCTCCTCATTATAATTATAGTGGATCTGACTCGTCTGAAGACCACCAAAGAAAATCGACGACTGGAGCCATTCTGGAAGGTACAAGATTAAAGGTGATTCACTTTTTGTATTTTTTTATTATTATTTTAAATGTTTCTTGGATTTTTTTTTATTCTTGTATTGATTTTTTGATATACCACTGAAGCGTTTGCAATATTATAAGCTAAATAAATAGACTCACTGGCACATTCTAATTCTATGCGGGAGAGAGGGGTGCTCATAGCCAGATATGAAGCATGTAGCCCCAGTAGCAGACCAAGGTTCCTCTCAGCATCTATAAGAGGTGAGGACAGACTGCTCAGGTCAGGAGTTGTCACCATTTCCTGGTTGGGCTAGAGAAAGACAGCCAAAAAAAGAAGAAACATGAAGTCCAAACGTTTTGAGAATAAAGCAGTTAGAATCTATAATACAAAGACACACAGACCTCCATGTATTGTCCCACACAGAAAGCTTGCATGAACTCCCTGGTGTTTTCAACCTGGAGAGCGGCCTCTAAAGCTACTACAGGGTCTTCTCCAGCAAACTGGGCTGTGAGGGGAAACAGAAGTCAATAATTTTTTTATTTGAAAACAAAGTAAAAGGTTTTAGTCATTTTAGTAATGTTGTTATACCGAGGATGCTGTTCCCAGTTAAAGTTTGAGTCTGGAAATCTTTAATATCATAGACCTTCCCTTCAATGACAGTCCAGAAACCGCCATCTTTGTTATGATTCTCCAGGTCAGCTTTGCGGATAAGCGATACTTCCTCATTGTTCTTTGAGCTTGACCCATTTAAAAAGAATCCTGCAAACAAAGAATTGTGCTTCACTGCTCTTCATTTACTCCACTGCACTTTTCTGCTTTCAATTATCTTTAGTAAACTAAATATTGTATCCTTTACATGTCAAGTTTTGATTTTATCACAATTACACTATTAGAGCTTTTTTTTTTTTTTTTTAAATATCATAATATATTCATACTGGATTAAAGCAGTACTCCATTAAGCAATCAGACAGTCTTGGTTATGAAGGAAGTGTGTGGATTAATCTGTCACATACCCATGAGTCCAGGCCAGGCGAGATCCTCATTATCATCTCTCTCCATACCAGGGGAGAGATGGTTAAAGCGGTCCACGTGCTCCAGAAGAGCAGCAAGGAGAGGAATGGATCCGGTCTCCTGCATCAGGCCAGCATCACGGGTCAGCAGTAGCACGATGGAGACAATCAACTCTGGTAGCAAAACACCTGGAGAATGAAGAAACAGGATGCTTTGCAATTGAAAATGCCTTCAGAGACTTCAGAAGTAAAAAAATAAAATAAAATAAACATCACATAGGTTTGGAATTACATGAATGTAAGTAATTTTCTGAATTTAAATAAACATAATTATAATTTTTAGATGAATTTATTCCCTCAATGCTAGAATCATCCTGAAGCTATAATTTAAATTTGGTGAATTTTATATAGTAACATGGCATTTTTACCTGTGAGATCTCCCTCAAGGACACGTGCCACCTCTGCAAAGTGACGATGAGTGTTGAGGGCGATGCTGGTGGCCACAGGAAGAATATCTCCAATGTGTGTGCACAGCAAAGCCATGTACTTCTTCAAAAGAGACCCCACTCCCAGAATCTCGGAGTGACTCAAAGCTGTGACAATAAGAGATACTCTTGACTGGACGCTCAAACGGTGGCTTCCTTAACAAAATCCCTGAAAAATTAAGTTCTTCTACTTACTGTATCCTCCCACACCCACAGTGCCACTGACCCCCACGTACAGCTTGCAGACCAGCAGCCTCTGAAAGCGCAGCAGTAGGTCCAGAGAGGCCGAGCGCTCCTTGCTGACCTGCTCCGTGTCTTGGCAGTTTGAGATTCGTCGTGCCACATCCTTAAGACGAGCTATAGTCTGTGAAGCAATGTTTCTACAGAATAAAACACAAGGAAGAGTGTTACTAAAGGCTATGAAGTTCAGTTGATTAAGAGTGTTACTTTTGCTAAAACCCTCTTTAAGATTCCAAATGTTTCATGCATTGAAAAGTGAATCACTGCAGTACCTGAGCAGCTGTTGGACCAGCTGGACCAATGGAAGGCTCTGCTTGTTTGTTGACTCATAGATGCCGGTGTTGATCAGGTCTTTGTCCAGTGTGGTGCGAGAGCGATGCAGAGAGGAGGCACTGGCTTCCTGCTCATCGATTTCCTTCTCTTTCTGTGCCTCTTTTTTAGCCTCAATATCCTAATAGAAGAAACGGAGAGAAAGTAGTTAACTGGAATGTCAAAACAAACCAAAACCCAAACAAAACTAAACTAACAAAAAAAATTTAAAAATCAAACCAAAATTAAAAAAAAAAACACCAAACTAAACTAAAATCAAAACCAATCAAAACTAAACTAAAATAAAAAAACTAAACAAAATAAAAACAAAACAAAAAAATTAAACCAGGAGATAAATAAATAACTGAGTATATACACGTTTCAGATAACACATTAAGCCGGGCTCACACTGTGCAATTTTTTTAAAAGTCCTTTAGGATTGTACTTGTCAGACTGTACATGATGATCATGTCACACCAGGCGCGTTTCCATTACAGATTTGCGCAAAACTTTGGCGATATTTTCTGAATGTTGATAAAAAAGTATTGCGAAATGACAGCGTTTCATTAACCAATGTTATGCGGCTAAAACGTAACCTTTTGCCTCTCGCGATAAGTCATGGCAACGGATTTTGGTGGGATTTTGACGGATTTTGGCTATATTTATTCAAAGGAGGCATATGCGTGTATCTTTACAGAAGCAGCACAGAGAGCCGCTTCAGAAACGTGCGTGGCGCAGCTGGAATAAATCATAGACTGTATAAAAACATAAACACAAGCATTGAGTGGCCGTAATCAGCTTCAGTGGCCGTATCAGAGCCACACTGCACCGCAGACGTGTGCAGTGTAAATTGTCTAAGCATTAATAGTAGGGAAAGCCCCTTATACTGGAGCGCGGCCACTTATGAAGTGTTTCTTGGAGGTTATAGTACATTGAAGAATGATCATGTGACTTTTTACATACGCCATGTGACCTGTAAATGCGAAAAAGTCATTTCCATTGCAGTTTTGCGAATTAATCCTTTTTCGCATTGCCTGAAAAACCACCTCATGCGAGCGTAAAAACTTTTTTTGCGATATATGGCCGTTTTTGCGAAATTTACGCGTTTCCATTAGGCGTATTTTCAATTTGCGCAATTTGAAGGGTAATGGAAACGCGCCTACTGTGGGATCTCAGTTGTCATTAATGTCAGACTGTACGACAGTCAAGACATGTTAAAAACAAGTGCGCGCAAGAAAACTTGTCCGGAGTTCTACATTATCAACTCATACACGTTCAGTGACTGCGAGCTGCATTGCACCCACGATAAATTTTCTCTGCTGTAATGTTGGCTATCATTAAAAGTACATGAATGGCGGCAATACCGGCGTATTTATGCAGAATAGTGCAAGCAGCACTACACAACCACATGAAAACAGCAGCGCAACCGGTGTTTATCATAGCAAAGGCAACAAATCATATGAATTCCATAAGCGGAGGATGAGAGCACCAGAGTTTATGCGGTTAGAAGAAATCTCTAACATTAATTCTGATCATGGCTTGTCTTGAAAAATAAAGACAGTTTGACGTTCGTCGTAGGAGATGTCACACTGCAGGACTGTGCGCAAAATCTTCTGACACTGCCAGAAGTTTATCGGAGGTAAAATGTGATCGCAACGGTCATTAATCGGCTGTCTGTGAACATGTCAATCTAACGATCAAACACTGCAGATTTTAGCCTAGGATGATAGGAATCTTTTAGGATTTTCAAAATTTGTCTCAGATGACCAAATCGTGGCCAAAATCGCAGTGTGAGCCAGGCTTTACACAATCATTTAAAATTGTAATAATTTTTGACACTTTTCCCTCAGGGGTCATGAATCAGTTTCCTCTGTCTGGTTTTTGGCAGTGCTCTGTTGAATGTTGGGGATATAAGGCATGGAGGGTGAATAAATGATGAAGTGACTAATGAATAAAGCATGCTGACCTGGATCTCGGCCGTGATGGCAGCGTTCAAAGCGGACTCCAGCCCTCCGTCCGCCATCAGACTACTAACCAAGAGGTCGATCATGAAGCGACGGCCAGGACTTACACTCATCTCATTAGCAGATGCTAAAAAATACAGAATTGCTTTTGACCATCAATGCTGTGATAGAAACAAACATGAACTTGCCTGCTTGTTTTTTTTTTTGTTTTGTTTTGTTGCACATCACAGCAGATTCGAAAGTCCTGCTAAGATGATTTATCCACAGAAGTTACCAGATGTAAACCAACCAGTTGCTGCACTTAGTAGCACTAAGTTATTTATGAACTGACCTGCATTGGGCAGCAGTGAGGACAGGGCTCTTGCTCTTTCCTCCGCAGTGGGCAGTAGCACTGACCAGCCACTCTGGAGCACGGCCTGGGCGGCCGCCTGCACAGTGTTTAAAACCCCAGCGTTGCTGGCCAGCGTCACCACCGTCTGCTTGAGGTTATTAATCAGCCCACTTCCCAGGCCCAAACCCAGCTCCTCAGGATCCACCTGGTTACTGATGGCTGCATGGAGCTGGAAGAGATAAAATACAATGACAATATTCAAGGTGAACTATGCTTTTAGGAGGACATACCATTCAAACAGGTATTTTGGAATAAATCAATGTACATTCTGTCATTTATATGGCAGTAGCCTAAAATTTTAGACAACTAACCTGTAGTCTAAGCAGGTTGAGAGCGGCCACAACCATGCACTCTTTCTCCTGCGGCGGTGGCCAATCAGAGCTGCCGTCCATGCCCTCGCTGACCTGCCGAAGCAGCAGGTCCAGCTGATCGAAAGTCATCGTGCACACGTCCACCACGAATGGTACGCGGAGCCCCACGGACCACTCAGAGCATGATGACCATGCAAAACTCTGAGAAACAAAATATATGAAAGATAAGAAGTATGCAGTCAAAAGCAGTACACAATGAATTACATTCTGGTGAAAGACAGGTTATACCTGGCCAGGGCCACAGGAGATGCCTACTATATGTTTGGAATTAAGGCCCGGTAGGGCTTTAGGCTGCTTCTTATTGGAGAAGAGAGTGTCAAAGTGCTGTAGTTTATCATTACTGCCCCAACTGTGCACCTCCCCTTCTTCTGTGAGGGCCAGGCAGTGTGTAGAGCCAACTGCTACATCCACCACCCTCTTACCTGAATTGACACAGAATTAAATGTTAAAAGCAGACTTCATATTTTGAAATGTATGTGCTGATAAAGTCAACATGATATGGCATTTTGCTTCCATAATGTAACATTTACAAGTGAAACAAGTGAATATTCCATGGGCAAAAGAATGTAGGGAGAGACTTGATTTGATCCATCTGGAATTGATTAAATCAGGATTGTAAAAATGCCTAAATAGTTGGCTATTTTGTTAAAATAAAGCATACCGCAAGTGACATCAAGTCCTTTCAGAGGCAAATCAAGATATTTTGTTATTTTAGTATTACTTATATGCGACTATAGTGTTTATGAATTAATATTTTAAATGAGCTTTTATTCATAAATTTATTTTTTAAAATCTTAATTAAAATTTTAGTAATTGTGTTAGGTGATTTTGACGTGTACTAGTTTTTGTTATATTTCTATATAGCTTTAGTTTTTTAGTTTTAGTAATTTTACTTTTTCATCTAATATTTCATATCAGCTTTATTTAATTTAACATTTATTTTAATAGTTTTAGTTAACAATAATAACACGGTTATATTTCAATGAAAGAAAAAAAAAATGTTTCCTTCTTTGGAATAATATGTAAAATTAAACATTCACAATGAGGAACTTTTCAATATTAGATCAGGAACATGTTAAAAAATATATGTCATGTTGACTGCCTTCAGATTTCGAAAACCTGAAAAGTGTATTTTGTGAAAACGCAATTATTGAAAACAATGGAAACCACTGAACCTTGTAGACTGTCAAGCAGTTTGGGATAGCGGACGTGTTCGTCAGTGCCGTGGCCAAGTCTCTGATTGTCTCCTTTGCCCCAAGTGTACACTTGTCCATCTTTAGTAAGCGCTACGGAGAACTGGCTCCCACAGCACACCTTCACAATATCCAAATCCTGTAACTTCTCCACAAGTTTTGGCGTTTTGCATCCATCACTGCCCCCACGACCAAGTTTACCATAGTCACCATCACCCCATGACCACACCTGACCTGTAAAGAGCATGCGAGAGAAATTATCATGCCATCCACACATTATCTTAAAGGGGTCATATGATGCCTTTAAGATAAGATGCATATGACACACAACTCCGCATTTGAATAAATATATAAAATACTTAAACTAATAACAAAACAGTAGCTGATTCAGAGGCGCCAGATTGTCATAGCAAAGTCAGAATTACCTCCTCTCCTAGGTTCACGAAACGGTGCCTTGCCTTGCCTAAAGATTCCTAAATGCATCTACTTCCGGAAGGCCTAATAAAGTGCTTTTGCTTTCGCACTGAAACACACAACGTCTCCCTGACATGGCTGCATAAACACTACTGCTGTTCCTGAAACCCCGTCTTCTTTTTTTGTGTGCACATTTGGGCGGCATTATGCAATATTTCCACATAGTGAGGTAGATATGTGGGGGCGTGTTAGAATGAGCTGTTTTAGGGGGGCGTGGCAGAGTCTTAACTTTGATAAAGAATATCTCTTTGGTTTTGAACTTTAGTCTTTGCAACTTCAGTGATCTTATCTATGCACAATCAGCCTGTAACAACACTTCAAAGAGAAAGGAACACTTGAAATCGATCATATGACCCCTTTAAAACCACTTTCTGTATGTTCCCTTAATAGCTTTCGAACCTTCTCAGTAAGCGAGGTCTGAGACTCCACTGCCTCCCAGCCCCACGATCGATCACCTTAAGCCTCCTTCAGAGCCAGTTACCCGCAGTGGATGGTCTGGTCCCTCACTTGAGCCTTCAGAAACAACATACAAGCAACATGTTAACTGTGCCTGTATTAGATTCTCTATGTCTTGTTATAAACAAGCAGTGGATTTTACTGGGTTTATACTGGAGTGTTACCGTGCCCAGCCTTGCCGTATTTCCTCGGCCCCATGTGTACAGCTCCTCCATCTGCTGTGATCGCTCGCTAGCGCGGTATGTGCTTGCCACATAAGTCCCAATGTGAACAACTCTTCTTCCTGGCCGGCCTCCCTGAAATACTGCAATCATGTGGGTTCTCTAAATACCTGTAGAAAGCACAATAAACAAAATGTATGTTATTGATTCCTTGGCCTACAAGAACCTATAAATATGGTTTTTAAATTGCTACGTTTTGGCTGTCCGGAATGGTGGTTTGGACTGTCAAATCCTACCGCATTGAACGTTTTAAGAGACTTTTATAATAAATTGTAAACTGTTCCATTTTAAGCGTTAATGACACCATATTTTTGCTTAGCTTAATGACCCTTAAACTACATGCTTTTAACCACTCAAGAGTTTCTTTTGGAAAGAATTAATTTTTAGTCAACAGGATGCATTAAACGATCAATAAGTCAGGAGTAAATCCTTATATTTCTAAACAAAAACGATGAATATAGGTTTTCTTAATATTATTTTTTTTTTTATATTTTTGTGAATTTTTTTTTTTTGCGTCAGGTATCTTTGATAGTTTAGCATTTGTATTATTTATGTTTTCCACTTTTATTTTATGTTTATTGTGCCTTATGTGAGTATTTTTTTTGATTGCCCTTGTATTGTGCGTGTTATTTAATTTTTTTTGGTCTGTGTGTGATCATGTGATTTAGGTTTGTGCTGTATTTAAGGGCTGAACTATGGATGTGTTTGTTGTCTGATGAAGAGCTTGTAGGCTTGAAACATCACCTGTGGTGAGAACATAAATATTTTTCTACTTTTGGAGCTGTGGTGTGCCAACTTTGCTCTCCCTGTCTAAACAAAAATATGAACAAAATATTTCCATTCAAAGTAAATTGTTCTATAAAAAAAATTCTATTAATCGAAAAACAGATTCCACAAAAATATCTATCCCACACTGCAATGACACAGAATCGTATATTAGAATAACTTCTGAAGGATCAAACAAGTCTTATTCTGTATGCAAGCTAGGTTTTTTAAATATATTAAATAGAAAACATTTCATTTAAATTGTAATAATATTTCACAATATTACCCGTTTACTGTATTTTTTTACCAAATAAATGCAGCCTTGGTAAGCATTATAAACTTTTTAAAAATCGTATCTACCTGAAACTTCTGAACTGTTGTGTATCTACAGTATTTAGGTCTGAAAGATAACATTGGAAGTTTGATGATGTTGGTGTGCCCTTACGTAGTGTCTCCGTGTCCCAGCCTGCCTCCATCTCCACAACCCCAGGAGAACACCTCCCCATTCCCTGAAAGTGCCAAGTAGTGCTGCCCATCCGGGTGAGCTGCAAGCTTCATTATTTTCCTGGATGACAATGCGTGGACTAGCATAGGGGCCTGACAGGAAATCACAGGTTAGTTTAGTGCACAAATCCAAAGTAGAAAAATAAAGAGAAAATTCTTGGTCAGCAACAGCTACACACACATTTACATTCATCTCTAAAGTGTGTGAGAAAAAAAACAACAACAACAACATAGCATTCAGCTAACAAAATGAGGGACTCACTAGTGTAGTGCTTTTGTAGTTTTGTGTGTAGACAGCACCAGTGATGGTCAAGATGAGGAAGCCCTTCTCTGAGCAGACAATCTGTGTGACGCCCAGGTTTGACAGTGCCTTGCACTGAATTGGCCCATTCACATTAGCGTAAGGCTTCCATCCAAGCAGACCCCAACCAATCACCTCCTGCAGGGTACTCTGGAAGAGGAAAGACATGAAGAGATTGAGCTCTATGAAGAATGATTTTGTTTTCCTCAAAGAGGGATTGCAAATCATAATCACAAACAAGAGTTCTCTGGGGCTTCCTAGAGATTCATTGTGCTCTAGAGTCAATAAGCAGCTTCAACACAAACAATAAAAAGTGGGACTCTAGGCAACCATGTAGCATGATTAAGATGACACAAAGCTGAACCACTGTTACGTCCTGTAAGACACAAATAAAATGTCAAGATGCATGCAGTAACCTTGTTAGAGGTGGGTGAGCTGCACTGCGGGGGGCTGCATGGGGCCACCAGGCGGTCCAAGTGTGCCATGATGACTACAGCTGTCTGCCGCAGATCAATTGCCAGGTCATTATCTTGAGGCAGTGTAAGGTAGCGCAGAAAACTCTCATTTGGGCTCAGAGGGGCCGAAAGGATCTGAGAACATAAGTAGTGAGACATAAAACCTGGAAGAACAGTGCAGTTATAAAAATTATTCAGGGATTCAATCTCACCTCAATCTCCTCTTCAGGAACAGGCTCCTCCTTACTGCTGTGGATGTTCTGGAAGCGCTGCAGGAGGGGCAGTAAGGGGGCGCTGGTACCCTGAGTCGAGCGCTCATTATCCATTTCTCTGGTTCCACTGTCCCAGAGCCTCAGCAGCAGCAGAACTGCAGACAGTAGCTGACTAAAACAAAATCACATGCAAAAGTGAGTTAGAGTGTTTATGAATATGACTCTTCAGTCCTATCAACAATCTCAGAAAAGTCACATGCAAGGTCCACAATTAACACCAAGTAAGGAATTTTGGACAGTGGTCATATGTAACATGCTGAATACCTGAGAGTTCCTCGCTGCACTGCAAGCTCCAGAAGGATGGCCAGGGCCAAGTGCTGATCCTGCAGGGGAATGTTACTGGGCGCTTTTCCACTAGCACTTCCATGAATGTCACTGAAAAACAACATTAGAGTAAAATGAGCTTAAATAGCAATGAGCTTTAGGAATGTGTAGATTTATGATCAGTTTGCGTTAAAAAATAAAGTTGAGGTCAGAAATATCTTCTTTTTTTTTTTTAAAGGAAATTAATACTTTTATTAAACAAGGACTCTTTAAACTGATCAAAAGTTACAGTAAATACATTTTTTAAAGTTATTTTAATGGGCTTTTTATGCTTTTATATTGAGATAGGACAATAGAGAGAAGACAGGAAATTACTGGGAGAAGAGAGGGGAGCAGTATCGGCAAAGGACCTCGAGACGGGAATAGAACTCGGGTCGCTGTGAGCGCAGTTACGCTATATGTTGACGCACTAACCACGAGGCTATTGGCACCAACCAGTAAATAATAAAATATAATAATAAAATATTAACCATTACAACTGTTTTCAACTGATAAAAATAAGAAATGTTTCTTGAGCACCAAATCAGCATATTAAAATGATTTCTGAATGATCATGTGACACTGAAAACTGAGTAATGGCTGCTGAAAATTCAGGCTTTGCCATCACAGGAATAAAACATTAATTAATTATTTAATTATGATTTAATTAATTGCAATAAAATTGTAGCTGTATTTTTTTGGGTTACATAAATCAATCTTTGTGTACTCTTTGATGCAAAAGGTTTTCTAGTTAAAGAAAAAACTTATATCACAGGATTAATATTACTACTTCTGCCTTTGGAATGTGAAGATGATGTACTGGCAAACCTGAGGAATTTTTGTAGCCCTCTCGCCACCTCCAGCCAACAGGCGACACTGTGCCCTCAGCAAACAGGGTAGCCTTCTGAAGCCCGCAAGCGGTCCAGACTCCTGCGTAACCTCATCTGCACAGATCTGAAAACATCCTCAACCTAAGATGGCACAAACAATATAGTGTGAATATAAGACTTCTTCATATAGTATACATTTTAAGGCTACCATTATCACGCAGTGATTTGGCTACCAGACACTCTGCACTGTCAATAGAAGTTTATAATGAAGTTACATCTTTAAATTCATTCTCATCAAAAGCACCATCTTCACAGCAACATTCAGGCAAGACGTATTTGGCTTCTGCATCACGTCTCATAGCATGCTGTTACTTTTTAACACATTGCCTACATACAATACATCTCTTGTGCCCCGCTGCCCCCTGATATGGCAGCAAAAGTTTCCTTGTATTACGCCCCGGAATTAGAGTATAGTCCTAGCCGATCGTGCCTAGAAAATCGCAACTTTTCATTTTCCGTCGGTCTTAGTACACGATGTAACTACAGAAGAGTCTCAAGTTTTAAATAGGAAAAATATAGAAACTCTCATTTTTAAGCAAGATTCTAACGGTCTAATCAGAATCAATTATCTATTCTAGCACAGCTAAAAGTGCTGCCGCAAGACCCGGAAAACCGTAAACTCAACTGTTTTAACTCAAAAAAAAACTCTAGGGGGGTTGGAAAATGAGCCTATTTTCAAAAATAGTGGAGTGTTCCTTTAAAACTCATACAGTCGTCCAATTTTTTTAGGGACAGACATTTAGGGACCGAAATCATAATACGAGTAATTTTACATTATAACAATGAAACAATTCCCAACAAAGATTTAATATTAAATACTATAAAAGGTTTACATGACAAATCCCATTAAAATGTAGCTACATTACATATTAAATATATGTATGTAAAAGAAATATCACACGAGTAGCCATGCGATATGCACAGTTTATTGGGATATTGGGTTTATACAACACAGTTCAACAGCACAAGTGTAAATAAAGAAGAGACAACAACAGTGTCTTTTAAAACCCTTTTGTGCAGAACTACTACTTTCCAACTGTCCACCACGCAGGATGCGGCGCGGATCACATCTCCTTTGACAGTTTAACAGCTGAGACCAAACCTCCGTTACTAATTCGAAAACATCACTTTAGAACTAGTAACGAGGGAACGTTCGCTTCATTGCAGCTCATTGTATTACGTAGAGTCGAGTATTATGAGAGAGAGAGAGAGATCGCCTGAGAGAGTCTATTAATTGCATCTGATATTCATTCTTCAGGTCGATCTTATATCCATACTCACAAGATCAGTTTGAATATCCACTGAGGAAAGCGATATCTTTGTCTTCGTACTTTTAACCGTTAAGGGGATTTCTCTTGACAGCAGAATCAATGCATTTGTTGGTTGTGTCCCTATGGTTGCATCTTATAAGGCTGTTTAAAGTAATAATAACGTCCTTGTTTCAGTCCCTTTCAATATAAAAGTCCTTGCGACTCACTCCTAAAGACAGTCGTAATAATGTAACTTTCTCTGAAGATGAAATTATAATCCCTAAAGGACACTTTCACAATACCAGATATGGCATATACAGCGCTCTAGTTAATATAGGATTTAATTGCACAAAAATAAAAAGATATGAAACTTAACTTTTCCCTAAAGCCAAATCGATTTCCTCTGGAACAAGTAATAGATTAATAAGTCCAAAGATTGCCCGTTCAATATAACCAAAGTGAAATAAGCCTATACCTTGTTTAACATCATCTAAATAAAGAGTCAGCAGCAAATTCCAAAAGGACTGGCCGAGATAAAGCTGTTCTTGGTGGATACATAAGCTCTGAACGGCCGCTGCCAGCCTGGAGCTCACATCTCAGAAAATGTCTTAACAAATTGTCAAATAGGCGCTATTTTTACATATCGTTCTTCTGCCATTGACGCTCACTGAGACGAATGCTGCTAGCATAACTCCACTTGTTGTTACAGTTAGAGTGCTGCTACTACTGGAGTATCGCACAGCTGGAAAAGGCTCTCAGCCAATCAGAACTTTTACATAAATTATATATATACATATATATTTCACAGTATAAACAGCCCTACCTCCTGCACCAGGCTGTTGCCCATGAAGCAAGCAGGTTAGCCATCATACCTTGTGGGAGACCTCCAGAACACTAGGTTGCTGCTGGAAGAGGTGTTACTGAGGCCAGCAGGGGGTGCTCACCCTGCAGTCTGTGTGGGTCTTAACGCCCCGTCAAAAAGTACTGTCTTTCGGATGAGACGTTAAACCGAGGTCCTGACTCTCTGTGGTCATTAAAAATCCCAGGATGTCCTTCGAAAAAGAGTAGCGGTATAATCCTGGCCAAATTCACCCATTGGCCTCTGACAATCATGGCCTCCTAGCCATCCCCATATCTGCTGATTGGCTTCATCCCTCTGTCTCCTCTCCACCAAATAAGCTGGTGTGTGGTGGGCGTTCTGTGGATGCTGCACACAGGTGGTTGGCTGAGAGTTCCCTTTCTATGTAAAGCGCTTTGAGTCCCCAGAAAAGCGCTATATAAAGAATTATTATTCTATTATATATATTAAATAATGTATATTTGTAGATAGTCCGTATATTTGTAGATAGTTAATTTAAGGAACTTTCTCATTTTATTATACATTATATATTGTAAAAACTGACAAAAAAACAACAACAAAACAATAGGCTCAAAACAGCACATCTAGCATTATAAAACTGATCATTCCCGCAGTACAAATCAATACGGTCCATGACCTTTTAAGCGGCTCACTGCTTTATTCTTAAATGGACCTCTGAGGTTGGAGTGTACGTATCGTAAAGCAGGCCTTCTATAGACTATGATACCATTCAGCTCCATGAATGATCTCTGATGTCTCTTTCCCACCAAAGACAGGAAAACCTGACCACTATAAACTTTATTAGAGGATAAACATTCACCCTTCTTCTCATTTATCTGCCTCCTCCCATTCCAACCCTTGTATTTTCTCTCATATTCTCACAACTATGGCAGTTCAGCTCAAATCCAGCTCTCGGCTGTTCAATGGAATGTGCATATGGCTCAGGTTTCAGGGCAGCTTTATATCCCGGGCCAGAGGGGCTGTATCCACCCATTCCCTGTGGACACTGTGCTGCACCGTTTTCAACATCTAAACAGATCACAACTAGATCTCCCACCAGTCTCCAACCTTCTGCTCAGCCTAAGTGTTTCAGCTACAGGCAGAACAGAAAATTCTGTTTACGTTTGCCCTCAACTCTGGGTTAAGAGTCAACCTTTTGTATCACCACTTCCTAACTGAAGTAAAGATTAATGAACAGCCCAACAGTAAAACAATTCCATGTGCTTCACATTAAGCTCATAAAATCTAGAATCTGAGCAATTATTTGACCCAACAACTGTTGTACACCTAGGTCACATAGAAAGGTTTGACAGAAATTAATTTAAGCCCTTTAAAAAAGTCACTAATATATTACACTAGATCAATACATGAGTCAATTATATGATTGTCTGCCTTAGGCTTCATGTTAGGGCTGCAGCTATCGATTACTTTAGTAATAGAGTATTCTACAGATTATTCCATCGATTAATCAGATAAGAAGTAATTTCTCTTTATTAAAGTGATAATAAGATAGGTCTCTTAAAATAAACAGCTCATTTGTTTTCTTTTTAGAAAAATGTACATTTTTATTGCTGAAATTGTATACATTAATAACCGTGAAAACTAAACCCATTTAATGCATTTAATTGCAAAATTACATTCAAAATGCAAATACAAATATATATATTAAAAGGCAATAATAATAAATAAAAATACAAAAATCAATTTTACATTACTTTAAAAAAGGTCAACAGTACAAACTAAAACTAAGGCATAACCAAATAATTGAATAAAAATAATAATAATACCAGGGCTTGAAAACGGTTCAATCGGTTCACTCCAAGCAGAATCAATATTTGAACGTTTCTGTTCCTGCGTTCCTGTATTATTACCGTTCCGAAACTGGTTTGAGTAGAAGAAATACTGGTTAATAACGTTATTTTTAAAAACTATTTTCTTTGCCTATAATAATAATAAGAATAATAATAATAATACAGTACAGTGTTTTCTTTACTCAAAAAGAAAAAAAAACAGGAAGAGGTCTGGTAACGTTAGCCTATAACCCGCTGCGCTTTGTCACAGCCAATACAGCATCATCTTTTCTAGATTTTGGCCAAATGTAGGCTACTAAACAAAAAAAAAACTTTTACATTAAAAGACATTAAAGTATTTTTTAAGATATTTAAAAATGTTTGCTTGTATAAGATTGCATTTTGAGAGTGAAAAAAAACATAAGTCGTGTATAGGCTCACGTTTAATGTAAAATACGTTATTAACCGTTAATGGACACACTAAACACGAACTAGCGCTGAAATGAGTCTGTGCCGCCTGTCATGAGGAGATTGTGAATAAGATGATCTTATTCGAATTTAAAATAAACTTTGGCATTTGAATGTTAGGTGCATCATGACGCATCATTGGAGCACGAGATTGCGGTTATTATGATGATGTAAGTGACGTTGCATTTTAATGTTTTGTTAGTCTAGCCCACGAGACGCGCAGTTGCTGCGTTATTCATTCAAAATATTAGAGAAATATAGAAGCTCAATGCGGAGAAGATCTTGATTAGGTTAAAACTGCTGCACTCGCGTCTCACACAAGATATGTATAGAAAGCCATGCAAAGTTAAAACAGTTTAAACATTTAGAAAATGCATCGCGAATTTGTGAAGGTTTGTTCCTTTTCATTGCGTCTCATATGTTTTTAAAGGCAATATGTGTGATGGGCGATTCGGCTCTTTGTGTTAAGCAATGCATAAATACGTGATGCTTTTTTGTTCATAATTGTTTATGCAATTTATGAAATTATATTTGATTTTTATGAGTTAATTTAGACGTAATGCACGTTTTTTTATAGACAATTTCCTTGCATTGACAATTTAAATGCGCTGCATTATTTTGCTCATTGCACCCTCTTGTGTCCTCGGGACAAACACTTTCATTAAAGTGGTCATATGATGCGATTTCAAGTTGTCCTTTCTCTTTGGATTGTTACAAGCTCTTGGTGCATAAAGAAGGCCTGTAAAGTTGCAAAGACTAAAGTCTCAAATCACGAGCTATTCGTTAAAAAGTTAAGAGGCACCACGCCACCTAAAACGTCTCGTTCTAACACGCCCCCACTTATCTACCTCACTATGTGGAAATATTGCATAATGCCGCCCAAATGTGCACACAAAAAAAGAAGACGGGGTTTCAGGAACAGCAGTAGTGTTGAAGCAGCATGTCAGAGAGACGTTGTGTGTTGAGTGCGAATGCAAAAGCACTTTATTTGGCCTTCCGGAGGTAGATGCATTTAGGAATCATTGGTTTTAGATTTATTTACAACAGAACAGCACACCCAGATGTTCGAATTTGTGCAACGCATTTTACGGATGTCAGTTTTTTTTAACCTAGAAGAGTACAAGGCTGTCTGTGCACAAAAAAAAAAAAAAAAAAAAAAAAAAAAAAACAGGGGGTCATTCCGACTTTGCTAGCAATCTGGCGCTTCTGATTCAGCGACTGTATGTATGTTTTGTTATTAGTTTAAGTATTTGCTATGACTGTTCAAATGTGAGGTTTTGCGCTGCGCAGAGTAACGCATCGGTGTGTGGTTGTGTGTGTGTGTGTGTGTTGAAAGTGAATAGGGTCACATCACAGGAGAGTGAACATGCCTGTCAGAAATCATAGCACGTCAACTGTCTTAACCACGGCTTGTGCACTGCATCATCACTGTGTCTGTCACGAGACTCAGTTCCCCTTTCGGGCTTTGATGGTAAACTAACAACATTATTACTGATCTTGAGATTTACTTGAAGTAAATATAAAAAGCGAAGCGTTATGGTAATACTATGGCATACGTTGCCGACACTTTCTTGTGGTTTCGGACCAATCACATTGCACTGGGGTCAGTGCAATCAGAGCAACTGCGCTGTCAAAGTAGGGGCTTTGTTAAAACGACGTGTTTTCAGAGGCTGGCATAGAGGACTTACAATAAGGTACAGTATTTGAAAAAGAATGTGTTTTTTTTGAACATTAAAGCATGTCAACAAATTCTGTTACACCAAATACACCAAATACACAAAATAATGATCTTGAAAATAGCATCATATGACCCCTTTAAGACCCATTTAATCTGCATATAAAACATTAGAAATTAGTTATTCGTTTAATTTTTATTTTGTGTTTGATTGTTAAAACAAAAAATATTTGTTTTTTGTCTCAATAAATTGTGTTAAATAAAAATAAAAAAAATTCTATTGCTCTTTGTTTAAAAAAAGGTTATAAAAAATGTCAATACTATTGATACCGAACATATAATCATTATAGCGTTGTACTTTTTTTGCTATAACGCCCAGCCCTCGACCTTAAACAGGCTTCATTTATGTCGACGCTGCGTACTTCACGCAAGTTTCAGCCTAACTGAAGCTCAAGCATGACATAAGCCTTTACGGTTTTCTTGGAAGGCTTTGTGGCTTTTGTGAGAGGCAAAAAACAGTGGACAGGAAGATAATTTGGAACAAGAACAAGAGACCATACACAATTTCTAAATACATTTTTCTACAACATGAAATTAGAGCTATATGGAGAATAAACCCTCTTAAATGTCCTTTTACGTACTACGTGTGTGTGGGTATATTGGTACCTTTGTTTTTAAATAAAAAATAACAAATTAAATTCTTTGTTCAAAAGTTAAATTGATGTTCATTTTTTATGGGGCATTATTTTTTTCTAAAAGTGTTCATCATCTTTTGAGTCAAATTCTTACATTAATCAGTGAATAAGAATATTTAGCTGTTACCAACAACATTCAGTATCAAAATTTTTTCAAATCAAGGAACCCGGAAGCGGCTCGAAGAGGCAGTTAGATTGTAGACTATTTACACTAGTAATTCAGCTCAGGGGTACCTGAAATGCATGTTTAACCTGCAGTTAAACATTGATCTGATTATTTACAATTATTTTAAAAACGAAAAGATACTTTAAATATGAAATTAAAACCGGCAGTAGGTGGCAGCAAATCACTGTATAATGAGTCTTGCGTTGAACCAACCTTTAAAACGTTATTCATGGCCTGAACGAAAACCCATCATGTGCTCAAGATGCAAAACAGCACTGTGGCTGTGTTTGGAATTATTTTTTTGCTGGCGAAATAAAGCAAAAACAGGCAATATAGTGTCTAAAACGTAAGTCTCTTAATATTAACTTCTTGTTTATTGAACTGTTGCATAAAATCAATATCACATTTGTAATCAGTCATTTTTGGAGAGAAAAAACGTCACTCTTCGTGTGATATAGATTAACTTTCTTCTGTTGGATTTTTATGAGCACACATGGCGCTAGTCGCCTTTCACGTAAACATACTACCAGGCACATCATAATGCACCATATTGATTTACGGTCCTAAATATGTCCAGCCAGTGCTTTTTTTTTTTTTTTACAGTCTGTGGTCCAGCGTTTATCGGGTTGTGCGTCCGTAATAATGGTCCGTGGGGAAACCCGATGTTCCGTGTGTAGTTACAGTAAATGGACTAAACGATTATTTTTTTGTATTCGAGGAATCATTTAAGCCCTACTTCATGTTTGTTAATGTTTGTGTCAAAATCTCCAAGAACCTGGTTCTGGAGAGATGGGTTCTGGTTATTAAAGACAATAGTCGGTCTTTGGATGTCACTTCACATGCAGATTGGTATGACACAATCCTAAAAGGGGATTAAGCAGTAAAATATAAAGTGACCTACACATTAAATGGAAGGATTTCTGAACAGGTGATTCATATATATAACCTCATATGAGCCACAGAACAATTGGAAATAGTTGTAAAGTAGCAGCAAATCCTCTGCTAATGTTAACCCACTCTTTCCAAGAATTAGATTTTAGAAGGATCTCATTGACAAACAGATGCCATTAATATTTTGTCAACAGAAGTGCTATTACAATCACAGCCCATTTTGGGTAATGGATGCTGGGTAATGTGCAAGTAACTTTCATGGCTAGTCAAACCATGCTGGAAATGGCTTACCAGATCTCCAGGCTCGGCGAAGAAAGGCAAAGGCAAAGGAAAGAGCTGCTCTTGATCCCACCCTGGCCAAACCCTCCACTCCTTTACTGACTGGCCGAGCACTGAGAAAACAGACAAAAACATTTCGGCCTATTATTTTCATCGCTTCTATATAAAGCCGTTTCAAATGTAATCCAATTTCAATCAAAGCTCTGTTCCTCATACCTTTTGTTAATATCAACGGCAGAGAGTGGAGGGCTGGGGGGACTTTTCCAGCGCACTTTGTACTTTTCCTCCATCATACTGTGGGTGAGTGAGATGAGGTAGCGCTCCAGGATCACCAGTCTCTGGCTCAGGAGCAGAGCGGAGAGTGTGCTCTTAGCCGTCTGTGAAGACAGCTTTTGTTGGTCGTCTACCAGTGCCATCAGACAGTCCTTCAGCTCTCCAGTTTCTGTGTAAAAAAAAAAGATGAGATATATAAGTAAATAAAATGATAACTTCTTACTTCAGGATTGTTTTTACTTGATTAATTTTGTTTTTAGTTTCTTGTTTTATTATTTAGTGTCATTCCAGGTTTCTTTTTTGTGTGTTGCTCTGTATTTTGCGTTTTAATTTTCATTGTTGTGTTTGCTTGTGTTGTGAAGCGCTTTGAGAAAGCAATTTTTAAAGGCGCTATACCAGATAAATGTATTACTATTATTTTAATGTAGTAAAACAAATGGCAAAACATCCATGTTATATTATCATTTTATTTGTAATCAACTAATAATGATGCTGTATAACAATGTTCGCTGCAATTTGAGTCCTTGAAGTGCATTCCAGTCTAAAGCCTTCATTATGCTTGCCTGAAACTGTCTGCCTGGCTCCGCTGGACTGTTGTTATGGATGTGCATGCATTCAGCTCTTCACAGCCTCTGGATAAAAGCCTCATACAGGCAGACAGGGTGAATTAAAATAGCCGATCTGAAATCCACTTAAGCCTTATGTAAGCCAAGCTGCCTAACCCTCACAGGCCCTGAAGCAGTGCAGTCTGTACAGCAGCACTAAGGTTATAGTGCATGGTACTGTGAGAAAAAGAAAGGGTTTGAGCATGTCACACAAAGATAAGTAAAGGAACGGCTTTTACTTCCACATAGCTATTTATTTAGCTTTTAACGAGCTCCCACAGAAGCTAAAAAGCACTTGTTCATTTCCTGCAATTCAATACTATGCTTCTAGTATAGCAGTTGCTGCTGTTATCAGTAAATGTCCTCTTTTTCACCATCACTTTTATTGCTAGAACAATGGAGAGATGACAGGAAATGATAGGCTCTTCTACTGGTCTCTTTCAGGGGCCAGATGATCCAGATCAAAACTCACTTTAACATTTACAGGCTATTTTATTTTAAATTCATATATTTGACTTTCAATCTGTGTGAGAATAAAATTGCCATCTTTTCTTTTATTTTACATGAGGAATAAATTTAAAAGGAAAATGAATCTATTAAATTTCTCTAGAAGCATCCCATTCAGTGAAAAAAAATTAGACTTTTTGTCCTTCATATTATTCTTTGATTACTCTACAGTACAAACGTTTGGTCATACTGTTTTTTTTTTTTTTTTTTTTATAAATTAATACTTTTATTCAGAAAGAATGAAATAAATTGATCAAAAGTGACAGTAAAGACATTCATAATGTTACAAAAGATTTCTATTTTGTTTGTAATTGCTATTTAGTTCCAACTTTCTATCCGCATAAATCCGGAATTTTATCGCAGTAATCATTTAAAAGAAAGAATCTATTCATTTCTCTATAATCATCCCATTTAGTGAGAAAAAATTAGGCTTTCTTTGTCCTTCACTTTATTCTCTAAATTAATCTACAGTTCAAAGGTTTGTGGTCAGTACTTTTTTTTTGAAGACATTAAGACTTTATTCACTAATGCCATAAGTGATCAAAGTGCAGTAAAGACTTCATAATGTTACAAATATTTCCAGTTTTTAAGCTATTTATTTCAACTTTCTATCCATCTAGAAGCCTGAAAAAAAGCATTGCATTTGTCTGCCGTTTTCATCAGAGACAGAAGTATTACATGTTGGATAAATTACGATGTTGAAAATAATAACATAAGAAATGTTTCATGTGCATGAAATTCAGCATACCAAATGATTCTTGAAGATCATATCTGAAGACGGGTAACCTTCTGAAAATTCGCTTTGTGAAATTAAATATTCTTCGTACAATACAAAAACCTTTCACTTTACATTGTAATAATATTTCACAATAGTACTGTTTTACAGTATTTTTTATCTAAATAAATGCAGCCTTGGTGGGCATAAAATACCTAATCTTAATCTTACTGATCCCAAATATCTGAACAGTAGTGTAACTTGGGAGTATTAAGCAAAAACCTTGTAATTCAAATCTCTTAAAATACCATGGTACAGCTCAGTGTTTCCAGTACTAAATACAGGGTGGATGGGCTCCCTCAATGCAAAAACAAAATTCTGCAGTAAACACTATTATGGACATAGTATTTTGCAATAGGATGTTATAGGAAATCCTGCCGAGGTGGTGTGTTGGACTGCACCAGCTCTACTACCATGTGATGTTCATAGGGGGCCTATGTGGCTTTCCATCAACATGTTCTTATCACTACCCTCCAGAAAGCTGCTCCACCTAGACCTGTCTGTAAACACACAGGGCCTACAACCACACACAGGGCAAAAATAACCTCACAGACAGTATGTACAGTCACCCGAGCCCCAAACACCTCACGAGCCAACCAGAAAACACACACACACACAAACCGAAACATGCAGGTTAGCACACACACTGTGTGCGTGTCTTCCAGAGAAGGAGTAGGTCACCTGTGTGGTGACAGGGCTGAATAACTGGGCCACATTTAGATGTGGCAAATCCATCTGCTATCCTACATTACAGCACTTTGCTGATGAGAAACTCGGCCAATGGAAACTGCTCAAGGGTTTGCACTTAGATGTCATGTGCTGAGGAGGGAGAACAACGTGTAAAGTTGGGGGTGTTGTGTATGATTAGATGGAGGATGACACATGCTGAAGTTTAATACTTAAAGATGAAACTGAAGTAGTAACATATCTTTTCTTCTGTATTGTGACAGATCGGAGTGAAAAAGTATGGTGGGTACTTCTATGCAATGGTTTTTAAGACGTTAGTGTTGAACTCAAAAATGGAGGGAGATAATGTCAAAAATTGGTCTTACTTTCAATTTTGTGATTGGTTAAAGAAGTAATTTTCTCCAACACTAAACATACCCGAAACACAGGATATGGTCCTCCTTTTTAAAAAAATCTAGACGGCATGCAACTAAATAAAATAGAGAGCAAGATGTTGAAATACGTTAAATTTTTGCACGTTTTTGTGCACGTGGGAAATCCTATGCAGATTAAGCCAGTGATGTGTGTGTGGGATGACCGTGCAAGATGACAGTCAGCGGATGCAGTAATCAGCATGTCGAGTTCAGCATTCTCTATTTGAACCCAGAGCATGTCATTAAATATCACCACCCACCTGGCTGCCTCCCCCAGTCCCACATCTCAATGATGGAGTGATGAAAAGATGAAGCCGCCACCTCCTCCTCTTCCTTCTTTTCCTTATCGTTTGTATCATCTTTCTTTTGGGTGTAATCAGCACAGTCCTCTGAGAAGTTGATACATTTTAGAAGTTTAGAGAACTAAAAACCTTTAAGAAAAGAAGCTAACTTCACAAATATATCGTAATCCATTAGGATTCAAGGGTAACGTGGCTTTTTACCTGGATGGGCGCATTCTTCTCTGTCAAAGACAATCTCTCCATCCTTCACCATCTCGTTCCACATCTCGCTCAGTCCTTCAGGAGAGAAGGCTCGCTGTAACACAGAAGAGATAATATTATAGCCATATAATCTTTTTCAATTAATTATTGACCTAACTGAAAATACTGTATATATAAATATATTACTTTATAATGTACATAAAAAGAAACCAAAAAAATGTATATTGATAAAAAAATATATATATATATATATACACACATTATACACACACACACACACTACACACACATACATACATATATACACAGTATACACACACATTATTTTTGAAGAAACTGCAAGTATTTTTAATTAATAGAAAGTTTAGTAGAACAGCTTTTATTTAAAAACCAGAAATCTTTAATAACAGCTGATATACAAAAATGGCAGAGAAGGCAGTTATCTTTTGGTGACTGACCATTAGCATCTGTAACATTTCTATTTCGGCCAACTAGCCCATTGAAATGCCACCAAAGGCTCACTGAGGACTTAGCAATAATTACTGAAATTCAGAGCCCAGACTCAAGTTTGTCAAGTTTGTCTCAAATGTCAAAAATTAATTGACACAACAGACTTCAAACTGTAAAAAGCAGAGAGACTTTTACAACCACTGAGTTGATGCTAATAACAGCTACAACACCTTGAGCAATACTCCAGACAAATGTGACAGAGACCCAAACACACACAGATACAAATAAACAGTATTTTGGGGTGTTGATTTTATAAGACATCTTCACTACTACCAAAAATCAATCAGTACTTAATTCATCCATTGTTTTAAAACTTAATCTGTTGTACAATTATTCACAGCAGCACATGCATAAAATTGCTGTGTAATCACTTTAATATAGCAATGTACTAGCTAAAAAAGGGTTATTGTACAGTTCACAGCATTAGCGGAGAGAGATTTTTTTTCTTTAAAAAAAAAGGGTACTGTATCTGATTGTAGAGTAAATCAATATCGAATCGAAACTGAATCAAGATCGTAACTGAAACTAATCGCAAACTTGTGAATCAAAATTGAAATGAATTGTGAAATTTGTCCTAATACCCAGTCCTACTTACTGCAATTTTTTTTTATTAACAAATAAGTCAATAAATCATAAAAAGTCTGTGAGTTTTAAAAAATAAATACAGTGGGTACGGAAAGTATTCAGACCCCCTTAAATTTTTCACTATTTGTTATATTGCAGCCATTTGCTAAATCATTTAAGTTTATTTTTTTTCCTCAATGTACACACAGCCCCCCATATTGACAGAAAAAACACAGAATTTTGACATTTTTGCAGATTTATTAAAAAAGAAAAACTGAAATATCACATGGTCCTAAGTATTCAGACCCTTTGCTGTGACACTCATATATTTAACTCAGGTGCTGTCCATTTCTTCTGATCATCCTTGAGATGGTTCTACACCTTCATTTGAGTCCAGCTGTGTTTGATTATACTGATTGGACTTGATTAGGAAAGCCACACACCTGTCTATATAAGACCTTACAGCTCACAGTGCATGTCAGAGCAATGAGAATCATGAGGTCAAAGGAACTGCCTGAAGAGCTCAGAGACAGAATTGTGGCAAGGCACAGATCTGGCCAAGGTTACAAAAAAAATTCTGCTGCACTTAAGATTCCTAAGAGCACAGCGGCCTCCATAATCCTTAAATGGAAGACGTTTTGGGACGACCAGAACCCTTCCTAGAGCTGGCCGTCTGGCCAGACTGAGCTATCGGGGGAGAAGAACCTTGGTGAGAGAGGTAAAGAAGAACCCAAAGAATCACTGTGGCTGAGCTCCAGAGATGCAGTCGGGAGATGGGAGAAAGTTGTAGAAAGTCAACCATCACTGCAGCCCTCCACCAGTCGCGGCTTTATGGCAGAGTGGCCCGACGGAAGCCTCTCCTCATTGCAAGACACATGAAAGCCCGCATGGAGTTTTGCTAAAAAACACCTGAAGGACTCAAAGATGGGGAGAAATAAGATTCTCTGTCTGATGAGACCAAGATAGAACTTTTTGGCCTTAATTTTAAGCTGTATGTGTGGAGAAAACCAGGCACTGCTCATAACCTGTCCAATACAGTCCAACAGTGAAGCATGGTGGTGGCAGCACCATGCTGTGGGGGTGTTTTTCAGCTGTAGGGACAGGACGACTGGTTGCAATCGAATCGAGGGAAAGATGAATGCGGCCATGTACAGGGATATCCTAAACGAAAACCTTCTCCAGAGTGCTCAGGACCTCAGACTGGGGCGAAGGTTTACCTCCCAACAAGACAACAAGCCTAAGCACACAGCTAAAATAACAAAGGAGTGCCTTCACAAACACTCTGTGACTGTTCTTGAATGGCCCAGTCAGAGCCCTGACTTAAACCCGATTGAGCATCTCTGTAGAGACCTAAAAATGGCTGTCCACCACGTTTACCATCCAACCTGACAGAACTGAGAGGATCTGCAAGGAGGAATGGCAGTGGTTCCCCAAATCCAGGTGTGAAAAACTTTGTTGCATCTTTCCCAAAAAGACTCAATTAGATCAAAAGGGTGCTTCTACTAAATACTGACCAAAGGTTCTGAATACTTAGGACCATGTTATATTTCAGTTTTTTTTTTTTAATAAATCTGAAAAAATGTCAACAATTTTGTGTTTTTCTTTCAATATGGGGTGCTTTGTGTACATTAAAGGAAAAAAAAATAACTTAAATGATTTTAGCAACTGGCTGCAATATAACAAAGAGTGAAATTTAAGGGGGTCTGAATACTTTTCCGTACCCACTGTATATGCAACTGCGTATTCAAAGGAAAAGCCTGCTATTTGTTCTTTACACAAAACAACCATGATCTGTGTTTTCAGTTTCCTCAGGAAATGGCTTGGTTGGATTCTGCTCCTTATGATTGCACAGTTGTATGGTTTAAATAATAATTGTATTATTTATAATATATAATTGTTAATATTATTATTATTGTTATATTTTCCATACATTCCTTTGCAGTGAATATTACAACAGTAATATTCAGTGAACAATACAATAGTAATGTTTCCTATTTTGTTTCATATTTTATTCAGTAATATTAATCAACAAAAATAATAATAGGTATTACTATTATTTTATAGTCATATTCTCATATTGATATACAATCACTCCATCTTTAGTCAAATTCTGCAGTCCTAAAAAACAAGCACAACTTGTGTGTGTGTGCGTGTTATATATATATATATACACTTCTCACAAACAAAAAGGGACCCAGACAGCTTCTAGCAACCTCATAATAATCATAAAATCAGGTCGCATGGGAAGTTTCCCTGTAAACACCAACAGGAGGCCAGAAAAATAAGCATAAAAAGACTTCTGTTCGCTTTAAGAGCTCTGACAGAAAGGCACATTGACAGAAATGCTGTTACCCCATTGCAAAGGGAAAAGTGTTTAAAAACGCACACAATGCAAGCTTTTCAACAGTTTAAGACCTTAAGCAATACTTTTAATATGCTACTGACCAGAATAAATTATCTATTTCCACTCAGCATCAGTACTCACTGAGAAACAAGATTCAAAAGATTTCCAGTGTCAAAAAATAAATATAAAAAAATTCCTGCTTAGGTAGCACACTGCCTGTGTCACTGAACACAGCTAAAAGATGTAAATGTTGACCAACGGTGCAACTAAATAGCTTTCAGATAAGGACTTCAATAAATCCCTGCCCCCCTAAAAAACATCAACACTCTATATTTAGCATCAAGGACTATATATGAACCAATGACCAAATTAATTCCAAAATTTACCTGCAAGTCTATCTTCAGCCATTTGTCGTGGAAGCGCAGCTGGGCATCAAGGGAAAAAGATGGAGACGGCATCCTTCCCTCGGCTGGCCAGGCTGCAGATGCAGCCTTCCCTAAAGAGACACATTCACAGATCAAACAAGTTAACACTGTGAAGCTCTGACCAGCAAAACAGATCATGTCATGCTATCTATATCTCATTAAAACAACTATCCCCCCCAGTTTATATTGATTATTTGCATATGGATTTTCCCAAAGGTGCAGTTGTTCATTGCAGCACAGTCTGTAGTTCAAGATGCAATCCAGCAGTTTCAGATAATTCGTAAGCATCTTCATAGCCAAATTAAGAACCATTTATTCATTCTACATTCAGTATAATTCTGTTTAAAATTTAACTGTTTTAAACATCTAGAAATTAAAGGGATCGTTCACTCCACATCCAAAATCTGCTCTTTGCAAACTTCATATGAATTTCAAAAGTTTTTGAAGAATATTTCCCATTAAATGCACTGTGTCTGAAGATGTTATGCCTCAAAACGTACCCAAATTCTATATGGTCCACAATATTTCTGTACCAAGTCTTTTCAAGTCATATGATTATATTCGAGGGAGCACAATTTATTTGTGGACGTGCGTTCACGACAGTATCATGACGCGAGCGCGTGATGACGTCTTTAGCCGATCTGGGGTTACTGTCGTGAACGGCACTAGTCCAAAGTGACGCAGTAGACCTAAAATTGAATAAAGTCGTTATTTTTGTTGTCTTTGTGCAAAAAAATATTCTCGTAGCTTTGTAACTTTACAGTTGAACCACAGATGTCACACAGACTACTTTGTCGATCATCTTGGTACTTTTCTGGACCTTGAACGTGGTAGTTACCTTGCTGTCTATGGGAGGGTCAGAGAGCCCTCAGATTTCATCAAAAATATCTTAAATTGTGTTCCGTAGATGAACGAAGGTCTTACAGATTTGGAACAACAGGAGGGTGAGTAATTAATGACAGAATTTTCATTTTTGGGTGAACTAACCCTTTAATGAGGTTTGACATATTTAGTCTGCGCTCATTGTCACTGCTCAACGCATTCTTCAAAATTTCCCCTTTTGTCTTATATAAAGTCATATGGCTTTGGAATGACATAAGGATCTGTAGATATGGGCGTATGTTCAATTTTTTGTGTGAAGTCCCTTTACCTTCAAGCGTAAATCAACCTTGAAATGTTCAAATGCGTCTTCCACCTCTTTCCACAGTTCATAAAATAGATAAATGATCCATTTTAGCAATAAAATATGAAAATAACATTATTCAAAATGATTAAAATATGATTGTGGTACTGTGCTAAAGCATCCACACCTGATCGAACATCACTGAAATAATTTATTAAAACAAACTGGGTGTTGGCTTGGTCATATTCTCCTATCCATATCTAATCATCCGAGTCAACATGTAGATGCGAGTAGAATATAGTTTATTTAATCAACAGATGATGCTGTAATGCTGCAGGTTGTTATCTGTGATCGGTGTGTTGTTGATTGAACTCGGGCTGTCAGCGGCTAGCAGCTAAAATACAGGACGTTCCTAAATACCGACAGCGCTTTGACTTACTATTCTTGAACACACCACAGCCTATAAAACCGCAAACCAGTTATCTTTTCCTGTCCTAGAAGTCTTTTCGGAATCAACGCATGTTTTACCTGTTTGGATATCTTATTGAATCCTTGCTTCTTCGGTCCTACCACCAGCTTTACTGCACTTTAATGTCGGCCATGTCGTGTGTTGACTGACAGCACCGGCAGCCAAACAAATGAAGAAGAATCAGATGACGTACAACAAACAGGGGGCGGGACGCCGCAAAGGCCAATCACAGGCTGGGATGGACACACATGGTGCACGACGTTCACTAAAATGAAAATGTATCAAATTTCGTTTTAACGCATAAACTATAATATACAAATAAGTATTTTTTCTAGGACTTACCTATATGGGGAGTTGAAGCATAATATATGAGTTTTATAATTTTAGGCTACATTTTCTACAACTGGTCACGATTTTTAGAGATTTTAATCATTTTATTTCCTTTTTTATTACACTAGGTTCCTTTTTATGATCATGATGTTTGACAAAATAATTCTTTAAAAAAGTACAACTATTCAATATAGTTGCATAATTAATATGAGCTCATAAAATAGCATGAGTAACATTATACAAGAATAAGGAAAAACGTTAGATTTTTGTATTTTTTTTAAAGGGTGGCAAATTAATTTAGCATTATTGAAGTGTTTTATAAAGTGTACAGGTTAGACTAACTCATGAAATCATGTTTAAAATACTCTTGTTTTGGTTAAAAGAATTTAAAGAAAGAATTTATTATGAAAACTATTTTTTCTTTATTAGTAATTATTGCACTAAATGAATACAAACCTGAATTAATACCCCCCCCCCAAAAAAAAAAAAAAACAACCATAATACAATCCAAAGAGCATAAAAATTAAAACAATAAGAAGATAAAATCAAAATATTAATAATCAAAGTAAACCTCCAAAAAATGACACGTTTTAGGGACTTGAAGATCATCTATTCCTTCTGCAAATACGAGAGAGAGGTTTTTTCTGCATTTGTGTATTTGCCAAAACAGTAGTGTTATTATACATATTTTTCATATTATCCATATTATCATTACCATAGTTTTAAAGTCAAAGTAAAGTATTACATTTTTTAATTAACCAAAAATTTTGAGTTTTAAGTGTATTTCGAGCAATATATAAACTATATCTATCTATATATATATATCACACACACACACACACACACACACACACAAACCACACACACACACATAGAAATAGAACAGTTTATCTCACATATATATGTATCCATACATATACAATTATGTTACACATATCCACACACATACTTACACATAATACTTGCTCGAAAGGGAGTGGAAAAAAGTAGAACTTATTTGCTCCCACCCCCAATTCAAACATGAAGATGACCCCGGAATTTTTTAGTAAATTAGCATGGATAAAATAAATGTTCCAAAGTCTATTTAATGAAAATTCTGCCATCATTTACTCACCCGCATTGGGCTGACAGCCTCAGTCACAATTCACTTTCATTGCATTTTCCCCCATACAATGAAAGTGTACAGTGGTTGAGAATGTCATTTTGAACGATCCCATTTAAAGATGTACGTTAAGTCTCTCTTGATATTACAACGCCACCTGCTGTAAATGATGCTGTAAACAGCTTAAAACTTTGCGCAGCCACCTCATGTTACATGCATGGTGAAACTCAAATGATGCAAACAATACTCTTTTCATTTGTGTTAAAACGCGTATAACTGTATCTGTTAGAATACTCTTGATTAGACACTGTTTAGTCCTCTCTCTGCCTCCTCAACCAGTAGAGGTCGTTAGTTTGGCAAGTAACTCCTGGGTGGGAATGAACTTCCGGGATTTAATGTACATCGGTTCATAATGTTTGTGTGCCTTTCTAGAATAACACAATCCACAACATAACAGGCCTATGAAGGCTCCATCAGCTCAGTAAAACAAAGAGTGATATAAAGACTGACACTGACTGTCCATAAAATCGCATACATTTATGGACGAGGCTTCATTCCAAGTCGTTGGTGTTGTGATTGCTGTAGTGTCCAGTTTTATCAATGGATCCACGTTTGTACTACAGAAAAAGGGATGGTACCGTAAATCAGGTATTTCACATCAGAGGACTATTATCTCACATATTTTGTCCCACAGAGTGAATATTTAATGAATGATCTATGTTTTCTACAGGTGGGACTTACCTGGCTGACTGTGTGGTGTGGTACATCCCTCTACTACTGCAAATAAATTTAATTCAAATGAATAATGGTTGATTTAAAGTGTGTACTAATGCCTTTTTTTATAGTGATTGTAGGACAAATAGGAAATTTTCTGGCATACAATGTTGCCCCCGCAGTTGTGGTCACTCCCCTTGGTGTCTTATTTGGGTGAATTTCTATGTTATATTATATTATATTCAAGGTGTTCTACACTCATTTATTTGATGCAGTGGTCTGAGCAATCTCAAAATAATTATTACAGCAACAACAACATTTGACATTTATGTCACATTTATATTAGCATATCAGGACAGCTTTACTGTGAATTGAAGTGATTTATGTGATTTTGTTTTTTCATCATTAATCAGGGCTGTTCTGGCATCATGGCTTCTTCAGGAACATCTCAATCTCATTGGCAAACTTGGCTGCTCTTTGTGCTGTTGTGGTTCGGTTGTGCACATCATTCACTCACTCAAGTCTGAAAAAATGTCACATCAAGAGCAGAACTAGAGGAGAGACTGATGGACCCAGGTATGAAAAACATGTCTGGTGGAGCCATAATTCATCTATTCTTGGTGGTAGCCCAGTGGTTTAACGGTTGCAAAAGAATGTTGGTATACACTCTTAAAAATAAAGGTGCTTCACGATGCCATAGAAGAACCTTTTTGTCTAAATGGTTCCATAAAGAACCTTTAACGTCTGAAGAACCTTTCTGTTTCACAAAAGGTTCTATGTGGTGAAAGAAGGTTATTCAGATTACAAAAAGGTAAGAAAGAAAGAGATGGTTCTTTAAAGAACCTTTGACTGAATGGTTCTTTGTGGAACCAAAAATGGTTCTTCTATGGCATCGCTTGAAGAACCTTTTAAAGCACCTTTATTTTTAAGAGTGTACCAAACAGTTTCAGTTCACATCGACTTCTATTTTATGCACAAGACACACAATTAAAGTCAATGGAAACCAAAACTGTTTTCTTACCAACATTATTTAACATATCTTCTTTCATGCTTTGCTGAAGAAAAAAAAATCATACAGGTTTAAAACGATACAAGGATGAGTAAATCATGACAAATATTTCTTTTTGAGGTGAACTGTCCCTATAGGAAGTAGGACTGATAACACAACACTCATACATCACTTAACGGCAGGTTTTTTGAAAAGGGCTATTCCTACAAATAGTGTCAAATAGGTTGTTTTGAATAAGAGCATCTGCAACTTTTCTGATCTGTTTTCGTATCAAGTCAAGTCACCTTTCTTTGTTTAGTGCTTTTTACAGAACAGATCGTGTTAAAGCAGCTTCGCAATAATAAACAGGAAAAATAGCAGAATCAATTATGAAAACTCAACTATGGAGGCCATCCAGATTCTGCTGTAAAGCAGCTCTAAATGACAACAGTGTCATTGTTCAGATAAAGTGAGTTTAGTGTTGGTTCAGTTCAAATCAAAAACAATATAGCAATAATGCTTTTGTATAGCAGTGACAACACTTAACATTTAAAGCACCATCTGTTTTGTCTGAAATCTCTCAGTCCTGCTTCATCATCATGTGTGGAGGAATGTCCTCCTTAACTCACTCTCAAAAACCAAAACCGAACATGATCAAACATTGTTTCTGATCTTTCCATGCTTGTTTCAGTGTTCCTGGTCTACATCTCACTGGTGGTCCTATTACTGATCATACTGATTGGCTGGCTTTCTCCAGCTCACGGAAAATCCAACATTATGGTGTATGTGGGCATCTGTTCTCTCCTTGGGAGTTTCACTGTGCCCAGCAGCAAAGCTCTGGGACTGGCTGCTCAGGAGGCCTTCAGTGAAACACCTACAAGTGATAGCAGAGCACTTTACCTCTTCCTGGGGTTGCTGGGAATTCTCGTAGTCAGTATTCTGATCCAGTTCACCTACATCAACAAAGCCTTGGAGAGCTTCAGCTCTAATATGTTTGAGGCCATTTACTATGTGACGTTCACCTCCTGTGTCATCCTGGCCTCTGCGATTCTCTTCAGGGAATGGACAGCACTCCGCATTATGGACTGTTTGGGTATCCTGTGTGGTTTCGTCACAGTATCTGTGGGCGTTGCCTTATTACACATCTCTCAAGAAGCGAAACTTTCTTGGAGCCAAACCAAAGCTAAAGAGGACTAACTCATGAGTGCATCATTTTTTATGAATAACTGACAGAGTTAGTTGTTAATACTAATTAACCATTGCAGATCCAAACAAGGGAGAGGTCCTATAACATTTTATATAATTGTATTTTAATATTATTATGAATCAGTATTAACTCATTAATTAACTATTGATTACAATAAATTATTAATTAACTTTTAATGATATAATAAATTGATGAATAATTTTATATAACCATATTTTAATATTATTATGAATCAGTATTAACTCATTAATTAACTATTGATTACAATAAATTATTAATTAACTTTTAATGATATAATAAATTGATGAATAATTTTATATATAAGGGCCTTTTGTAATTTTTTTGTGTAAATATAAATGGAATAAAGTGGTTAATTGCTTATTTATTGCTCATATATATATATAATTTTTTTTGTGCAGTCAGCAATGGATAAAACAATTTCTCCAACATAGTGTGTGTATATATAAACATGTTTTATTCATATTTATCTCGAATTTTTGCTAACATAATTAGGTTATCTTGGTTTTAATGCCCACATTTAAAAACATAACATTTGTTGAAAAAAATATTAACTCAACCAGATGAATATAAAATAAAAATATGAATGATTTCCATATTTATATAAAAATAAACACTGGCAGGATGTCCGTCGGGAGTAACTCTATGGTGACAGTTTTGGTCAGTCTACCATCAATAATTTAATGTAATTGAAAGCATGGCAAGATGGCGGCCAGCAGGAGCTGCTTTCCTTACCTTTGCACACAACAGTTGGCTTCCTAGTCGAAGGACTCTCCTGCATCCTGATCCCGTCCCACCACAGAACTGAAATCATTTGAATCCCAGAGTAAGTTATGCATTATTTTATGTATTCTCTTAAGTGCATTTTTGTTGTATTTACGGTTTACCATTTTAATATCTTTAACGTTATATTGTAAGCGATTTTATCGTTTAATAAACGATGCGAATGTTTGCCGTATGAAATCAGACCCGAGTTTGAGTGTGCTTGTACAATCTATATTTTCACATACTGCATATTAAGAAAACACTTTCACGTATGTTTATAACTTGTATATTTGTGTTTATTAGCTGTAGAATTGAAGTAGTTTTAGTGTCAAGAGTGATTCCTGTAGTTTATCTACGGTTCCTGCACCTGACTCAACGTTTACCTGTGCATCAGCGTCACTAGCGCAGCATAAAGCACTCTTACACCTTGATATTAGGTGAGGAAAGTACCTTTTCAGATTTATGATATTTACAACTACAACTCATTTTCACATAGATGATCAAAACGCGGTTTACATTTGGTTACAATGCTTAAACGCATGAAAAGAAGACTTTAACAAGACGTAAAACGACAAAAGACCAATCAAAAGAGGGTTTCCGCGCGTGCGCGCCTGCTTACGCTTTCACTGATTCGACTCACTTCCGCTCTTCGGCTCTTTTGAACAATTCAGTGATTCTTTTACGTCACGACGTAATTATGCGTTGCTAAGTCATTTTGTCAAAGGATGCAGTATATTTGATCGAAATGCAATATTTAATTGTTATGTTCTTCATTTATTATTTATCTATTGTATAATTTGTGCTTATAATTTCTAGTTATATGTACTATAATAAGTCTATGTACTATAATAACTAGAATATAAAAGCATTTGCATTTGTTCTTGTATATTTTCACTTTGGCAATTAAACAAAAAAGAATCAATCGAATTTATGGACGAATTGTTTACTTTAGACCAGGGATCCTCAAATCTGGCCCACGAGATCCACTTTCCTGCAGAGTTTAGCTCGAACCCTAATCTAAAACCCACCTGAGCATGCTAATCAATGTCTTCAGGATCATTAGACAATCACAGGTAGCTGAGTTTGATCAGGGTTGGAGCTAAACTCTGCAGCGCATTGGCAAGATTTGAGGAACCCTGCTTTAGACTGTTTGGTGAACGATTGATTCGTTTGAAAAGATCCGACTCACAAGAATCATTCTCTCACGAATCGGACATCGCTACCGTGTAGGTGGACGTACATGGGTTCGCGTCACCATCGCGTCTGAATTTCATGGTCGCGAGAAAATGTGAAAGTCCACCAACCACGTAGAAACAAACACATACCTCACAGAACATGACCGGACCGATTCGAGCGACACAGTAAACCACAAAAAAACGAGAAGTACCAAGTGACCGCGACACATTGAAAGACTTCATAACCTCCTTTAGCCACGCGTGTGTTTTGCTGTGAATTATGGAGCTAATTGGCTAGGCTATCCGGCTGGGTTTGGCTGTATGAATAAGGTAATTGAGATCATGTCAAGAAGATCTCGCGACAACCAAACGTTGACTCTTATAAGATAACTGCTTTATATTTGGTTCAAATGGACATGGGATTTTATTCGAGTCCGTAATACGTTAGCTCTTAATTGTACTCTAAAGTTTGCTGGATCAGCTGTATGCTCGTGTCTCGCGACTTAAAGGGCCAGTTTACCCAAAATGATAATTCTGTCATTATTCACTCACCATTGATTCAAACCTAAATGCTTAACTTCCGTGAACACACACAATGACAATCTCAGTCACCATTCACTTTCATTGTATGGAATAGACGGAAGTCATGAAGGTTTTGAACAAAGTGAGTCTTATCACTAGGCTGAACCCTGTGCTGATAATATTTTCCTAATGTCAACACATGTAGCTAGTAGGACTTTGAGCCGGCTTGGTTTATTGTGCCATTTCCTGTACTGCTTATGATATGATGTCACTTTATTGTGCATTACACACTATCATTCTTCATTCTCCCTCTGGGCAGTGTGTGTGTGTGTGTGTGTGTGTGTGTTGTCATGAATGTAACCTCAGATTTTTTGAGCTGTAATGTGTGTGGTGTTTCTTATAAAAATGGTATAAGCTTTTTTTTTTTCCAACCAGGAACTTACTGGAACTTAATTCCAAGATTATGATTTGTAATTTTTGTTTTTTTCTTGCCAGGTTTTGCAGTAGGCCAGGATTGTTCCTCTGGACTGAATCTTTGGTGTGTGTATGTCAATGTGACGAGAGGAAACTCTACCGACAACACTATGGGTCAAGACAGAGGAAAGTACGATTTCTATATAGGCCTCGCTTTGGCTATAAGTTCCAGTATATTTATTGGCGGTAGTTTCATCTTAAAGAAAAAAGGACTCCTTCGACTGGCCAGGAAGGGCTCTATGCGGGCAGGTATGTTTCTTTTTGTAAGCTTTGTAATCTAGTGGTGTGTCAAGAAAACATACACGGCTAGCTCTGTCAGAGAGGTTTAACTGGTATGGGTGGGAAAATGATTGAGATGCTTTATTCAGACACACCTGTTCTGTAGCCGTCATTGTTTAAACGTAAAGGTGCAGCACTGTACAGATCACTTGCTGCACACTTTTTATAAATGATTAACTCCGTTACCATGTCATTGACTTCACCGTACGGAGATATTTAACCCTGTATGGACTCGTGTCATTTATTAAAGACAACAAAAATAAAGTCTTCCTGTTAAAAAAGAAAACTATAACTAATTGCTTTTCGCTTTTATAAAGTGTCATGTCTCTGTTTTATTCATTCCAGTTTTGTGATGGCATTATTTGCTTGTCAGACAACAAACATAAGCAATACAAGTCTTTTTAAGCATTTTTGTCATTTAAATCATTCAGTTTGATTTCCAAACACAGTTCAATTTTGCGTAAACGTGTTTAAAAGAAAAAAATTGAGTTTCAATTGGCTTTCAAATTGTTAAAACATACATAATTTGTCATGGATATATAGAAAATGGCCCATCACGGAATACATTTAGTGCATAGAGTAATAGAAGTTATTATGTGTAATGATATTTTGTTTTCATGTAAAAATGAAACGGGCATGATTATAGTGTTTAATTTTCGTTCAGTAAATGTTTGATATTTACACACAAATAGGTATTTAAATAACCCTTTTTTCATTTAATAAATAATTCATTCTTTATATTGTTGAAATAATAAAAAAAACATTCATAAGTTTGACATCATTTTTAAAGAAATTAATACTTTTATTCAGTAAGGATGCATGAAATTGATTAAAAGTGACTGTGAAGACTTTTAATGTTACAAACAATTTCTATTTCAAATAATTGCTGTAATTTTGACCTTTTAATTCTTCAAACACGCCTGAAAAAACATTACAACTGTTTTTCAACATTGATAATAATGATAAATGCATCTTCAGCAGCAAATCGGCATATTAGAATGATTTCTGAAGAATCATGTGACACTGAAGACTGGAGTAATGATGCTGAAAATTCAGCGTTGCCGATTCAGGGAATCTTTTTTTTAAAATTGTAATAAAACGTAAATACAAACATTTGAACAGTAGTGTATTTCATAATACAACCTGTAGAGCTTAAAGGCACAATATGTAATTGTCGCCGCTAGAGGGCGCATGATTCAAAAGAAGCAAAGGCGTAGTTTGATGACGCCGTGGCTGAGTGTGGAATTATGGGAGTTGTCGTCGTCATCCCCACAGCCGATGCAATCCGACGGGACTCGGCAGAAATCATGTTCATGGATGAGATAACGATTTATTAACGTAGTAGAATGAAGCAGGGTGTGGCTTGAAAGCCGTCGAAGCGAAACGAGGTGCTGAATGAGCGTGACACACGGCTCGAAAGCAGCCGAGCTTTTATTATGCCACAGTCGACCGCTTCCCCTGCTTCCGGTCGTGCGTATGTGGGGGAAAAAGCAACGCTGTTTTATCATACTAGATACATTTGTAAGTTCTGTTATAATGCTACTCTGTGCGGTCGTAACCTGTCTAATAAAACGCACAACATATCAAAGTGTCTTTGGTGTTTCCATGTTTTCCAAAATCGAGGGTGTATGACGTTCAGTGTTCGAGCGACACATGACACTATGACACGCTACCGTGTCACTTGTTAAATTGCTTATTTTTATTAGGGATGTAACGATTAACCGTGAGCCGGTTGAAAATTGATTCAAATAGTGACGATTCAAATCGGTTGAGATGCAAAACAAATCGCGATACAATTGGAGTAGAAGTTTATATGAATCCATGTCTGAGGGGAACTTTTAGATGGTATATTTTCTTTTCATCTTGCCTCTGTATAATGCATATTAAAGTTCGTAAGTGTAGCGCTGCTTTGTTTACAGCGGAAACGAGGAAAAGCTTTAAGCGCCACCTGCTGCAGAGAGTGAATCTGCGTCTCATTCAGCACGTCTGCTGTTTCTGTTTAATGCAGATATTTTTTATGTATAGTTTCACAAAACTGAGTCAAATCATTCTGTTTTTGCTTCAGATTTTGAAATTATACAATCTAATTTAGTTTAAAAACTGCTCATGTTGCTTGTATGCAGCATCTTTTTTTGGATCATGGTTAAAATGCAGTGGTTGCCTCTTAATTTTTAATGGAAAGAGCAGAGACAAAGCCTTATTTTTGTTTATATGAAGAGATTTATTTTTATTTGGTTTGGGGCTTGTTTTAAAATTTCAATTTAGTTTTGTTATTTACATTTACATTAGGCTATTTTTAAATGGTCATTTAGCAGGCACTTTTGTCCAAAGTGACTTACAAATGAGGACATTAGAAGCAATCAAAACCAACAAAAGAACAACAATGTGCAAGTGCTGTATTAGTATATTATTATTATTATAGTGTTATTTCAATTTCATAAAGAAACGTGCAACATTTTGTCCAAGCAATAATAAAAGGACACATTTAATTTATAATTTGTCTTAAATCTCATTTTGTAAAAAAAAAAATCGTGAATCAAATCAAAATGTGAAATCAAAATCATGAATCGAATCGTGAGTTGAGTGAATCATTACATCCCTATTTATTTCTGAGGTAAACATTCTTCGAAACATTTGGGATAATGTAAGTAGTACACAAGCCAGCAAAATATATAAAATTTTTAGTGGTTTTTGGATATTTTAATAAATATAAGGAAATACTGATCCTCTGTTTAGCGTTGATACAAAGTTCAGTGTTGGCAAACTGTGATGTACTTTTAACCTTGTTGTAGCAATTTAGTTGTTTAACTGTTGACATTTACAATCATTTCTGAGGGATTATAATGTCTGCACCAAGTAGTCATCAATGAGTTTTTTGACATCTAGAGAGTAGGGCTGCACAATTAATCGAATTTCTAATCGCGATTACAATTACGGATGCCACAATTACATAATCGTTCAAAGTGGCAATTAATCGTTCAAAGTCCACTTATGTTATTTTGTGTGCTTAAGATGCTTTTTTTCTTTCTACATGTTATCTTAAGGGTTTTTCCATTGTTTTAATTTTAGTATAACATTATAATACCATGCATATTTTTACCTTTTTATTTAAAGAAGAAACCAATCCGATGTATATTTGACATTTAAGGCTTAATACTATAGAAAAGCAATAAACGTTTTTCAGTTAGTGTTTTCAGCTTGTTTATTTTCATATAAAAATATGGCATGCAGTTGCTTCAAACAAAGGTGTAAACATCATTCATTTAATTGTAATTAATAATCACAATTACAATTTCAAAGGAATAACAAAAAAAAAAAAAAGAAAAGACATTATGATTTTTGTCATAATCGTGCAGCCCTACTAGAGAGCAAGGTGGCCGATATATGATATGCAGTGCAATTTAATTATAGCAAATGTGTCATACACAATATTGCTGACATATTGTTGAACAATGTGGAAAAATGAATCATCTCTCTTTCCAGGTCAAGGTGGTCACGCATACTTAAAAGAAGGGCTTTGGTGGGCTGGCTTGTTATCAAGTGAGTGGCACAGATGAAACAACTCATTTTCATCTTAAAGACAAACTCAAAGCAGCTGTTCACGTACAATATATATTTATCATGTTTGTGGCTCAGCTTCTTGGAAGTAACTATTTGAATTCTGTCTGCTTTGACAGTGGGAGCCGGCGAAGCTGCCAATTTCGCTGCATACGCCTTCGCTCCCGCCACCCTCGTCACTCCTCTCGGGGCTCTCAGTGTGCTAGTCAGGTCTGTAAACCTTTGGTGAATTTCTCTGAATTATAAAAGCCTGTTGCTATTGTTAATGTGCAAATACATTTGAATGGGACAGCAGGTGGGAAGTATGAAATGCAGCTTTGCTTGGGAAAATGTTACTGTCTTGCACTTGTGTGGGTGGTCTAGCAGTAATTGTTGTGGTTTCCTTTTTTGTTGTTTTTAAACCAAGTATGACCATAAACTTAGTGGTTGCAAGCATCAGCTTCACAAAGTGTTGCATTTTGTAATGCTCAGTGCCAAAGTGTTAAAGGTATTAACTTCTCAAAAGGACAAAAACAAGCTTCAACATAGTTCACAAAGTCTCAGCTAACCTACTTTATATTCACAACAAACTTCTAGAGGGGCTTTAAGATGATTTAAGACCAAACAAACATTAAAATAATCTAAAACAGCTCAAATAGAAATATAAAAAATATAAATTCACCCCCTCAACAACGGGGAACCAGGGTTGCAACTTTCTTAAAAATTCTGCATACTTTTTGTGGGATTTCTAAACCTGGAAAAGTCATGAAATTAATCATTTCCATGGGTAATTTTTTATATGTTTTATGAAAATAAATTTTTCTTGTATTCCAAATTCTAAAATATTTTATCGGGTAGATTTTTTTTGAGTTAAATAATAGCAAAAAATATGCAATCTCTAAAGTATGGCACACTTCTTTGTTATTAATTTGACTAAAAACTACAGTACTTTTAATTAAGGGTGAGTAAATAAAGGCGAGAAGGTTAAACCCTCCACGGCCCCCCTCTATACCCTCTTGGGACCTGACTCTAGTGCACACGGCACTACAACAGGGCCCATTTGAGCCTTTGCAGACGGTTGAGCTGAAGCTCCTTTCGATGAAGACTTTGCTCCTGCTGGCATTGGCCTCCATCAAGAGGGTAGGAGACCTGCACGCATTTTCGGTCAACGATTTGTGCCTAGAGTTTGGGCCAGCTGATTCCCAGGTAACCCTGAGGCCCCGGCCTGGCTATGTGCCCAAGGTTCCCACTACTCCCTTCAGGGATCAGGTGGTGAACCTCCAAGCGCTGCCCTCGGAGGAGGCAGATTTGAAATTTTTTTATTTTGTGGGGAAGTCGTGGCCTAATGGTTAGAGAGTCGGACTCGTAACCCAAAGGTTGTGGGTTCGAGTGTCGTACCGGCAGGGATTTGTAGGTGGGGGGAGTGAATGACCAAAGTTCTCTTCAACCTTCAATACCACGACTGAGGGCCCATTGAGGCAAGGCCACCGAGCCCCCCCCCCCCCCATCACACAGTGTGTGTGTTCACTTTTGTTTGTGTGCGCACTTTGATGTGTAATGGCAGAGCACTAATTCCGAGTATGGGTCACCATACTTGGCCACATGTCACGTCACTAAAGACAGAGTGTTTATTTTTGGGTGTCTGCTTTTGCAGTGCCGTTCTGTCCTCGTACTTCCTGACAGAGAGGCTGAACCTGCACGGGAAGCTTGGCTGTCTGCTCAGTATCCTGGGCTCCACTACCATGGTGATACATGCGCCTCAAGAGGAGGAGATCGACAGCCTGGAAGACATGGCCAAAAAACTGGTTGATCCAGGTAAGCTATGACATGTAAAGACAATGAAGGACCTCCTGGGGTCAGTTTCTAAGATGGTTTAGTCTTAGAAAGTTAGTAAAAAAAAAAGTGACTATTTATGCAACTGGCCCTTGGAATGTGAATAACTTGTTTTTATTCAGCAACAGCAGTGTTGCTAAGTAATTCGGCTTCTTTAATATCAGTATGCATTATTGTGGTCTTGATAAGGGAAATATTGCAGTTACACAACCTTTCAAAAGTTTGGGATCAGAAAAATGTTTTGGTTACACTTTCTTTTAAGGTGTCCTTGGAAGTTAATAATTATACATTTTAAGTACTGAGTAATATTAATTAAATACATGTACTTTCTATATGGTTAGGGTTTGGCTTAGGGGTTACTTGCAAGTAATTATGCATAACTTATTGCTATTACTGTAGTAAGTGCATGTAATGTGTAACAAGAACACTGTTAAAAAAAAGTCTCCCATGCTTGCCAGGGCTGTATTTATTTGAACAAAAATACATTAAAAACAGTATTATATAGTGAAATATTATTACAATTTCAAATGTAATTTTTCTATTTTAATATATTAAAAAATTTAATTTATTCCTGTGATGGCAAAGCTGAATTTTCAGCTGCCAGTCTTCAGTGTCACATGAGCCTTCAGAAATCATGCTTTTTTTCTCCCTCTTTTTTTTTTGTTAATGTTGAAAAGAGTTGCTTTGAATATTTTGGTGGGAATGGTCATACATTTTTTTTCAGGCTTCTGAACAATGTAAAGAAAAATTATTTTTTGTAACCGTGTAAAAGTCTTTATCACTTCTGATCAATTTAATGCGTCCTTGCAGAATAGAAGTATTAGTTTCTTTTTTTCCCCCAAACTTTTGAACAGTCGTTTACATATTTATATCGATACTAAACATGTGTTTCTTCAGGGATTCTTCTGAAAGTCTTTTGACTGCTTTATATAACTAATCAATAATTCTCATCTTTTCTTCCATCTGTCTCCAGGCTTCGTGGTCTTCGCGACAGCTGTCATCATCATAGCACTCGTCTTCATCTTCGTATTGGGCCCACGCCACGGGCAAACCAACATCCTGGTCTACATCACCATCTGCTCTGTGATTGGTGCTCTGTCCGTCTCCTGCGTGAAGGGATTGGGCATCACCATTAAGGAGGCCATCGCTGGGAAGCCAGTGTTGCGAAACCCTTTGGCCTGGCTGCTGCTGCTGAGCCTGATAGCTTGTGTTAGCACACAGATCAACTACCTGAACAAAGCACTGGACATCTTTAACACATCCCTGGTGACGCCCATCTATTACGTCTTCTTCACCACCTCAGTGCTCTCCTGCTCTGCCATATTGTTCAAAGAATGGGGACACATGGGCACCGATGACATAATCGGCACACTGAGCGGCTTCATTACGATTATCGTGGGCATCTTCCTGCTGCACGCCTTTAAGGACGTTAGCATTAGCTTGGCGACATTGGCCGTGTCCATCAGGAAGGACGAGAGGAACGGCACTTTATTAAATGGCATGGCAGCTCACAACCACTCCAATTACGAGCTGCTACATAACGACGGCACGGAGGACTTTGACGACAGAGAGTCAGGGTTGCCTTTCGACAGCGTCTCCAGAAGAAACGCCACTATGACAGTCTCTTAGGTTCAAAGAGGAGCCGGTATGCAGCAGCTCGTCTATGAAAATGTTCTGGCTGCTCTATGGACATTTAGCATTTTTCTTTCCTTTTCAGATATGAGATCAAACCTAAGACAATCAGCTCTCAACGCAAAAAAACAAAGATACAAAAAAGATGGACCAATCGATTGTACTAAGGGTTTTGTTTGGCTCATTTGTGTTTTGTTCGTTTCAAACTAGACTACATAGTAAGCTTCATCTCATTCCTCGTGTAGCACTGTAAATATACCACTGTACGTTTTTAAGACTTTTGTTATATTTTATGTACAGATATCTGTATTTACATGCACTAGAGTTTCTTTCTACAAAATCGGTAGTTGCTTTGACTTTGTAATAAATATCCAAGTGGAATGATGAGAAGACCTTCTCAGTTCATCAGCAGTGCTGTGATCATTTTTTGGGGGTTGTTGACTCAAAAAGGAATCATCATATACTCACCCTCATGGCTTTCCAAACATTCGAGAAAAAAGTTTACTTGTAGTCATAGTTTTTGTTTAAATTCGATTAATAGTTTATCATATTTATCCAATTTAGTCCATTATACCAAAGAATACACTTTTTCCTATAGAATTTGCCAATTTTTGTTTTAAAGCGTCTTTGATTATACTGACTAATGGCATCTAATTTTAGTCGACGCCGCCAATTTAGACAGTTATTCGTTATTTGTTTTCATTGTGTTGTTACCTGACACATTTTGACTAGCACGGTTAATTAGTTCCGTTTCATTCGCGCCATATTGTGCGGATATAAGCTTGTATTACATTTATATTGTGTGTATCTGATGAATCTAATGAGGATAATTAACCCGCCAACAAAGCGCTTTAATTGACCGGTGTTCATTCATTGTTCAGCTTAATCACCTGAAACTGGATTTTATTTTGTTCAAAAACATTATTAATATCTAGCGGTGTTCATTTGTCTCGTCATTGTTTATGATATTTTAATTAAAATGGTTTAATTATCGTCGATATGCACTCGTCTGTTATCAACAGTGTTGGGCAGTAACGTTACTAGTAATTTAGTTACTGTACTATTACTTTTTGCAGCAACTAGTAGTGTATATATAAGATTTCAGTAATAATATTACGGTTACCATCCATAGTTACTTTTGATGCTTCAACCCCCCGCTTATTAAAATCAACAATCAAATAGTCCTAATTATTTCATAAAAATGTCCCCAGTGCAGCAGGCAAGCTTGGAATATGGAAAAGCTTACATTCAGCAGATAGAAACATTGCATTATATTGATTTTGTCAGGAAAAAAGATGATCTGAGCACTGTTGTGGCTTTACATCCCTCTGATCAGCATGTGGTACATTATATTACTATAATAAAAAATATTTTTTTGGAAAATTCAACGGTTTCTTACAAACTTGTGATTTGATAAAATACATAATGAAATATAATCGTATATGGGTAACGGAGAAATTACAATTAGCTTCAAGCTACACATGACAATTAATGATTAATACAACACTTCTACTTGAATGTCACTATTGAGTGTTTGTAATAACTTCTGACTGCGAGCCAACGTGGATTTTGGTCAAATGATGAGGCAGAAATATGTTAAAGAATTTTATGTGGAATATACAGTTACAACTTCTGTGGGGCGTGAAGAAAATGTAACTAGTAGTGTAACTAATTACTGTTGCCAGAAAGTAATAATAGTAACAATATTACTTTTGAAAGGAGTAACTCGTAATGAGTAATATATTACATTCTTTGAGTAACTAGCCCAACACTGGTTATCATTGTTATGAATGCAAGTTAACTTAAGTTTGTTGGAACACTGCACACAGATACCTTCAGATTCGCATCGACCAAAGATCTTCCTGGCGACCCACTGTCCTGCAAAATTTATCTCCAACCTGCTTCAACCTCTTCAAAGATGCAGGAGACCCACTGAAGACTTGATATAGTTTTTATATAGCTCTCAAATTGAGTAAACGATGACCGTTTTTATTTATTTTTTGTGAACTAGTCATTTAACTCGTTTAATTTGCTGAAAAAACAACCCAGGAAACCACAGAAATTGATATTTATTGAATTAAAATCTGATTACAATTAAAATACAAAAAGGCACGTTTATTGAGAGTAAGAACTTGGTTACGCTTAAAGATTTATTCAGGATAATAGAAGGAAAAGAATCGTGCACGCAATTATTCAAAAACACCACATAGAAATATACCACTGGTCTCTCACCCCAGCAAAAGCTTAAATAATCAGTTGATAAAACCCCACTTGGCCATTTTCCAACCCTTTCCGTTATAAAACATGAAAATGAGTAGTGCTGTGCTATCATTAACATATAAAAGCCATTTATCTATAATAAGGCACGAGTGTGTACAAACTGGGCCGTGTTTGTCTAGCATTTTAAAACATATTTTGGCCTAATTGACCAAAGCCTGAGACATGTGCAAACCCAATAATGGTACAATTGATTGATGCTTACAAAACACTTGACTAATCACAAGGCAACTTACTGGCTCTGTGAACACTACAGGCTGGCGTACGAAAGGCATCTATCTCTATGTAGAATGTGACAGTGAAACTGGTCCTAAACGTGTAGCTAAATATGTTCCCCTCTAGCATCTCTTCCACTTCTAATTGCTGCAAATGTACGCCAATCTCAGTTACTGGCCAATGACTGATGGATCGGAGGCTGAAAGCAACGGACATGTTCGACTGGCATGTTCTCTCCATCCCCAGACTTCAGGTACTTGTTCAAAATGGCAAAGATTTCATCATTCAGAATCTGGAACTTGCGAATTCGGTCAACCATTTTCTTTAGAGGCTAAAGTGAGAGAGAGAAATAAGATGGTTTAGCTGATGTCTTGACTACAGAAGTTACATAAAAACTTCTCATTGAAGAAAAACTCACCACACTCTTGATGATCTCATCTTTGCCGTCATGTTTCTGCACCTTAAGGAGATGGTAGCTGAAGTCCAGGATGTCAAAGCGTCTGTGCTGTCCAAGCAATGTGATAATCATGCAACCGGCCCAGTTCAGACCATCTCCAAAACATTGCCTAGAAGAAGATCAATATGCTTTATAAAGCACAAATATCCTAATCTCACTGTAAACCGCCATTCTACATGACGAGAAAAACAGGTGATCCGTTTGCACTCACTCAACGGTGAACTCGTGTGCTCCCACCGGGATGCAGTACACAAACTGCATGGCGCTCCACAACCTGTGGAACTCCACGCACTCGTCCACGTGCATCACGCCGTTGCTGGGCAACGGGCCGCGCCAGATTGGGTCGTCCAGATAACCGCGGATGCGAGTCAGAATGACCTCGAATATGGAGAGACCGCAGCACAGCCGCTCTTTAGTCAGCAGGTCACCCTCACGGGCGATGGCAATTTGCTGATTAGAGATTGTACAGGGTATTGATTCAAATCAGACCAGTACTGCTCACTCAAGTCTGCATCAAGATTGACTATGGTATTTGTTTTGTCAAAGCATATGATTTGTCCTTCAAAGCATATTTACAGTTATTTATCAAATTTGAACAGTAGATGGTGATTACGTAGTATTGTGACAATCCTAACAATGAATAATGATGGCATAAAAAGCCACCACTGAGATGTGATCATTTTGACTATCTCACAATTGACTCAATTATGAAGTATCTCAATGCAATGTCATCTTTAATTCTGACTTTTTATCTCATAATTATGATATAAAAAGTTGAAATTATGAATCAAGATTGACTATCAACTTTTTATCTCAATTTCAGCGTAATTATTCATTTTCATCTCAACATCAACTTTTTAAGACAATTTCAATAACTTTTTATCTCATAAATTTCAACTTTGTCAATTTCAACAATTATAGCTTTTATCTCAATTTCAGACCTTTATCTCAAAAAGCATGATTTACCAAAGCATGATAATTTCGACTTGCCATAGTTATGATTTTCTCTCATAATATAAACTTGTTAATTTCAACTTAATTATGGCTTTATCTCATAACTTTAGATCATTATCTAAAAAAAGCATGATATACCGAATCATATTTTTGACTTCGTCATAGTTATGATTTTATCTCATAATTTCAATTTTTTATGTCAATTTCAACTTAATTATGGCTTTTTCTCTCATAATTTTAGACCTTTAGCTCAAAAAACATGATTTACCAAATCATGATAATTTCAATTTGTCAGTTGATTTTATCTCATAATTTCTAATTTTTTTAAAATGTCAATTTCAACTTAATTTTGGCTTTGTATCTCATAATTTCAGACCTATTCCATATATAACAGTGGTCTGGGACTTAAAAAAAAAAAAAATTTTAAGCACAGAATCAATCACAAAAAACACAAGTGCAGTTACTGATTCCATTTGTAGAAATGCCAATTAATGTAACAAAAAGTGACAGAAAATAGCGGCGTTACCAGGATAAAGTAATGCTCATTTCTTCCAGCAAAATTTAGAAATCACCATTTTTCTTTGAAAATAATCAATTTGGCCATTACCACCGACAGCTCATAAATAAAAAAGTGAATGTGGAAGGCTCAGGGATGAGCTCAAACCAGCAGTTAGGTGTGTAATTGAATATGCTAATGACAATAAGTAGATGTGTGTACTGGAGGCGGCAAAGTAGCAGAGCACGACTAAAGCGTCTGTCACTCAGCGCAGTGATGTTTCACCCACCTGAGGGGTTCCCAGACGCTCAATTAGAGGCACCATATGCAGTGCTGTGTATTTGGCCTCCAAACGCTTCATCTTTGCATCCAGACGTTCACCTTCTGCTCAAGTGTGGGTTGTTTAGAGGGATTATTGGATATGTATGAGGAAATAAAGCATTCTAAAAATACTGCATATCCTCAGCAAACATCCATAAACATGAGCTTACCTTTAACGTGAACTCTTGGCAAGATGTTCTGGAAGGGTGCTGCATGCAACAAGTCACACACCTCCTCTTGAGACTGTAGGAGAAGAGACCAACTCATTTCAGAAACTAAGTGACGCGGGCAAAAAGCGAAGTAATCAATGGAACAGTGGGATCAAAGCATGAGTTAAATTCAAATAAGCAATCTGAGACAAGCCAACATTGACACTTTGACATGTACATGCATAATCACAGAGTTTTGGTGCATTATGTTAATCAGGTTAACTAGTAAAGCACAGATTCCATTAGACATTAGCTAAATGTTTGTGAGTGGTTTTTGGTATCACTTTACTATAATGTTGTCTCATATAATGTTGATATCATGAAATAACTTGCATTTCTTGCTAAATGTTCAAAATACATTAACATTAATTTTGATTATGTAACTTGAAATTTTAAAAATATGAGTATATGTAGAAATTAATATCGAATATTAACCATAAACATTATGCATATCCTTATGTCAAACTACCTCCCTTCAGTATTTGGCATGAATTATTCATACTGTGGCGAGGATTTCTTTTGTGGCACAGAGGGGTGATGTGGCATAGTGGTTGACAACAAAAAACAGAAATGGCACTTCATGTCAAAAAGGTGTTTTAATGTATGTCCAATGAAGCCTTTTAGAATTTCTATGGGTATGGTTCCAGCAGATGGAGCCATGCAGTCACATACACCACTGACAGGAGCTATTACAGATGAGGCTGTTGACATTTAAATTAAAATGCAGAGAATTACAGCCAACAGCTCGGATTGCATTGACCTTGCCATCAGGCAGAGCAGGTACTTTCACACAGGCACAGACATTTTCTCCTCCATGACTTTATTTTTTTCCAGACAACCCTTAATTATTGACACTATATAATTTGATGTTTAATGTGGAGGGTGGTGGAAGACAGCATCTCCCTGGGTAACTTTCATAATTGTGACTAATGGTTGACAATTAAACAGCAGCTTATCACATCTGTGAAGAGTCTCTTGAGTGTCTGGATGAATGTCAGATATTCTCAACCATGCTCAACCAGTGATGTTCCATCCATTATGCAGTGTAAACCCAAGCAACTTCTTCAAAGATCTAAAATGTGTTTTTATTTTTTTTATTGGACATTCACAGATTCTTGATAATCAACTCAATGAATCAAATTGACAATAAATTCTTGAAATATATTTAGGTGTTAAATGGGGATTTAAGAGGAAGAATATATATATTGCTAGATTGGTGGTATTATTCTTTTCAATGAAAACATTCTTGGTTACAAAAGTGCAGTGTGTTAAAGAACTGCAAAAAAAGCTATGTGCTTACACAATAATGAAACTGCTGAAGCACCTAAATATACACTGTGTTATACATAAATTAATTGTAACCTAAAATCTTGATGTTGAAAGTTAAAGCTGTTAACTACACCAATAAAAAGTAAACCTGTGGCTATGATGTCAGTCTTTAGACTCTGACTGTTATTTATTGCGAGTAGCAAGCTGTGTTCTGGATTTAGTTGTTATCATTAACAAATTACAAATCAAACTAAACACATTAAGAGCTGTGGAACAGTTGGCCAGCAACCGTATGGCCTGTCTTTGGGGGGGACAAACATTTCTTAGAATAAATGATCATTTTAAAAAACTGCCCAAGTATGTGATAATTCATCACTTTTGATTTAGACTTTGAAAAGAGCAGAAAATGAGACGCGGTGTACAAGCAAGGCAACAGCAAGATCACATTGATAACAGACTCTACAGCTCTATAGAGAAAATATGCACGTGACGGTTTTACGGGCTGGTTCAAAAACAAAAGATAAAAATAAAACAAATGTGAAGCTGATCTGCATCTTAAAAGGGTTGAAATCTGACATGGAGAAACTGACAGTGCTGCCACATGCAACACAACTGCAGATGTGTTCCCATGACAACAGTGTGTCAGAGTCAGACATCCTAAACACTGAGCAGGTGACAAACTAAACAATGGAAGTCACCCGTGTTGTGTTCTCTATACAAAATGTATATTCACATATATAAAATATGCATGTGTGTGTAAATATACATGCATGTGTGTATATGTAATTAATTGAAACTAGTTGCATGATGTGCTGATTAATCTAATTAAATCACAAATCAGTTTGAGCTGAGAAATTACCCCCCAAAAGATAACGTCATTATTGTGTTAAATACACAGTCAGTCATTGCCCTGCATCATGTTTGCCAACAGCTGAATGCAATGTCAAACACAGGTCTGCGGAGGGCCAGGGTGTGTTAAATACGTTATTAATTTTAATGTGTTATTTTTTCCAAAATTAATCATACCTAATTAACACATTACAGTACATATATACAGTATATTGCTCTATTCTGTCATTGACTCCTGAATAATTTATAAAAAGTTACAATATTAAGAGATTCATTCATGATTGAAGACTTTAGTTATGCGTCTTGTGTGTCACTTGTCACAGCAATATGAAAATATGAAAGGAGCCAAACCACAAAGGACAAAATTAATTAGTAAAGCTCACTTCCACACTCTTTACTCTCAAAACCACATTATCAATCTGCTGAAGATCTGTTTATTGATGGCATTGACCCTCTGTTTTGCTTACACACTGAAAGTGGTCATAAAAATATTGGATGTTCTTACATAAACTGGAATTTCTTCTTTAAAGAAAAGATTATGGCAGGTGGCAACAGTTGCTAAGGTAGGATTGGTCAGTACCGTTTTAAGGCATGGTTTCTATAGCATAGTGTGAATGCTCAGTGGTCATACCAAGCTCTGTTCACTCAGCAGGCAGAACAGCAAAGCATTTCCAACTTCCCTCAGGTTCTGGAAGCACACAGTCTTCAGCTCAGCATACTCCACAATGTCCTTCAACTGGTGGTGGAAGAACTCCAGAATACCTGCATCCAGGAGACAAAAATCATACTTTCACTATAATGCCTCATTTTGTTTGTTTTTGGAAATGCTGAAGTATTAGTATTCCTCTATTTGCACACTGCATTGTGATTAACAAAAATAGATCCCGTTTCTGGATCAACATCTCCAAATAAATGCTTAAAATCTGGATGTCTTGTTAACAGTAATATTGATCCAGGCCCTAAAACTAACCTTGACGCGACCAGCACATGCATGTATTGTGGTTTCTGAAGGTTTAATAAAGGTACATTTAAGAGTTTAAGACCACTTTAAAATTAAGTAAAGAAATTTAAATACATTTGAGGAAACGTCAATATAATCTGAACCTTCTGTTCACACAAAACAGTAATGATCTTCCTCAATAATTGTCCTGTTTTCCAGTGCAAATGTCTAGATTTTTAAATTAAAGGGTTAGTTCACTAATTAATTCAAAATATCAAAAATATCTTAATTTGTGTTCCGAAGATGGTCTTACGGGTTTGGAATGACATGAGAGTAATTAATGACAGAATTTTTTTCAACTTCAACATTTTTGGGTGAACTAACCTTTTAAGATACATTTATTTGAGAAGGAAAATTACATAAGATGAGAGGTTTATCAAAAATCGAGTTTATGATTCAAACAAGGACAAATATCTCCCAGTGGTCTCAGAAAACTATTTAATTCAAAGAGAAAACATTAGGTTACTTGCGTAACCCCGGTTCTCTGAGAACAGAGCGAGGTATCTCACTATGGGAAACGCCCCAGGCGTGATAGACTATGGAAGCACCAACTATACCACGTCTGTCTGAAGGACAGACCAATCACAGCTCATGACAAGGAGCCCACCCCCTCCCTATATATGGCTGTGATCCCCGAAAACAGCATTCTAAGCACACTCTTCCCCTGTGTTATGCGAGTAGGGAAGCTTGGTTAGATACCTCGCTCTGTTCTCAGAGAACCGGGGTTACGCAAGTAACCTAACATTCTCTTTCAAACAATCACTCGGTATCTCACTATGGGAATGATATAGCCAACTCCCGAAACGCATGCTTTCAGAAGCCGCCGAACAGACCCCGGCAAGAACGAAAGATAACCTTTCAATTCTCCAAAGAGCCAACATTGAGAACTGCATGAGCCATAGAAGGTGCAGTGACATCCAGACGGTAAAATCTGATAAATGTATGAGGGGAAGCCCAGCTTGCCGCTGCACAAATATCTCCTACTGAAATCCCTTTAAACAATGCCCAAGAGGTAGCCATACCCCTTGTTGAATGAGCCCTTTAGCGCGTAGGGGAATGAAGACCCATAGATGTATAGGATAATTCAATAGCCTCCACCATCCAATGGGAAAGGCGCTGTGAGGAGATCGGCTTACCCTTACATTGAGTGGCCCATGAAACGAATAACTGATCATTCTTCCTGAACGATCGTGTCCTGTTTACATAATAGCGTAACGTTCGTACAGGACACAAAGTGTGCAATTTCCACTCCTCCTCCGAAGAAAATGGAGGGGGGGTGAAAGGCACGCAACTCCAAAGCAGAGCAGTTATAAGCTGAATCACTGACTACGAAAGCCGGGTTAGGCAGCAACGTAACCTTGCGCTCATCCGGACTAAAATCCAGACATGCCCGATGAACCGACAAAGCATGTAACACACACTCGCTTAGCTGAGACTAAAGCAAGTAGTAAGACCGTTTTCAGAGATAGGAGATTAATATCAACACTCTCCAGAGGTTCAAATGGGGCTCTGAATTAAAGCATTCAGAACCATGGACAAGTCCCATGACGGGACCAGATGCTTAGGTACTGGTCTCAAACGCTTCACCCTCTTCATAAAACGGCATATAAGAGGGTGCCGTCCAACTGAGACTCCCTCAAAGCATACATGACATGCCTTGTATAAATTATATTACATGTATAAATTTAACCCTTCACGGGCCAGACCCAAAGATCGACTCTTTCCGGGTGTGGGTGAAATATCTGCCCCCCCACTTGCGACAGCAGGTCCCGGTGCAATGGGAGCGGCCAGGGTTCTCCCTGAAGGAGCTGGACAATCTCTGCCAATCACAGCCTCCCCAGCCAACGAGGGGCTATCAGAAGGAGAGATAATCCATTTTTTCTTACTCTTTCCAGGGTGGGAGAAATTAGACTCAGTGGAGGGAATGCGTAAAGCAACACGTTCGGCCACGGGTGCGCCAGTGCATCCACACCCAAAGGCGTATTTTCGTCCCTGAGAGAGAAATACAGCAGACACTTTGCATTTGCCTGCGAGGCGACGAAATCTTCGGCAGCCTTGCCGTACATCCCCCAAATCTGATCCACCACCTGCGGGTGGAGCACCCACTCTCCGTATAACGGGTTGCCCCTTGACAGGAGATCCGCCCCTATATTCAGGACTTCTGGTATGTGCGTCGTGCGCAGCGAGCTGAAGTGCGCCGCGCCCCAGACAATCAGTTTGCGTGCTAGATTGTGCAGTTGCAACGAATGCGTTCCCCCTTGGCGATTGATATATGCCACCACCATCGTACTGTCTGTCCTGACCAGAACATGAAATCCTTCCAAGAATGGGAGATATTTCAGGGCCAGAAAGACTGCCATCAACTCCAACATATTTATGTGAAGTCTGCGAAGCTGAGGCGTCCAGCGAGCGTTTACAGATCTGCCCTGAAAAACAGCCCCCCAGCCTGACAGAGATGCTACTTTTCTCAGAGACACGCTCCCCAAGGGAACCCCTGTCTGGAATAAACGGGGATCTCTCCACTGATGAAGAGCCATCACGCACTCCGTGTGTATTCTCACTCTGCGTGCGAGGTGCCGACGAGGACACAGACGTCTCGCTGCTACCCATTGCTGGAAGCCTCTCATTTTCAGCAAACTTAGCGGGACCACAGACAGCGACGAAGCCATCATGCCCAAAAGGTGGATACAGGTCCTGAACGTTACCAAATTTCCCTTGCAAAACTGGGCCAGGCACTGATAAAATGCCATTATCCTCCTTTCCGAGAGCATAGCACGGTATGCCAGAGTCTATTCGTAAGCCCAGATACTCTATCTCCTGAGATGGAATCAGCTGGCTTTTGGCATAGTTGATTCTGAACCGCAGACTCGTTAGATGAGACATGAGCATCTCTGTGTCCCGTTCCGCGCGCTCCCGCGAGTGAACGCAAATCAGATAATCGTCCAGAAAAACAGATATTCTGAGCCCCTTGTGTCTCAGCGGTGATAACGCTGTCTCTATGCACCTGCTGAACACGCGAGGAGCGAGGCTGAGACCAAATGGAAGAGTAACAAATTCGTACACTTCGCTCTGAAAGGAAAACCTGAGATATTTCCTGTGAGCAGGATAGATGCTTATATGAAAGTAAGCATCCTTGAGATCGACCGCGGTGAACCAATCGTTCTGACGGATTGTGCGCGTGAGAGCTGCAACTGTGAGCATCTTGAATTTGTACTTCCTCAAGTGCTTGTTTAGAGCACGCAGGTCCATTATTGGGCGCAAACCCCCGTCTTTCTTTGGAATTAGAAAATAACGGGAGTAATAGCCTTTCTGAGTTTCCCCCACTGGAACTCGTCTTATAGCTCTTTTCTCTAAGAGGGAGGATATTTCTGCTTCTAACACTTGAGCTGAATCCCCATTTGCTACAGATGCTATGACCCCATTGAAAAGAGGGGGTTTTACAGTGAACTGAAGCCTGTAACCCTTGGTTACAGTCGCGAGGACCCACGGATGAGCAGAACACTCTCTCCAAGCCTCCTGATAAAGAGCCAGAGGGTTCAGCTGAACAGATTCCATAGATGGAGTGCTGGCGCCATCTGGTGGAGAGAGAGAAAAACGGCCAGGATCTGTGTGACTCAGAGATCGATTTATCTCTTGGTTCATTGTTATTATTTAGTTTTTGTCTCCCTGTGCCCTCGGCATTGAGCCTGGATGCGACAGATAATTTTTTATTTGCTTTAAACCCAGAGGCTGAAGTGCTTTGTGACAATACACTTACAACTTGACAATACAACTTGTGCTTGTACCCATCAGACCACATTCTTTTGGTGGCTGAGTATTCTGCACTTGAACTTGACAGAACATTGTGTGTTGAGGGGAAGCTGAACTGGCCTGAAAACAACTTAGAACCATTTTTCTGCCCAAACGCCACATCTTCTGCTTCTTCGCGGGTGGGGGAACAGATATGGTGGGCTCGGGAGAGGACATCACAGAGAACCCTAGCAGAGATTGCGTCCTAGGTATCCCTCCTCTTTTTGTTAGAAGGGTTAGCAGACTTGGACTTTGCAGCCGCCGCCACGAATGACTGCTTTCCCCATGGCTTAGCGTTTGAAGCAGCGGGGGGACGAGCCGCCTGCTTCGTGCTCTGGGGTTTTGCAGTCCTGGACGCATTCAAAAACCTCTTGTTCTGCATCGGAGGAACAGGACACGGGGGAACAGGAGGACACGGTGCTCTTTTACGTGGCAGACAGATGTCAAACGCCTCGGGTTGGAGGGTTAGAGAGCCCAAGCCCTTCCATTTCACTCACATCGAGTATCCCTTGACGGGCACACGATGAGAAAAGGGTTTGTCCCTAGATCGCTTCATCTCTGCTAAACACGCCGGCAAAGCAGGAAGCAGTTGTTTTGCCGATGGAAGGCGAGAAGGAAGCCTTTTCCCATCATAGATGGCACGTTTAACTCCTGGATACCCAGGAGTCACGGGTCAAGCGATGCCAAGCTTAGCTGCCGCACGCTTACAAACTTCCACTAGGTCACAATCTACCACCATCAACGCCCCGTCGCCGCTTTGCACGCTCACGGGCCTAGGCTCTTGTGCTGCAGACAGGATAGCGTCATCCTCCTCATCATCCGGCTCATCTTGGAGGCGGCGAGCTAACATCTCCTCATCCTCCTCCTCGTCTCTCTCTCTCCACCTCACTGCCTTCCGCAAGCAGCTGCTGGTCAAAAAGCAGCATAAACTCAGGGGACTCTGAATCCATAATATGCATAAGATGCGCAACTCTCTGCATCCGCCCGGGCCTGAGCGTATTCGAATTCCCTCCAGAGATCATAAATTCACAAGCTGCCGGACACGAACGCGAAGGACCTCCTTCCCTTGCTCTCTCTTCGCTGCGACCTTGGGACCCCGACATGGGTGAGTAGAATACTCTTAGCTCGCCTTAACGCATTAGCTAGAAAAAAACTCAGTAACGAGCAGAGAATCCACAACAGATTTTAACTGCACTGTGTTCGGCAACGTCTCCCTTGACAGTACGTTTGTGAACTGAAGCAGCGCAGAACAGGTGCTGAAGGAAAGTCTTCATGGGGAAGAGAACAAGAATGCCGTTTTTGGGGATCACAGCCATATATATAGGGAGGGGGGTGGGCTCCTTGTCATGAGCTGTGATTGGTCCGTCCTTCGGACAGACGAGGTGTAATTGGTGCTTCCACAGTCTATCACGCCTGGGGCGTTTTCCCATAGTGAGATACCGAGCGATTGTTTGAAAGAGAACTAGTTTTTATACCCATATACCCATGTGACATATTCGTTCATGCTTTAAGCCTGAACTCACTTCATTTTTCATTTAAGGATCTTTAGATTTGAATTGAAAAAAAAGACACCCTGATGTACAAGTATGTACATGTATACACACACATCTTACATACTCAGTCCTTGAAATTTCCGAAGAACAGTAGGTATCTACAATGGCTGACTGTTCTCAAGTTTACTCTTTTTTTTTTTTTTTTTTCAAAATCCAAAAATAAGTAATACTCTTACAAGCAGAAGCCTTTAACTACATATACAGACCCTTTGCTGTTTTTCTACCCTCTGCCTTTCTCTCTCTCCTCCACCCACTTTGAATTTTTCCTTTCATTTCTTTTTGTCCAGGCTGACTGAAGCCCACATAATCAGACATGCCATGGTTTCAGTGTGGAGCACACCCTCTTAGTATGTTCACCCGGAAAGAAATAACAAACAAAGAAAGAAAGGGAGAAAGAAGAGCAAGAAGCAATTACCAAACCTTTTCAAGTCAAGAGGGGTCTGATTAAGTCTTATAAAACACCCAGTGTCTGCTGCGTAAGCTCCACTGTGTGACTGACACACTGCAGACAGCCAATCTGGCTAGCAGCACAGTTGGATTTATGAAAGCTTGATAATTCATTGCTTATCTTCTATTGGTGATAGTGGGAGCTCATATTTACACAGGGTCAAAGTGGCTCTCCTGGGTCAGAAAATAAAAGGCTTGCTGAGGAGTGTCCCAAAAAAAGTGCAATTTTCACCTGGAGAGCCATACTCGTGGCGAGGCAGACGGCATATCTTGGGCATGACTTCCATCAGGGTCTTTACATACTGCAGAATGGTGCCCTGAAGCTGCACCAGAAAAAAAAAACATGACAAGGTGATTTCAGCAGAAATGTTGCTAATGCCCACACATCCTAAACTTTGTCTTTTATTCTTTATCCTTTAAAGTTAGATTAGCAGTGTAAAAAAAAATCAACCACTATAGTTAAGGCATCATTTGAGAAGTTTTAGTAGGAATAGTACACCATACATTTCTTCTCACATGTTTGAGAGCCGCTGATTAGAAAAAAAAGATTGTCAAGGGTCTTGCAAAAGGCCCCAGATCTCCATGAATAAACTTCAATTTGCATGCTTATGCACGTACCAGGCTTTTGACGACCTTTAACAGCTCTTCCATCACCACAGCGATGCCCTGGTATCCTAGAAGTCTGCAAATAGCCTTAATATGTGGAGGTCCCACGAAGTTCCGGTAGAGGCTGTATATGCTACTGTATGCCAAATTCAAGGTCTAAATCATCATTAAAAAGAAAAGAGACCAAGTTAGTGCGTGGAACAAAACTCAAGACTTCATGTTGAGGCTGTCTTGCTTTAAGCCAACAACAATTAATATACTTTAAAATATAATTTATTCCTGTAATGCAGAGCTGAATTTTCATCAGCCAGTTCTCCAGTCTTCAGTGTCCTTCAGAAATGGTCCTTCAGAAATGATTCTAATATGCTGATTTATTATCAATGTTGATAACCATGATTAAAATAGAAGCTTTTTCTTACTATATAAATCTTTACTATTACTTTTTATCAATTTAACACAGCAGACTAAAAAAAAAAAAAAAAAAATGTACTGATCCCAAACATCTGAAAGGTAGTTTAATTTGTTTAGAAAATATTTATATTTTTAAATATTTAAAAATTATTTAACTTATTTATCAAATTTTTTATTATTATTTTTTTTTTTTACCCACTTTTATTCAAATAATCCTAAAAAAAAGCATCACAGGTTTAAAAAAATATTAACAGCACAATGTTTCCAACACTGCTAAAATTAGCATATTTGAATAATTTCTATTGACACTGAAATAAATAATATTTTAAAGTATTAAAGTAAGTGCACACAATATTACGGTTTTACGGCTTTTTAAATCAATAAAAATGGGCAACTTTATGACATAAGAAAATGTATATCCCACACTTTGGGGACCTGCCTTGTAAGTATATATTATATATGTATATAAACATATTAACATACAGTATATATATATGTGTGCATGTGTGCACACAAACAAATACTTTTACACTTAAAAAAAAAATTTGTTTAATGGCCAACAAAGTCTTAAATACTTTAGTAACAAAACTTGAAAGAAATAAGCTTCCTTCTGTTCTCTTAATAAGAACACAGTATTTGCAAGCTGACCGATTAATGATTAATCATAAATTCATGAGTATACATGTCCGTAGGTGTTGTGGCAGTGAGTCAGGGGAGACAGGTCACCAGTCTGTGGGAGTAATTGAGCACAGAGTGGGGGAGGAAAAGTGCCATGTGCTTCTCCAATGACTGAGAGAGAAATGATGTGTAAGAGATGAGGATGAACAAGAGTTCAAGCTCTCCCAGCTGTAATTCTGTTTAAAATGCATTCTACGCAAAACACTGCGGTGTCGTCTCCCCCTCCCCACTGCACTCTCTCTCTGCTTTATTTGCCGTCTGCTGTTCTAATCAGATAGAAAAGATTTTCTGTGCAGCGGTGTGGAAGTGGAGCTCTTTCTGCAGGAGAGCTGAGCTATGCCAAACAGAGACAGCTACAAATCACACTCTCTGAACGCTTTCAGGGGGAATTCTGCGGCAACAGAGAGAGAACTATCTTTTGTATGCCGTGACTCTCTCTCTCTTTTTATGGTAAGTATTTTTGCTCCTTTAGCCTCTCTCTGCACCGTGTCTCTTTGGGGGGTGGGGGGGGGGGGGGGGGGGGGGGGGGGGGGGGGGGGGGGGGGGGGGGGGGGGGGGGGGGGGCTGGGGGGGGGGGGTGGGGGGGGGGGGTAGCTGTAATTACCTGTAACACTGGAAATTCAGCCAGTACTGTCTGAAAATTCAACTAAATCTTTAGCAGCTGTGTGGATTTGAAAAAGATTGGAAAGAGCAACAAGTCTGTAGGGAGAGAGAATACACGTCCTGTTTTCCTCAGACTTCTCTGAGCGTTATTGACGCTGTCTGCTTCTGGAAGATCAAAATGATTAGTGTTCAAGCTTTTGTATGGTGCTGACTGCCGAGTAATTACAGAGTGTGTTGTGTGTGTGTGTGGGTGTGTTGTGTAGCTTACAGGGTCACCACTCCACACACAAGTATAAAATACTCATGCAGCAGTGTTTGATCATGCATAATGCATGGCAGATATTACAACAGTGATGACTGAATAAATAATTGTTTATTTTAATTTAACCTTAAAATTATATTTATTGGGCTGTAATGTTATTTATTTATAATGACTTGAGAGAAGCAGAACTTTTTTCTTGGCAAGCAGATATATGGATGTAATGTCAATTGGAAATTACTCTTCAACTCATTCACATAATCCTGCTTTAGATACCTAGTTTTGAAGAGAGAAAATAATAGATACAAAACAATCAAGGCGGATAAATAAAAAATCTGTTCTTGTACTCAATAACCTGGTGCTTTTCATATAACCATGAAAATAGCCACCTTGTGTGTTACCTACACAACCATCTCATGTTAGTTACTACAATATGAAAAGACAAACTAGACAGAAAAGAACAGCACGGAACACGTACAAAACATCTGCAGTGTTTATAGCAAAGCTGTATTTTTTATATACCTGTCCTCAGCCAGTGTTTTTTGATAAAATCCCTTTGGCAAAGCACTTCAATTCAAAATCAATTTCAATACTGGAAACAACAACTGAAGTTTTACATTTCTTAAAAAAAATAAAATAAATAAATAAAAAGATTTTATGCCAGAAGCAAGACCATTACTAATCTATTAAGTCCTTGTTGTACTACATTCAAGGTCAGAATTGATCTAAATAAAAAAAAAAAACATTTCCCTCTATTCTTCCAGATCCTTCAAAAATCATGCAGGTCGCTCACCAGCTACCATCATAAACTGTGCGTGCATAAGGGTCTGAGTTTCAATCTAAAAAACAAACTCAACATGACTATCACCATTCAGAACATCACAGCCACCTCTGCCATCGTGAGCTGGCCATCATCTCCAGGCTGCGTGGACACGTTCTACAGCGTCATGTATCACCCTAACTGGAACAGCCTGCTGATGGGTTACACGCGCAAGAGCTTCTTGCGGGAGGACAGGGTTCCCGTGAGCCAGACGTCCACCAGTCTGGGCAACCTCAGTCCACAGACCACTTACATCCTCTGCGTCACCTGCCAGTCTGCCAACCCCACCAGAGAGCAGTGCCAAGTCTTCAGTACCCTAGATGAGGACACTGAGCTCGGAGAGAGCGGCAGGGAGCTGGCGATGGGCATCTGGCTTGCCAGCAGCATCCTGTTGCTGATCATTGCTGTGGCTCTGCTTTGGGGATGTCTGCACACCATGTGTCCAGCCAAGAGGGACCCAGAAAGAGGCAGCCAGTCAGGTCCGAACCCTCCACACCTGGCTCTGACCCCCATGGGTGGGAACATGGGAAGCGAAGGAAGAAAAAGTCTGTACACGGCCGGTTGTGGCGGGGAAGACTCTCAGAATGCAACGGTGATTGAAAATCCTTTCCGAGCCGAGCATGGCAGAGAAATGGCAAAAGGGCAGGGTTGTGAACTTCGAACTCCAAGTAATAAACAGAGTTTTGGCCCCGGGTCAGAATAACTAGGGCACCAAATTGTTACTTTGAGGCACTGACCCCAAAAATTCAAACTATTAGAACTTACACAATTTTTTTATTCCTTTTTTATTCATTTATAACCCCCCCCCCCCCCCCCCCACACCAGACACACAAAATGTTTTTGTATAATTTATAAATATATCAGATTAAATTGAATAATAATAATTATTATTTGAAAATGATACTTTTTACAGTAAGAAATAGTACCAAATTTTCCAATACACACAAGATTCACACCAGAAGCATAATTTATTTTATATATTTATATTTCTACATAATGTGGGTTACCTATCAACCTACAATGTTGGAATCGTGTCTGTAGAGTACAGTGTCAGTTTAAAGTTACACACCACTGCCATATTGGTTTTGCAAGGCAAAAAAAGAGCCAACAAAACATTCAATTGCTTAGTGCACATTTACCTTTAATGGCTGTATAAGTGTTGATTTTAATGTCTTTGTGAGTTGATAGTATATCTGTGTTGTGTTCGTTGCATTGAAATCCTTCTACGCTTGAAATGTACTTTGCCTACCTATCTATCTTGCTTAATAAAAAAACATTTCCCTGTGTGTTATGGTTTGTGAGAGGCACTCAAGTTAATGCTGGAGATGTAATAGATGTCGGTGTGCCATTTAAACTCATGCAAACCCACCTTTGAGCCATACAGGTACTGTGGCTGGGCATTGGGAGGCTTGTCTCTCTGAAACTCTTGTGAAAACGGCAGCACCGTGCGAACAAACCTAAACAAAGGGGAAAATTGTTTTAAAAATCTGACCATTTTTGTATTATTGGGTTTTGTTATTGTCAATTCTGTTTAATAAGGCTGTGCTCAGCATGTCCACTCCGGACCTATTCACAGGTAATAATACAGTGAAAAACTCATCACACAAGTCAAACCACAGCTTTCAAAGGAACATGTTTCTAAGGAAAAATTACAAAAAAAAGCTACAAATATCTGCTGTGACATGACCAACTTTTAGGTGTTGTTCTCAGTGTGCTGGTTAAAGTCACTTGTGACTTGTGGGTGTGCGAGTAATACAACAGGAGCAGGTGAGAAGTGGAATCACTGTGCTCTGTGTACCCAATCCATCACTCTGAGAGTCTACTGAGAATCAAGCAGACACAATAACTGAAATTAGTTATTCACCCTTTATCCAAAAAAAAAGCTGGACTGAAGCCAATAGTGCATCTCAGTTTCTCAAACCTGAAACACAGATGTAACCTTCAGAGATGGCATCCTTCTACCATTTACGAGCTGTATTCAGACCACAGCTGAGCCCTGATGGCATTAGTTCACTCTGATACTAAATGGGTACCTTTATGATAAATTTGTCATCAACATGTCTATCTTCCCCATGAAGGCCATGAAATGTTGAAGCCATCTTAACCTGACAGTGTAAAGATAACTTTAGTCTTCTTTTCATCCCACATTCAGACTCTTTCATGACCTATCTTCACGTCTATTCTATACAGCCCATCTTGAACACCTCACAATACAGTCATAGGAATATTTCTCACCTCACTATGATTCCTTACAAAGCTCTTTCTTTTGCTCACTTGTTGTCATATTTGATATATGGGTCAGATTGTACCTTATGCTCAGAAAAAATATTGTATTGTGCTATTTGACAGTAAAAAAAAGACACAAAAAGAAAGCGTGATGATCCAACTGCAGAAGGTAAACGATCACTCAATTCACAGGAGAAAAACTGATAAAAAATTGCTGCAGATTACATGCTTCTTAACAGCTGCAAACAAGAATCTATGTTTTAAATGTATCTGAAACATAGCAGTCTTTTCCTGGTTGGAGTAAGCATAAGCATTAAGCATAGACTGACTATAAATATCTAATGAATTAACTTAATAATTAACCATTCTCTAAAAAATTAAAGATGAAATCAATGCTCCATCTTCATTTAGGTGTCTCGTGCGTCGTGCTTTCTGACAAGTGATGAAAGAAATGTTCTATGCAATTTGACTTAATCTCAATCACGTCTGTTTAACTGAAATATGGATGAATGAATACATATTGCATCAGTTGAAGCCTGAAAGTCATGTCTACACTAATATAGCTGTTAAAATGCTGCCTATTTATGACATTACAAATTATATTATTGCACAACCCTGTTATTAAAGATTAGTAGAGTCTGCACAATTTTTTTTATTTCATATTTATATTTCATATTTTATATTAAAGGTATTAATTACCAGAATTAATTCTCTGTGATTTTAATCTTGTATGAATTGCCATGTCAATCACTTACAGATGTGTCAATTTATTACAGAAAAAAAAAATTCAGATGTCCTAAAATGCTTCCTGTCCAAACTGGGCTTTAAAAATATTTATTTTAAACATAAATAATAATAATGGATAAGTAACTTTTAAATAAACCTTGGGCACTCCCTACCCACCTGTTCGTGGAGCCATTGTAACAGTAGTTGGGCAAGAAGTCATAGTTGAGTTCCCAGAAGACATGGAGAGTGATTCTGCCATAGGGCGCAGATACATTGTGGTTTGCCTCACGGAACATGGCGTCGATACAGTCCAATGTCAAAAACTTACTGAGGAGCTTATGGGTCATCCGGTTAATGTCCAACAATCCCTCCAACTCCTGATCAATGACAGAGAAAAGAAGAGCAATTGGAACAAAAAAATACCCTTCTCACTTTCTGACACATTAATGACATTTAACAATGCATTTCTATTCAGATGCACACACAGACCTCCAACAACAATTTGTATGATACCGATAATGAGCTTTGGAACAATTTCATGGCTTTTTGGAATGCATGCGTCACAGTCAGATGTCTATTCAAAAGTATATACATTAACGTGCACACACAAACACACAGGAAACAAACATGAATAAAATTATTCACTAGGCTAAATTATTTCTGCTGCACTGAATTTCAGTTTTCCTGTGAGAGATGGCCTCTTTTTTATTAAAAATCCTGAACCGGCAAATATCCAGCAAATTTGCACAGCTAAAACAAGCTGAGAAAATTCAGGGTCTCTGTATGAGAAAATGAAAGCTGCAAATTTCCATTAAAAAAACAGATTTTAAAGGATAAGACACCATGATGGAAGTGAGGTCCTCGCTCTCAAAGCGGTTGATGGCGAGCTCTAGGGATTTGTACAGTGCTGAGGACACTCGCTGGGTGATCAGACGGTTCAAGTCAATCGATCGTCCAAGGAGCTGCAAGAGAAAAGGAAAAAACAGGATGAGTGGACTTAAAAAACACCATTAATAAACAGTAATGAAAATGTAAACAGAAGAGCAGCTGTCCTTACCTGGACATGTCTCTGTTTGAGAAGTGTTTCGTAACGATTGGAGGAAGGCCATGGGATATTGGCACCCTGATTCTTACATTCAGCTCTTAGTCTCTTATCCAGAAGGAGACTGAAAATAAAGCACATTTTTAAGTCCCCAAAGTAACTTGCAGTACTACTGAAAAAGTGTTACATATTTGTTCTGAAAACAGATCCTGTCCGAATAAGACTACAAACATAGTTAACACACCTTCCGGCAAGAATCTTGTAGTAGGCAAAAATTTGATCAGCAAGTTTGTAGACAAACTGGTCAAAGCAGAGGTTCACCTGGGGGAAAGAGAAGAAAAATCCAGATGCACTATCACTTAAAAGAACACTTAAACTTGAGCAAAATAAATTAAATTAGCAATGCAATAACTGCCTCAAAGGATTTTATTTTGCATGAATGTAGAAGGTCAAGAGGGTTTTTACCTCAGCTTCAATCTCATCATAAAGGAACTGCTTTTTAAACTTCGTGAGAGCGTAGTGTGCGCTGTCGTTGTACAGATCCAATGAATACAACACATACCTGAAGACATCAGAAATACTTAGAAGCATATTTCATAAAAGCTTTCTTTTTTGCACACGTACTATGGCAATTCAATGTGTTAATTGTATTTTTGGTTCTCACTCCATCATAGAGGCCTCTTTAGTCTCCAGGATGTGGTCGGTGAGGATCCAGGGCATGGACATCTCAATTGGGAACTGGATGCGGCGACCCATTGTGAGCTCCAAAAAGAACTCACGGAACCAGAGCTGGGACAAATCACAGCACTGCTGCAGCGTCTCTGCAACACATCACGTGTGTGTAAGAGACAAAACATCCCAGCAGGCACAACAACGTCGTATTACATTTCGGTTGTGACGTCGGGTGACCAAAATTCAATGTCAGTTCAACGTCTAATGTCAATGTTAATTTGATGTCCAATACCGACAATTATTTGTTGTTTTCAGGTTGTGTAACCAAAATCCAAAATTAAGTCGACGTCAAATTGGCATCAACCCGATTTTTTTTTTTCCTCCATTCTCACCATATAAACGTCTGTCTGACGTTATACTGGTTTTGTGCCTGCTGGGATTCTTAACATCATCCACATTCAACCAAATACAACGACCATTTTTTAATGGAACACTGCCATGTTGATTACAAATAACTGATGAATAAATCAAATTAAATAAACTTATATAATCTATTGTTTTATAATCTAAAACTTAACTAACTTCATTTTAAATGAAAGTGATTGTGACATGTGGCCAAGTATGGTAACCCATACTGGTAATTAGTGCTCTGCATTTATCCCATCCTAAGTGCACACACACAGCAGTGAACACACACACATCGTGAACACACACCCGGAGCAGTGGGCAGCCATTTTTGCTGCGGTGCCCAGGGAGCAATTGGGGGTTCAGTGCCTTGCTCAAGGGCACCTCAGTCGTGGTATTGAAGGTGGGAGAGAGCGCGGTACATTCATTCCCCCCACCTACAATCCCTGCCGGTACCGAGACTCGAACCCGCAACCTTTACGAGTCAAACTCTCTAACCATTAGGCCACGACTTTCCCAATTATTCTTTTTTTTTTACTTTTGCTGTTCATTGCAGATTGAATGTGTATTTGTGCTATTTATCTTTAAAATAAAAGCCTTTTAATAAAGGAATGACATTCATACATTTTTAAATGTAGCTTAAGTGTCTATATACTTTTTTAGGCCTCTGTGAACACAGAAAAGCTCAGTAATGGGCATTGATGCAGAATGGTATTAAAAAGGTTGGTTAAATAACAAAAAGTATAGCTGTATAGTTGGTAATCATTTTACTGTTGTTAAAATGGTGAATGCTGTACCAAATGGCTAGATTGGTGTGAACTGCCATTTAGCCTGTTCTTTACCACTGAAGTTGAGCAGGTGAGTGTAGAAGAATGATTCGCGATGGAACTTCTCGATGTCCAGGATGGTCGGACCCTCCAAACTACTGCGCAGAGTCTTCTTTGAGCCGCTCTTATCAGCGACCAGAGACTCCAGCATCGTCCTGACCATATACAGCTACACAGAGAAACAGAAAGAGGAAGCAGATGAAAGACAGTGCAAAGTTGGATGTCTTTAGTCTTCGCACATGCACATTTATCCACCGCTCGATAGACAGATTCTGCTCAGGTCATCTTTCCACAGGTGGAAGGATCTCTTTTGCATTCTGGTCTGTGTGCATTAATGTGCTGATGGAGGGCACACAGGTGTCAAAGCTTCCCTGGAGATGTCAGACAGATCAAAGTGTTCGTCTGTATCTCACCCCCTTGGATTCCATCTGGAATTGTGTGTGTATGCGTGTCCGTCTGGCACTCTATTCAAATACTGAGAGGCTATCATATCTCATAGTCATCGTTTAGGTCAAATGGTCTTGAACAAAGTATTTTCTTTTATCTTTATTTCATTAATGAAATGTGGACTATACAAAAGAAGAAAAAAAATCTCCCTTTTGTCCCCCTATTTGAAAAACATGAGACATGAATGGATCAGATTCTGTCTGTATGAACAAGCAGGTATATAAGAGTAAACTACTCACTGAGGTATCGTACATAAAGCTAAAATTTTAGGCATCAATGCAACCCTAGTTCAGAGCCATGAGCTTCTTGACAGAAACCTCTTGTGGCGAAATTCAACCATAATCATACAGAGCTCAAGGCAACGGCAGAAAAGCATGAAATCAATCCACACTAACACAAAAACATTGTCAAGAATTAAAATAAAAAATAAAAAACACGGCATGGGAACAATCCTCAACACATACTTTATCAAATTAAACTGACACATATGAATCTTTTTAAAAATTCCAGCAGCAAAACACTGAGATCACGTTGAGAGGCAGCACCGATTACAGCTCAAATCCCCGAGGCACTATTGACATTCAATACGACACCCTTCCACGGCACACCGGATCAACCATGCTTCAATGCAGATGCTTCAATGCAACATCTGCGGCAGAAGCTTGTGGAAGATTACCAGCTCTTCTGAATGACACTGGGGGAGCTTTGTGTTTGTGTGTGTGTGTAACGCCAGTTCCACATCGCACGAGTAAGCAGCGCATTTTTTTTTTCAGCGCCCATGTTCAGCGCTTTTTACCCCAAATACCATACTTTTACATATTGTAAAAGTTATTGAAAAACTGTTGCTTTAATTATCTTGAACCAAACTGGGAATCATTAAGAAGACCTTTGTCTCAAAATATATTCAATAATTTTAGCGATTCTCATTTGCTTCTTAATTCTACAGCATTAAAAAAAAACATCAGATATTAGAGTTAGCACAGAATCAACTACACGAAAACACATCACTGCCAGCAGTTATTGCCAAAACTTCAAAGGCCTGTTTAAATTATTAAAACTAGAGGCATTTATTAACTTTAAGATTACTTTTTATCATGTAAACTACCTATGTACAGCATGTTATATGCACGTGTGGGAAGTGGGAGTGGAACACAGAGGGGAACACATAGCGGAACACAATCCCATCACAGCATGCTGCCCATATCATAAATCAAAGCACATGACAGACAGTAGTTGGAGAACACCTGAAAAGCGTGACCGAATGAATGATACTCGTCTGTATTTGCAGTACACAAGCCGCGGTTCAGCTGCTCCCACTCTGCATACGCACCGCTTCTGCGCTGCCTCTGCTCTGCTTACGCATCCAGTGTGAAACCAGCGTAACAGGTAGAAAAAGCATATAGCAGTATGGCTGGGTAGGTTGTTTCAGGTAAAGAGTTGTATAAAATGAAAATGAAAAGTGAAAAATATTACATACCGCTGCATTCAGAATGCAAATCATAACTACAGACATTTGAAGGTAACAGTTCTGAGGTTTGTTACTGTCATACATTTTCTGTATGCACAATTGGGTTACTACATTGTCTATGTATTGCGAATTACAGAGTTGCATACCTGAGTGGTGGAGGGTCCTACGGCACGACGAGGAACTTTGATATCAAATCCCCCTTTAGGGTCCTTCTCGCCCCGCAATGCTGGGTCATTATGTGGCTCTCTGCCAGTCTCCCAATCACAGATGGTCTTGCGGATGGCCTGGAGGATGCTGCAACAAAGTCACAGTGAGCCAAAACTAGAGCTGTAAGACAGGAAGATCATTCAGTTTGGTGCTCTGTTGTACCTCTGGATGACATTCTTCTTTCTCTTGATGGCCTGACGCAGCGGTTCTCTGAGCGTCACCTGGGCAAAATCTTGCAGAGCTGAATAGATGGTGTGACGGATTGCGTGGTTGAACACACTCTCCATACGGCCCATCAGAACCTGCAGGCCCTTTATCATGGCAATGACCTAAACACATGCAGACAGAAGCACATCCAGAACACGGACACAAACTCTTCGGAGTTTACTTCAGTCAGTTAATGACACTGAATTACATTTTATGAACATTAAGATGACAAAAGTTCTTGATTTGTAATTAGGGCTGCACGATAAATCGCATGGGATATTTAACGCGCATCTTATTAGGGATGCAACGATTATAGATTTTGTTGGTACGGTTATTGTCTGAGGAATAATCACGTTTTTACGATTATGGCGATTATTATGCATTTATTCATTTCACAACAATTCTAATGTATAAAATCACATGAACACTCTTTAGATATTAAAGCGTTATTTTTTTTGCTGGCTTTTGAAACAGAAATAACAGAGTAACCAACAATACAGCACAACATAATAAACAAAAGACAAAGAAAAGTCCATCTCTCCTACTGGAATTTATGACATCCATGACAGTATTTCTCTTTTGAAAATAACAAATGGAAATAGATCACAAAAGTATTTAATGTTTTCAGTTTGTACATTCTTTACATTTCTTTTGGACCTGGGGTAGAGAATTTGGAAACATGGTGAAAAAAATCTTATGATTACTACACATGGATATTAATAAAGTTAATGAAGTATTACTAATATACGAATAATATTAACTTTATTTGTCCCACAGGGGGAACTGTTACTAATGATGGAAATAAACTGAAATATTATTGTAATCAACTGTCATCCATACATATTAATTTAAAAATCTTTATAATAATTCATTTGATTTTACATGTGGCCTGAGAAAATCATGTCTATTATTTTGGCTGGTAAGTTCATTGGAGATCACACTGCGCATGTATACAAACATTCAGGAGGACACAAACTTCTTGAGAACGCTGCCCCACGACTTTTATTAATAAAATAGATTAAATATCCTACTGGAGAGACGCACAGATGCAGGTAGGCACTGTCACATCTCTCTTCTCCTCACTCGACGATAATTAATTCAAGTAGCTTACATATTATATTCATTAATTCAAATAAATGTGATCTTACCGCACTATTTCATCTCTTTCTTATCTGAAGCGGGTAGAATGCTGAGCTAACGAGCTGTAGCTTCGCCTCAGGTTTTTCTTGCCTTCATGTCGTGCATTAAAATTGTTTAATGTACAGCTAGCCATGCATTATCCCTAATGTGTTTGCTCTTTAGCAGCAGTTTGTTACGGCAATATTTAATTGACACCCTGGTCATTCTTGGTGTACCCAAGATGGTCCCACACTATCGACAAGCATTTCTTTGGTGAAATAAAGCTTCGCTGTTTGGTTCCTCTGTCACAGTTAATCTAACGCATGTAGTAGCCTCCGTGCCTCTGACGAGCACATCATTTTAAGCTGGTGCACCACTAGTGTAACTTTTTTAGTTTTGCGCAAGCTGCAACAGTTCCATTCCGTGTAACAGAAACACTCAGTTTAGCAGAAACTTTACGATTAATTAACCGTGACGTTTTAAAGCGCGGTTAATCGCTGCATCCCTAAAGCCGTATCTGTAATCAGCGTAATCTCCATCACTCGCGTGCCTTTCACAGTGAAGCAGCATAAACTACACAGAGCCAGAGTTGCGCAAAACCATGTTCATATTCGCGCAATTTTTTGCGCATCTCGTCAGTGAACAACGCTCTTGTAGTTAATGCTGCTCAATGTTTGGAGTATTTATCTGTGGGGTGCACCAACTTCCAGGAATACTGCAAAAAGGAAAACATTAGACAATATTTCATGTATAATTGCTTGTGATGCTTATTCTGCAAGAGATGTAAGAAAAATCTAATACTTCAAAGCTACTTCACAAATTTCAGAAACTATGGTCAATCATCTCCATCCCCAGCCTAATTTGCTACAAATATCAAAATCCATTTTACTAATTGCCAAGAATGGACTTGTTTCAGCCTGTTTCCATGGCATCAATATTTCACAAGCACGACAGCATAAAATGTTTTGTTCAGAGAAAAAAAAACATATAGCTGGAACTGACTATTAAAGTGATTCAAATGAAAGGTAAAAACATTGCTGGCCTTGTGGAAACAAAAAAGAGTGCACAGTGCACACCAGGGGAGTGACAGGCCCTGTCTATTCAATGAATGAGGTTCAAGCGCTGTCTTGAATGGGTGGGTCGCTGATACTGGAAATCAGAGGTTAGTTAGTCTTTAGTATGTGCGACAGGTTGTTTTTCTGCCTGATGAGTGCATGGTGTAAATGACTGTCCTCAGACACAGAGCAGGACCTGAGCAAATTCATTTCTGAGATAATTCATATTTCCATTCTGAGCAACTCAATTAAGCAGCTCTCAAGAGACTGGACACTTCTATCAGACATCACTCATTAAAAGAGCTTTTGACAGTTACTGCTGATAGACGGTATTAAAGGGGTCATATTATGCTTTTTTAAAGATCATTATTTTGTGTATTTGGTGTAACAGAATATGTTGACATGCTTTAAGGTTAAAAAAACATTATTTTTCATATACTGTACATTATTGTGGGTCCTCTATGGCCCGTTTCTCTCAAACGCTTCGTTTTCTACAAATTCCTTCCGACAAGCGCAGTCTGCTCTTGTTGGCCAGCTGACCCAGTGCATTGTGATTGGCCGAACACCGCAAGCACTTGTCGGAAATGTAATGCCCCTTACCATAATCGCAAGCTTCATCTTTCAAAATAAATGTAAAGACAGAGCCCGAAAGGGGAACAGAGTCGCGTGACAGACACAGTGATGAAGCTGGTATGTGTTTGCAGTACACAAGCCACGGTTAAGACAGCTGACTCCACTGTGATGTGTCTCGCTCTCTCTCGCTCTCTCTCACACACAAACACGATGCACAAAACTCCGCATTTGAACAGTCAATAGCAAATACTTAAACTAATAACAAAACAGTCGCTGATTCAGAAGCGCCAGATTATCATAGCAAAGTCAGAATTACCTCCTCTCCTAGGTTCACGAAATGGTCGTCCATAAAATGCATTGCTGTTCTGTTGTAAGTATCTTAAAGATTCCTAAATGCATCTACTTCTGGAAGGCCAACTAAGTGCTTTTGCTTTTGCACTGAAACACACAGTGTCTCCCTGACATGGCTGCTTCAACACTAACTGTGATTACTGAAACCACGTCTTCTTTCTTTGCGTGCACATTTGGCCGGCATTATGCAAATATTTCCACATAGTGAGGTAGATATGTGGGGGTGTGTTAGAACGAGCCGTTTTAGGGGGGGCGTGGCAGTCTTAACTTTGATAAAGAATAGCGCTTTGGTTTTGAGACTTTATCCCTTTGCAACTTCCGGGATCTTATCTATGCACCAAGAGCTTGTGACTCTCCAAAGAGAAAGGAAAACTTGAAATCGCATCATATGACCCCTTTAAAGAACTTGGCATGTTCATTAATCTTCTTTAGGAGTACTGCATACTTTAGAGTTGACCAACAAGCATCTCAAGTGTAATATGGTTTCTTTTTCTTCCTTACTCTTAAATGCCTGAAAGGGAGGCACTTTTGTAAAGAAAACAAAAGACAGTAAGTCTGAAGACTGAAGATATTATGTAGCTTTTTTGGTATTTTTGGAGCCTAGGTGTGCCAACTTTTTTTCTATTTCCATTATCAATATTTTTTTGTTGAGCACCCTGTTTGAGAGTTTTTCCAGTGATGTGTGTGCTTTTGTTTTGATTTGATTTGATTGTAATTTTGTCATTAACAAACAACAGTTGAGAGTCACCAGAAACTAGACAGAGAGAGGGGAAAGAAACCAGAACATAATAAAAAAATTAAATAAATGGATCATTACTGATGCATAAATAATAGAACATTTTTAATATTTTTTTTAAAATAGCTTAATATTTGATTGCACACCATAACTTATATGGCAATAAAATCTTCAAAAAAATAACCAATAAAAAATAATTTAAAAATAACAAACATACAAAAAACTTTTCCAGGTTTTGAATCCCATATTTTAAATGTCTACTGCAAGCACAAGTATCCATTGCTCCAAAATTTCAAAATTTAAACCAATTAAATTAATTTTGCACAAAACATGATTGGATATTCAGTTACAGGTCAATTTTATAGAGATTATTAGACTGTTTTCAAGTGATTTTGGGGGCTTTGTATTTTATCAGGCAGATTTATAAGAGCAGCATGAAACCAGGGATCCAGCCATGTGTCACCCACATAATCACCACTGCTCATCAGTTGGAGTTCAACTTTTCCTGGTTGGTGGTCACATACATAAATATGAGTGTGACAATTCCACTCACCACTTCCATGACCTGAGCGCTCCACTGAGAGAGCAGCTGCAGACCCTGCAGAGCCAGATCAAACAGCTTCCTGTATTCAAAGTCCGTCTTCTGGGCCTCCTGACGCCCTGAGCCAGTCACCACCTGCAAAAATTAGAAAAGAAGGCAATGACAGAGCAAGCAAACAAGATAACATAACATCCAACACAACTACTACCATTAGAGAGAAAATGAGCAAATTAATGAACCACTGAAAGCTCTCCACACAAGCTAATGACAAAACTCCAGGATCCCTGCCGCATCTACAGAAGCACAGGCTGCATTCGAAATGAACAAACACAGGAGGAAATGCCAAAACCCTGTATCTGTGCACTTGTTTCAGCAATCCAAGACAGCACAAGACACAAGCAGTGCGTGTCAAAACCCCTGACATCTGACAACCAGGGCTGTGGAACGAACAAACAAATTCCTCCCCTGTTTCTCCTTGTCACCGGGCTGCTGTCACTGATAGCGGACCCCAGTTGTCCTCTGGCTGCCAATACCTTCTCATTATAGTGCTGCTGCCATGTCTTAATTCAATCCCAGGCTGGCCTCCTCCCCTCACATTTCCATATTCATCTGTAAGAATACAGCCCCCGTGGTTATGAATGCAAACTCTGAGTTGCTGAGATTGAGCCTTGAATCCAATTCAGCCAAGGAAAAGGGAATCATGTATGAAGCGAGAGCTGTTCGCCCTCCTATGGCTAATGAATATTTATAAAATCTACTCGCATGAGAAAAAACTAATTTAACAAGGGCAATGTAAGCCACTGTAGCTTCTGATTCTCATATGATTCCCACCATTAATGCACTTCTAAAATATATTTTTCAGCATCCGATAGGCTGAGGCTTATTCAGTTTAATGAATTTTTTTTTACCATAGTTACCATAAGAACTAGAGTACTAGTAGAATATACCACATGAATACTTTTATGCAGCGAGGATGCATTAAATTGATCAAAAGTGATACTAAAGGCTTCACATTGCTACACACAAATCCTATTTTAAATTAACGCTGTTTTTTCGAACTTTCTATTCATGAAAGAATACTGAAAAAAAGTGTATCATGGTTTCCACAAAAATATTAAGGTTTTATAATAGTTAGATATGTAGCTTGAGCCCAAAATCAGCATATTAGAATGATGTCTGAAGGATGATGTGGCTTTGATGACTGAAGTAATAATTATAAAATGTATTCAAATAAAAAGCTATTTTACAGAAAACAGTTAGTTCAAATTGTAATATTATTTCACAACATGAATGTTTACTGTATTCTTGATCAAATAATTGACATTACCGCAACCAAAATTGTGATTTAAATCCAACCCTAATAAGCATCAGCTGCTTTTAATGTGATGCTAAACAACACATTTGTTTTTGCCAGTTTCTGAATCAAAGAACTACTCAGAAAACAAACTTCGTCAGAAGTCTTATGTTTAGAAATAGCAAGTCATTTGGCATATTAAGTAATAGACATTTCATCCCCCAACGTCATTGGCAGCATGAGTCAGTGCATGGCAACTGGAGAGTCTGCACTGCATTTGTTTATAAAGACGGTGATGAAAAGACAGTTTTTTTTGGTTTGTTTTTTTAAACCTCTCACCTCGTTGTTGCTGTAGCGAGCCAACTCAGAAATGAAGCGCATGTGGTCTTCACGGATTTGAATCATCTGCTCGCAGATATTATACTGCGGGCTACTGCCTGCAGATGTGCACGACCACCTAGGCAATTAAAAAACATGGAAGGGTCGGTCCAGTAGATAGAACAACATTTAGCTATTTTTATTTTTGGTGAACTTTCAGAAAATTTGGAATCACGTACTGCTCAATTTGTTTCTTGCAAATGTTTAAAAAAGGATTTGGACATATAGAATTTTATAAAATTTCAATGATGCTTTTGCAATCTTAATTCTTCATTTATTACAGTGTCTCAGAAAAGAGCAACCGGTACATTATTAAACATATCTTTAAGAAAGATAAAGTTATATGAGTTTGGAAGGGCAGATTTACATTTTGGGTTAAGCTAATACACATCTACATAATACACAGCGTTCACATTTAAATATGGCATCCTAGGACACCCACCTGGATTTGTTTTCCTCATAGTGAGCGCTGGTTTTGATATAGCGGGCCAGCTCAATCTGCATGTCACCAAAAAGAGGTACTACCTGCAATTGCTGTAGGGGCGGGGCAGAAGGTCAAATCAAATTAAAATCCTCCAATAAAAGTGGTCAGATGAGACAGATTGTGGTTTACACCAGATATTAGCATGCATGTTAAATGCATTTCCATTTGAGAATGTCAGAAATTTCATGTCCGATTTTATTACCAAAAGCACAGACACACACACACCTTGAAAAACTTGTCAATTTTCGTGAGGTTGATTCTCTTCTTGGCATCCAGTTTGTAGATGTTGCTGTTGGTTCCATCCATGAGATAGAGACCAAAGCCCATCACCTACAAGACAGTCACACCAGACTGAGAAAAACTGGTGTAAAAATCCTAAATAAAAATCCTTGATTTTTATATTAAACAGTGACTGCTTGGTCAAGATTATGATACATAAAAATCAAGATTCACATTTAATATTGTCAGAAGTTTAAGAAATACTAGCAAAAACATAGTACTATCCTTAACTAGAAATGCAGTGGCACTTTTTTCCATTTTTCTGTAACTGTAAATATTATACCATATAATATTTTGGTGTAAGTAATTAAAACAATTTTTTTTTTTATTGGCAAGGTCCCCATTCCATTGATCTCAATTGACGTAAATCCATTTAATATACAACTACCTCCTGCTTCAAATAAATGCTGTTCTTTTAAACTTTCTATGCACCAAGAAATCCTGAACAAAATGTAGCATGGTTCAAGCAAAAATATTAAGTGGTGCTACTGTTTTCCATATTGAAAAAGAGTATTAAATCATCATATTAGAATTATTTTTCTGAAGGATCATCTGAAGACTGGAGTAATGGAGTAATTTGCCTTCACAGGACTAAATTACATTTTAAAACACTTGAATAGAAATGTTATTTTAATTTGTAATAATATTTATCAATATTGCCGTTTTTACTGTGTTCGTGAACAAATAAATGCAGCCTTGGTGAGCATAAAATATTTCTTTCAAAAGCATTCAAAATATATGCTTACTTTGAGTAGCATGTGTTTCTCATTGGGGGTGAGGTACATCTTGTTTTCATAGTAGTCCACACACAGGTTAACGATGTCTGCCAACAGCTCATCATATCCGCTAATCACTTCAAGCTGCTGCTGTAGGGACTGAAGCAGAGACGCCCGTCAATATCAGCAACTCACACACAGAACATGTCTGAAGCACTGCTGCATGTATATGTGTTTATTATGCTGCTATATCCAGAGACTTGAAGACTTTATCCACACCTTGTTTGTTTAGATACTTTTTAGTCAATACATTTTCTTAGTATTAAGTGTTAGTTTACAGAAGATGGTGTGGTACCTGAGTGATCTTGTTGTGGTTGGCCAGGAACATGGATAAGTTCTGAGATTCCTGAATGGAGGATGGCTCAGACATTTTCCTCAGGAACTGGGCAGCTCTGATGGACAGAGAGAGAAAATAGCTTGAAATGTCTGTAAAATGGTATAATAGATATAATATATCTGTGATATCTATATCAGTAAAATGCCAATGAAGCACCAAAAAAAAGTGTGTATACTACAGCGATAACACTGACCAGAAGAATTCAGATGTGGAATGACTGCCATCTAGAGGATGAAAGTATTAATGATGAGGCTAGATGCAAAACTGAGGCTCACAGAGAGCAGTCTGTGGTTACCTCTTGTAGGCGGAGTGATCATTTTTGACGCTGCACTTCATGTTCTTAAGTTCGTCCAGCACCGCAAACATGTTGATGAACTTCCCCAGCGTGAGCAGATAGGCTTCAGACACGAAGTCCTTCCTCCGCTCGGCGTGACACAGTCGACGCATTTCCCCACAGAAGCGATCTATTGCTGTCCTCTGAGAGTGAAGTAAAATGAGAGAAGCATTAGTGTATCTTACAACATCTTATATTGAAATCTAGAAAATAGCATTCATCTTTACCTGAAAGTACATGAAGTTCATTAGTTTAGTGACTTCAGGCTCGAGCACCTCCACTGTCTTCTCGTAGATTTCCACTCTGTTAGGCTGTTCATTACACTTCACCTGAGAGAGGGACAGATGGAGAGGGTCAAAACAACATACTTCCAATCTGTGTTGATGGTGTTGTGATTTTTTTTGAGCGGCTTTAGATGTGACTAATTTACCTGAGGAATAGCTCTTGAACAGCTCCTCCAGGTATACAGCATCACGGCATACTCCTGTCCTTCCTCCAACATCTCATTCTGTAACACACAGCAAAAGTTCCCCCTTGAAATTATAATACACTGGAGCAACTGAAAGCAGTGGGGACAAAAGATTAAAGGGATAGTTCACTCAAAAATGACTCATACTGTGAGTCGGGTACATGTTGTTCCAAACCCGTATTACTTGCGTTCATCTTCGGACCACACATTAAGATATTTATGATGATATTTTGAAGAATTGTTTAATAAAGTTGCTATTTTTGTTTCCTTTGTCAACAAAAAGTATTCTCATCGCTTCATAAAATTACAGTTGAACCACTGACTATTTTAACAATGTCCTTACTTTCTGGGCCTGGGAACATTTTAGTTACATTGCTGTCTATGCAGGGTCAGAAAGCCCTTGTATTTCATCAAAAATATCTTCATTTGTTTTCTGAATATGAATGAAGGTCTTATGGGTTTGGAACGACATGAGGGTGAGCAAATAATGACAGAATTTTCATTTTTGGGTGAACTATCCCTTTAAGGGCCACACTGAAAATGTGGATTTTTTTTCTATATAAATGATTATATCAATTGACTGATTGATTATATTTTAAAATGTTTTAAATTTATTCTCCAAACAGTCTTAGAATAATGAACAAAAACTAACTAGAAAGTAAAATGCAGAAATATTTAGGATTTAATCTACACTATTTCAAGGTTAAAACTTTGTTAAACTATACTAAATAAATGATAAATAACCGATAATTCATAAAAACATTTTAATAGTCAATTTTTCCGGTAGCTTAAATTGTAACGCTAATAATTTATTTTATAATTCAACATTTTCTATTAGATAATAAGTACATAATAAAAAACGAAATCATATTTACAATAATGCAAAATAAATTGATTTCTGGACTGGTGATCTCAGGATTTTAAATCCCAATTTATACATCAAATGCAGCTTCTACAATAAACCTTTATCTCATGATGAATGTAACGCCAAAGAACAGATTAAACCACTTAATCTTAAGATCTTAACAACTCTCTAAAGAAACTTTGGAGAAAATCTTCCCTAGAGTAACAAAACACTCTTTCTTAGACACTCTGAGACTTTGTGGGTATGTGTGTGGCACCACACTACTTCCACACACACTCTTCAATTCCTCAATAGGTGCTTTTCCAATGCATGGAACGGCTTGGTATGGTTCACTTTTGGGGGGTTTTCCAACTAACTAAAAAGTGGCTGTTTCGTTGTCTGTTGAGGAAGCACAGACGTTCCTCTCGTTGATAGCAGAGGAGTGGATCCAGCGAGAGCTTGATGGGGCGACGCGGAATGAAAAAGTTTTTCAGGAGTTGCAGTAGTAGAGGCGGCGCAACTATAACGACATGTGAATAATCCCGCCCACTCTAAAGCGATACTAAACTGCAGTGGAAATGCAAACCGAGCCGAGCCGAGCCATGCTGTACCATGCAGTGGAAAAGCGCCAAATGATGCCAAACATTCCCTGACAGCTATTACCTCTCACTAATAGAGCACACAGCAGATCACATTCAATAGGGCTGGGCTTGATGGACTGGTTCGGACAGTCAAGGTCAACTCAACGGAGCGGTGATGGAGTCGAGGTTTAGTGATTTAAAGAAGGCTAGCTAGTGAAGCTGGAGTTGAACAACTGCCTGTTTGTGTGGAAATGTTGAGAAGATCTTACCATGCCAGAGTGGACAGTGGCCTGCTCGATGTAACGGGCAATGCCTGTCACAAAAGCATTGCGGTCCTCAAAGTTGGTGTTGAAGTTGGGCTAAGGATGGTAAAAAGAAAAACCCTGGTTATGCACTGTCTTCAGGTATTTTGGGTTTATATAAATAAACTGAAGATCTAGGTCAGTTGTTACCTGGTAAATGAGCGAGGAGGGCAGAGGCTCGATGCAGGGCTGCTGATCTGGAAGTGGCAGCTCCTCCAGCAGGTCCACATTGGACAGAGCATCTTCCAGAGTCACCGTGGACGCCATCACTCTAGAACAAAGAGTGATGAATGAATCAGAACAGTACCATTCACAATTTTTTCATGGCGCAATACTGGATCATACTGTCAAAGATGTTTAATATTTGATATCACAGATGGCAAACATCAACATAAATAAAGTAAATGTTTGGAAACTATAGCAACAGAGCAAAGGCAAGCAAGAGGTTTATAGCTGACAGGAAAAAATAAAACCTCAAAACAACCAAAAAACTCTCCCTTATCGTTGCAACTGGGCAACTTTTTCACACCTCACAGCGTCGGCTGTCAGAATGAAAGTGCTCTCCTACTTCCTCTCTTCCCCTTATGGGGTAAAACCTCATACTGTGCGCTAATCTGGCACCATGCAAAAAATAAAACTTCACTGTATAGAGGCGTTCATGCTGACAGTGATTAAATTGCTAGAAATTCCCAACTAGTATTACATTGAAAATAAATCACTGAGATACAATGATTTAGATTATCGCTTTTTTCTCACGGGTCCAGAGCCTGTTCACTGAACAAACATCATCTGCTTGGCTGTGATTGTGTGTCATGTTTTGCAGCAGTTTCACATTTAGCATGGAAAGACAAATTGCTTGTTGCTGAAACTAATACTGGCCACAAGCACACAGAAGTGGCTGACAGACAATTAAAGGATATCAAAAGAGGAAATGCAATGCAAGCCAGAGGAAATGGAGATGGGCTGCTGTGGTCTTGTAGAGATCCCTACAGAATAACACTGCAGATATCCTGACACACATCTAGACATATTTAGAAAGGAAAAGTGTACCTGATCATGGTGGTGCACTTCTAGAGTTAAAAAGAGAACTTAACAGAGAAAAAAAGCAGAAGGAGACATTATCAGGAAGCAAGCGAATAGAAAAGAGTAGGGCCTGCAGTCTATCATGAAGAACAGAAAGTCTCTAGAGAAACACAGTGATGTTATCAGACACACACTGCTGCGGTTGACACTGACAGCTGCTTTTGACTGAGCAGCTGTACTTTAAAATGCAAATCGTACACACTCAATTGAAGCTGAAGAACATCATTTGTTTTAATGTTAAAATCTCTGTGCAATATGCAGAGAAAACTATAAGTAACCGCCACCTGTAGACTGACTTCCTGAAGAATGTAAACGGGGAGGGACTACTTGTTTGGCAGATGGGGGTGGGACTTGTTTGGATAATATTAGTTTTGCTATTCAGTGTTTAAGTCACTAGTGGTGAAATTTGAGATTGAACACTACTTTTGAGTATTGAGATTAAACTGAATGAATGTCTATTACGAAAACAAAATATACACATACATACACAGGGTTTCTGCAGGTTTTATGAAGGTAATTTTAAGAACACAAGTTATCAGCCTAACTTCAAAGTTTTAAAATACAATCTAATCTCCATTACTTTTCATTCATTTTACGAAAGAAAGGAAAGAAAAAGAAAGAAAAAGAAGAAGACAGAACAAGCAACGAAAGAAAGAAAGAAAGAAAGAAAGAAAGAAAGCTAATGTCCTCCTGAATAGCTCTGCTCCAAACCAAGACTTTCTGCTCTGATTTCACCTTAAAGCCTTAATTTGTGGACAGGTAAATTAAGACTCTTTAAGACCTTTTTAAGACCTGCAGAAGACCTGTTTTAATATGTACAACAAGGAATGACGATTCTTACACTCATCCAACGTCTCCGTTGCTAATTCCAAAACGTCATTTTAGACCTAGTAACAGAGGCTTGAGCCATTGTTAGCAGACTAATACAGTTATTAATGAAGTTACGAGAGAGAGAGAGAGAAAGAGAGAGAGATAGTGCGAGAGATAGAGCGAGAGATAGAGATAAAGATAATGTAGAGATAAAGATAATTCGAGAGAGAGAGAGAAGAGAGAAGAGAGAGAGAGAAGAGAGAGAGAGAGAATTATTCTGAGAAACTACGGACTCAGTTCACTTCCAGCGACTCAGCATCAGTGTGGAAAAGTCTGAAAGAGATCACCAACTACAAGGCACCATCCCCCAGCACTGTGGAGAATCAACAACTGGCAGACGATCTGAATGCGTTCTACTGCAGGTTTGAAAAAACACCCAACACCCGCCCTGAACACCTCTCCACACAACCATTCACACCTCCAGCAACCCCCCTCTCCCCACACCTGCAATTCAGATCAGCGAAGACAAGGTGCGCCAGGTCTTCCGGGAGCAGAAAAGGAGAAAAGCACCAGGCTCAGATTGTGTTACCAGCCTGTCTGAAATCCTGTGCTGACCAGCTGGCCCCCATCTTCACACAGATCTTCAAAAGATCACTGGAGCTGTACGAAAAGTCCCTTCATGCTTAAAACGCTCCACCAAAGAAATCCAAAATTACAGAACTAAATGACTACAGGACTGTGGCTCTAACGTCTGTGGTCATGAAATAATTTGAAAGATTGGTTTTGGCTTATCTGAAGGACATCACTGAACCCTTGCTGGATCCTTCAGTTTTGCCTACAGAGCAAACAGGTCTGTGGATGATGCAGTTAACATGTGTCTGCACTACATCCTCCAACTTCTGGACAAACCATGGACTTATGCAAGGATCCTGTTTGTGGACTTCTGCTCGGCTTTCAACACCATCATCCCAAACCCCCTCCTGCCCAAATTAACTCAGCTTTCCGTGCCCACCTCCGTCTGTCAGTGGATCAACAGCTTCCTGACAGACAGGCAGCAGCTAGTGAGGCTGGGAAAATACACATCCAGCACCCATATGATCAGCACTGGAGCTCCTCAGGGTTGTGTCCTCTCCCCACTGCTCTTCTCTCCCTGTACACCAACGACTGCACATCTAAAGACCCTCTGTCAAGCTCCTGAAGTTTGCAGATGACGCCACACTCATCGGCCTCATTCAGGATGTTGACGAGTCTGCTTACTGACAGGAGGTTAAAGAGCTGGCTGTCCTGTGCAGTCTTAACAACCTGGAGCTTAAAACGCTCAAAACAGTGGAGATGATCGTAGAAACCAAAAAGCCCACAAAATCACGGCTGCTGACAGGCACTTTACTGTGCGAGGTGGGTAGTCGATATGAGAGTTCCTGAAGGGGAGGGCCCGGCCGGGAACGAAAGGGCAGTCTCCCCAAGGAGACTGATGTAGGGTCCTCGGTTCATCATCAGACTGCAACACTTGTGTTACAGACACACGGGCCAGCAGATGGAGCATGTACTGTTTCTCACCATTCGCCAGCTGAGGAAGTTCAACCTGCGACAGGAGCTGCTGAAACAGTTCTACTCCACCATCATTGAATCAGTCCTCTGCACTTCAATAACTGTCTAGTTCAGCTCGGCTACCAAATCTGACCTCAGAAGACTTCATAGGGTAGTCCGGATTGCTGAGCGAATTATTGGTACAACCCTCCCTTCTCTCTAAGAACTGTACTTATCCAGAGTGAGCAAAAGGGCTGGCAAAAGCACTCTGGACCCCTCACATCCAGCACAATCCCTCTTTGAACTGTTGCCATCTGTCGACTATACAGAGCTCTGTGCACCAGAACGGCCAGACACAGGAACAGTCTCTTCCCTCAGGCAATCCATCTCATGAACACTTGACAATAACTGTGGATCACACACTATTTATTCACCCATACACTTTTTTATCAAACACACACTTAGTCTACACTTCAAATTTGCACATAATATACCTGCACATACAATTGTCAATTTATATATTGTTATTACTTATTTATATTTTTTTATTCTTTTCTTTTATTATCTGTGTTTTTGTACTGTCGCTGTCATTCTGTTGCACTGCGGACTTCTGTCATGAAAACAAATTCCTCGTATGTGAAAACATACCTGGCAATAAAGTTCATTCTGATTCTGATTCTGAATGAATTACCCGAGTCTGTGCATCTCTGAGCAGTGTTCAGTAGCAGCGTCTCTACTAATAGTGAAACTGTTAAATAGCGAAAAGTTCATCTTCTTCAAGAGCAGCGCAGTTATTACCTCGCTTGTGAGAAATGTCATGTAGCTTTAAATTGCTACGCTATTTTACTGATAAAATTGTCAGAGCAGCGCTGACAGCATGTTTCCATTGTGCGTGTATGTATGTTTCCGTGTGTGTCCGTATACTGTATGTGTGTGTGTTTGTAAGGGAGAGATAGCAGGAGAACGAGAGTATTGCTTTCCGTACATAATGAAACATATTTTAGTTTCCACAGAAACAATTTGTCTTTTTTTATCATATCGTTTACTATATTTATTTGTTTGGACAGTGTTGTGGGTTTATGTTCTTTTGCTGTAAAATAACTGAAATCATTTGGCAAAGTGATGTGGACATGTAATGCGGTCAAGTCCTGCCTGGAACTACTTTTGCCATGCATTTCCCTGAAAATAACTGCACACATTAGAACGTTCTTCAACCGATCAACATTGTAATTATAGCTTTAAAAAAAGTGATTACATTTATGTTAAGAAATACTTTAAGGTACTAATATGCTTTAGGGGTAAATAATGCCCCAGTTCCCTGCACCAGTGACAGCTTTTGTACCTTTTTTAATCAACAATTATGACTTGTCATAATGCAGCTCTAACAGAACCTATCAAACCCAAACAGAAATGCATCTCAACAATCTGATCTTTGACAACGAACTGAGATTTACACAAATAAAAGTGATGTAACTCAGAACTGACATCACACGATTACTATGCCCTTAGTGTGTAGGAACGTACAGTGATAGCTGGTGCATTGCCAGCTAAACGCGCCGGGTCTGGGTCTAGATTCCTAAGGCGGCTATGTTACCTACCCCTTGTCTGGCAGCTCCCTTATTAAACTCATAAACGAGCAGCTAATCCAACCAGGATGCACAATACTGTCCTTATTTCACCAAACAATGCAATTCTTTTTTTTGTAAGCTTGAAAGGTTAGTTCACCCAAAAAATGAAAATTAGCTTGTGTTTTACTCACCCTCGAAGCATCCTAGGTGTATAGACTTTCTTCTTTCAGACGAATCCAGTCAGAGTTATATTAAAAATTGTCCTGGCTATCCCAAGCTCTATCAGTGCAGTCAGCGGGTGTTGCAGTTCACAACAGTCCACAAGTCATCAAATAAAGCTTGCGCATTCATAATAAAACGTGCCGCAGACTGCTCCGGGGAATGAATAAAGGCCCCCTGTAGCGAATCCATGAGTTTTTGAAAGAAAAATATCCATATTTTTCAAACAGGGAAATACCAACTTTTCCTCTCACTTGCGTTATACTTCGACGCGGATCCGTTTCGGCGTAAGGCGTATGACGTATGAGCAGCGCACGAGCCTCTGAGGTATGCTAGTCTCGCGAGTTTGTTTATAGGAGCAAAGGAAGTAAAGTTTCCTTACTTTAGCAAAGGAAAACCAGTCTCTCCTCTTGGTTTATATCGAAATCCTCCGACATTTTTCTTTGCAAATCTTCGGTTTGTACTTCTAATTCGTGACCAGCGTTTTGTTTTGTTCTCTCTCCGCATTCGTCACTAATCACGCAACGCCGCGCGTCTTACGTCATCTGCCGGAACGGTTTCAGTGTATGACAGTCAGCAGAAGTGAGAGAAAAGTGTTTATTATGTTTTTCTTACAAAAACTCATGGATTCACTATGGGGGCCTTTATTCATCCCCCGGAGCCGTCTGCGGCACATTTTATTATGGATGCGCGCGCTTTATTTAACGTGTTTTGGACTGTTGATCAGAAACACCCGCCTACTGCAATGATTGAGCTTAGAAGTGCCAGGACAATTTTAATATAACTCCGACTGGATTCGTCGAAACGAAAGTCATAAAAACCTAGGATGCTTCGAGGGTGAGTAAAACACAAGCTAATTTTCATTTTTGGGGGAACTAACCTTTACGGCATGAACCGGAACGTCCAGTATCTTTCTTCAAAAATGAGTGTGTAAAGGTTGTGACCAACAAAACATGTTCGTTCATATTGTTGGTTTTATCTGTGAAATTTAACAACACTGTAGCTGAATAAACGTCGAGCACATTTCACGCTATGTCTCCTGTCACACTGGGCCCTCCCCCTATATTATTTGCTCCGGATGTTCGGACCCGTCTAGCGGTCTCCCAAACGCCGTGTGTGCTCACGTCGTGTGCTGGTGTGCCTTGCCAAAATTCAACAAGACCTTCTTCAATACAGACTAGAACAGCAATCAAAGGAAGTCTGTCCGTTATGCCTTGACGTTGTGCTGCGTTCCACTCGGGTTACACTCTGCTGCATAGTGTTCCCTGAGCTCAGGTTCAGATGACACAGCTTCGAAAAAACAGCTGACATGCAAGCAGATCTTGTTTTTTTGTAATTTGTTTCCAATGTCCCCGTCCTTTACTCTCACAATGAGCTTATCATATTCGTTTACTACATTAGTATGGCCCTATGATTTCCTCGATGTAGAAAACATGGACGAAATCGCGGAATGCAGTCATAAAAACGGAATTTACTGTAAAACACGGAATTTCATGGAATTTCTCTTATTTTGGATGAATAAATAAAAAACAGGTCAGTAAATATATATAGACTGTGTCTTGAATATTAAACTGCAAAAGCGTCGATCCTCATGTTCTGCAGGTTCATTTGACTACAGAAAATACACAACTCAGAATTGTGAAACATATTATTATTTATTTATTATTTATTCATTTTAGATGTTTACATTTGGAAAAGCTGTGATTCTTGCATAAACCTGCCCCTGTTGGTTTGGCTGTAGCTTGCTTGCCCTACACAGTTACTTTGTTTAATTTCTTAATTCAAGGTATACATATTTTGTTTTATTTGTGTTATTTAAGTTATTTATAATTAGTGAAGTGAAGTTTACTGTTAAGTGCTCTGATGTCAGACTCATTTTGAATAATGGTTTGTTAAATTGTTAAATACCCTGCCTCCAGTACATAGGCCTTTGTTTGTCACATCATTATAAGTGTTTAATCACTATATTTGAGTTATCATTGCAAAAAATGTGTTTATGTATATATATATATCTTATGTTTAAGTAGGCTGTATACTGTATTCTATATACAGAACCATTCAAAAGTTCGGACACACGAATGGGAAGGGTGTCCAAACTTTTGAATATATTATAGCCTACACAAAGAATATAAGCTGATATATCGGTGTTCTGTCATTTTTTTACTCCCCAATATCGGTATCGGCCCCCCCCAAAAAAACCCATATCGGTCAGGCTCTAGTTTTGAGTTTCCCGTTATAAAACAACCAGCTCCTAAGAGAGATGATTCTAACTAAACTGGATGCGTTGCTATTGATTCCATAATAAGGCACTAACTCCTTTAAAATCCTTTATTCATGAATCGCACTAAACTGGCTGAATGTTTGTATGTGCATGCATCCCACTATTATTTTTTTAAGTACACGGTTTCATTTGATTTCTTTTGCTGAATATGGTGCAGTGTTTGTCACTCTTATCTCTTCCTGTCTAACTCTGTGGTTCTTGGTCAGAATAAGCTGTAAAATGAACCCGCATTGATGCTGATTGTGACTACACAAAATACTTGGAGACTGCTAAACCAATTCAATGATAACAACATTGGACATTGAACTTGGACATCACTTGTCATTGGACTGTCTCCAGTTTGACAAGGCAGATAAGACACTGATTCTGAGCATGTACATGAATCACAACCTGAAATGCAAGAAAAACACTTAAAGGTACAGTTCATCCAAAAATTGAGATTTTGTTATCTTTACTCACCATCAAGTTATTCCAAACCTTCTTTCTTCTGTTGAACATACTGATTTCCATATGTAAAATGCTATGGAAGTCCCCAATTTGGGCGACCATGAGTTTCTGGTTACCCCACTTAGAAAAAACATCTCTCTTTCTGGTCTCGGGACACGCGCAGCCTACGGCAAAACTCCTGGTGGCCTCTCATATCTCCTTTGATGAGTGTCCGTGAGGCTCACTCTCATAGACTTTTCAAGGCGGTTGTTGAATTGATCCTCCGTCTCGGCTCTTAATTCCCACGCAAATCTGTTCTCCCTCATGCAAAGCCTAGCATAACATAGTCCAGAGCTCTAACATTACCCCGATTTCAAACCTCCAGTCTGCCGTCGGTCCCTGAGCTCTTATTATTCCCTTCCGTGATGGACCTGCCCATTACACCGGCTAGGGTCCAGTATTCGGGTTGCACCCAGCTGGTACCACCTCATGTTGACTCATAACACGGGTTCCGTCGCGAACTATGATGTTCCGGTGTGCAGGCCACTCTCCTCCGCCACATGACCTTCAACTCAGCGTCGCGTAGCGCACAGAATGAAAAAGGCCTTTTTCCCACAGTCCTGGCAAGTTAACACCTGCCGCTAGTGGCCTTCCTCCTTGAAAATGTTCGCACTCGCGTCTCACCCCTCTGTCTGCGCGTGGTCACCGGGCCTGTGGCGGTATTGCCTATGAATGGGTTGGGCACGGGCGGCACCCACAGGTGTTCCACTCCTCTGAGTCTGGCGCATGTCCCCACGTGTGTGCGTCCCGTGTGGGGACCTTGTGCGACTGCCCGCACGCTCCCCTCCAGAGCTGGGCCTTTGTGATAGCACACACACACTAGTCCCTTCTTCAGTGCCTGGTGTACAGTGTGTGTCACAGTACAGTGTGTGATGTGCGGGCGGCACTACACTAAAAAACTGCGCGGGACTCAATAGGAATTCGCACACACGTGGGGGGGCGGCGAGTGTACTGGGCGCCCCGGGGGGGCGGGGCCGACACAGGGGTGACCGGGGGGGACAGGTCGTTTGCGACCCCCCGAGGTACCGTGGACGCAGGGAAGCATGGAGAGGGCGGCAAAGGGGAATAGACAGAGAGGGCCGGTACTGGCGGATGGGCACGTAAAACTACACGACGGCCACCTCCTAGGACTAAGCACACACACAACAGGAGAGAGCAATGCCAAGATGGGTCGCTTAACGGATAACTGGGTCAGCTGCGGTCGTGGTCCCAGCGGAAAGGCTTGTGGTCAAAGCAAAGAGACCACGTGGAGTTATGCGAGAGATTGGGCGTAATAGAAGGCGAACGGCAAAGGTGTCCGGTAGGGGGTGAGAGACCAGAGGAGCTGCTCCAGTACAGAGGAAAGCCTACTCTTGAACATGTAATGGCTGGAGAACAAGGGTGACAAAGGCATCTACCAAATTTCTCAAAAATCTCATCAGGGGCGAGGCATAGGGAAAATAAAAATAACTTGCAACAGATCGTAGGCGGTCCGGATAAGCGCGTGGCGGCAGACTCGTGCCGAAGACCCATACAGAACACACTGTGACAGCTTTTCGTGGCGCATTTTTTCTGGTTATTTAATGCCAAGGAAGAAAACAAAGTATAGGCTGAAACTGTCCCACTGATCAAAATGGCAAGAAATAAATTAAAGACCGTGGTTAACAACGGTAAGACCAGTCACCCTTGAAAGGGTCGCTAGGTGTAACAACATCTTATGCTACGCAGAGGCAGCAGAACACCCTGCAGCTTTCGCCAGTAAATGAAACTGGGTCGTTGTTGTTGGTGGCTATATTTGTTCTAATGATCGCTGAATCACTAAACCCACTCCGCTGCCACGAGAACAAGGACGGCCTAAAGCATCAGTCAGAACTCAAAGCGGTGGGGCTGCTGAAACGCGCCTCGACGAACATTCCAAACAACTCCCCGACGATAACCACACCGTGGGACCGCGTGTGCTGCATGGTACTTTTCAATGTCCTTTAAGCCGGGCAGTCCCAAACAAAAAGTCTCCGACCTTCAGAATAACGAAGCTAGTTCGGCTACGGTTGGCTGTAACCACCCCGGACAATGTTTATCCATGTTAGTCTTATCTGCATGAATAACAACTGCCAGGGTTTTGAAAGAAATCTGAAGTTACAGGCTCTGATTACTGAAGTTATTGTCTGATTTTAAGGTTGCTCAACCAGTACTGTTTCTGTAAACCTAACCTTAAAATGTATATAAAACCGCACATTAACTATTAAGGACCATATTTTATAGATCCATTCAAATATTAATTTATTGATTTTTTTTTTTTTTTAATTATTACTAAAGGGCAAAATTTGCATCTACTTGAACTCACTGTCAGGGGCATTTTTCCTTAAATTACTACTTTATATTATTTTCACATTCAGCAACAGTTAAGACAACAACTATAGATATCTACAGATAGAGGTGTCAAACCAATATTTTCAGCCCTATATTTTATATATCGGGTCATTTTGCCCCCAAAAGGATGTGCAAATTTATTAGACAGACATACAGAGGGAAAAAATGATCTTCTGAGAGAGTGTATCTAATAGGCAAGCATGACAAAATATCTAATAGGTTATGACACAAAAAATAACTACAATACTTACTGTTCGATATCAGAACATACAGAAACACAACTAACAGTTACTCAGTAAATATATACATATTTCACCGCAACTACGCGACATAACTCACACATTACAAGCTCCGAAGCGTTCTCTCGCGTTTACAGTTCAGACAACCTCGTTTATTTTAATGGCAACGTTCTAATTTGTGCGCAGTCGCGTGCAGGCCCACCTCACCCACGACGTAAAACTTCAAACAACTCAATTCAACCCAACAATACCTTTCCATTCGGTCTCGCACATACTAAAACATAAACATATTTCAGAAGAAAACTACGCGAACGGCGACTGTTTGTTTGACTGACTAACTAACTACACAGACAGCGGATGAAAAAAGACAACACCCAGAATGAAAGTAAGTCAAAGCTGCAAACTTACTTGAGTTTTCCAGGACAAACAATCCGCTTCAACTATTCATTCATGCATTTTCCGTTGTGGTTTCCAGTTCTGATGTGGCTGAGAGGATGAAGGTAACTCGTAAAGCCGTTTTCAGTGGTTAATCCGCGGCGGTTTGGAGTAGTTGAGGGGGTTTGCGGAGGAATCCTGCTCGCGGTGAGTGCTGTCGCAGGCGCAGCTCGGGCTGGAAGTTCCTGTTGCGCTCTACAGGGAAATTGAACAGGAAACTCCAGCGCCGCAGTACAGTGCACTTCCAGCAGGGGGCGTTCAGGATCACAGTCCTTCAGGAAAATTCCGCACTAAACAGCCGTCAGTGTAAAAGCGGGATTTAGAAATGTGAAATGATACCCTGCGTCCCAATGTGTATACTACCCACCCTATCTGCCCTAAATAGTATTGAAAATGACTAATTTCACATAGAATTTAGGATGGATAATATGCACAATGGGACGAAGGCATCGTTTTCATCGTGTGGAATCTAGTGTGAAATGTAAATATTGAAATATCCACATTTTATCTCGTACATTCTACTTTATTTTTTGCTTTTACATTTTCCTGTGTTCATCCATTTAATTTATTTCCTTACCTCGTTATATTTTCCACCTTTGTGTATTTCAGTGCAATATTTCGTGTTAGAAGATTGTAACATGCCTTTGTAACATTTTGTTGCAGTCTTACTCACCAAGGCTGCATTTACCGGTATTTGATCAAAAATACAGTTAAATACTAATTTTGTGAAATATTGTTTCGATTAAAAATGTATTTATTCTTCTGATGGCAAACCGGAATTCTCAGCAGCCGTTACTTCAGTGTCACTTTAGAAAAAAATATTTGTAATCTATATTATTTTTGTGGAAATCGTGATATATTTTTTCAGCATTTTAAGATCAATAGAAAGTTAAAAGAACATTATTTATTTGAAATTGAATTTTTTTAAACAATGTAAAAGGTTTTTCAATTTAATGCATCCTCACTAAATAAAAGTATTTTCTTTTTAAAAAAAAAACTGAATTCAAACTTTTGAACTAGCGTATTAAAAAAACAAGCATGAGGCAGAATTGTATCTCAAAGTAATGGCAATTTAATTTAAAATATGCGATCCATTCAGCACAATGAAAAAGGCCTTAAGCAACCACAACACATACAAATATAGGCTTGAACTGCATACAAATGTAGCGTACAATTTTCAGTTAGTTTATATTATGTACAATATTCAAACTTGAGTTTTAAGGTTTTCTTTTCACTGTTGAATGTAATATACATAATTAGATCACCTGCAAATGAAATTGCTTTTGTCATGTGCGCTTCTCATATCCCACTGCATGTAGAAGACACTTACGTTTACATCCGAAATATTGAGCCATAACACAGGCCAACAATGTTGAAATACAAACAGTCAGATTGTCCACAAAACATTACGTTAAGTATCTTGATGCAGCAACTGTGCTGTAGACAGTAGACAATTTAACACAAGTTTCACTGTTTACAGACACAAAGTGCTACTTCTGTACCATTGTAGTGCTATTGTGATTTTGTCTCTCTCTATGATGTTAGATCTCCTGGTAGAGACAAACAAGAACAGTACAGTAGCCGTCATGCAGCAGTACAATAAATAATCTGTCTTGTGTTCAGTGCTCTGGATTGAATCCATGTTCAATCTGTTAACACTGTTCAAATCCAGCCATTAGCGACAATGCCAGGGACTCCACTGTAAAAGAAAACAGGAACATATGGTGAGTAAAGCAAAATATTTATGGCTTCACTCATTAATCATTGAAAAAAGAAAAAAAAATGTTTTTTTAAAGATGTTATAATGTAATTTGTTTTTGCATTGGGACATTTGTTTTTTATTCTCAATGGTGATTCTTACTGTATTTTAATAACTAATGATTAACTCTAAATATTTATATAAATAAAGTAAGCTGTAAGATCATAAATTAAAAGTTAATACACAAATAGCACCAGTACTTACAGTATTTCCATAAATGTACTGCTCTTGTTTGCAATAAGAGTATATTGTCTTTTGGAGTTAAATACAGACAACATCTGAACAGGGTTAGTGAGATTCACCCAGTTATTTTAAAATGCACAGCACTGTATGACTTACAATGAGGAAATGAGCCTCTGCACACGGCCTTGTTTAAAATAGTCACCAGAAACATGTGACAGTTTTTAAAGTCTGACTCCATTTTGTCAATCGACTCGATTCTGAGGGGAAGAAAGGAAAATATTTAACGAATGGTAAAATCCGAAAAAGGAAGTAAAACCTCATCCTCATCAAAATGAAGTGAAAGCTGCAAGATGAGGACAAGTAGCTAGACCTGAACATCTAAAGAGATTCCAAACATGATGTAAGAGTTTTGAACTTACTTCCAGGCCCCAAAACCAGCCTGCCATCTGTCTGAGAAGATGAGAACTAAATTCAGCACTTTCATGATGGCCTCCTTGACAAAACTGACCTGCAAAGACACAGTAACTTGAATTGATGCATCAAAAATAACAAAGACGTCTATAACGGTTTAAAAGTAAAAACTAGGCCAACCATCATGGGGATGACAGCTTACTGAATTAATAAGAAAAACTGCAATTGTAGCATGCAATTTTATGCAAAAATGAACCAAAATCGCTTTTGTTGGGTTTCTTTTGTATTTTTGACAAGACACTTTTTTTTGCCTTGTATATATCCCGCTTACTTTCTCTCTGAGCAGACATCTGTCATGAATGGTGGACAGGTATCGGTAGTGGATTTTGATGAGCTGGTCCAGATCCTTGGCCTCTTGTACTTGGTGTTGAAATTCTAGACCTGTACTATGCAGGATCTGCGAATGAAATGTAGCAAGGTGCATGTCTACAAGGTAAGAAAGTCTGAACTCAAATAAATAAATACATATTTTATGTATATCAGACCTACCCTTGTCATAATGTAGTTATGCAGGCTGTTGACAAAGTGCATGAGTTTGACCCTCAGGAGAAACATCCTGTGAATCTGCTGGTTTATGGGCTCTTTGGCTGTGCTTTCCTCAGACTGGCCTCCTTCTTGCCTCTTAGCGGCGACTGTCAAATCTGTGGGAAGACTCTATATTAAGATCTTATCTGAACTAGTGAATTGAAACCATCCTGATTTAAAAGTACTGTGAACGCTGAACTAAAATGAGATACAATGGAACTATGAAGTTACATAAATACGAAGTACATCAATATCTGACTGCCATTGCATATACTTTTTGTAATAATATCCACTAGCTTTACTTCTCTCTCTCCTTTTATGACAAATAAACAGAAGTAATGAAAACTTCAGAAGAGAAATCATAACTCACCACTGAATCGTAATGTGTCCAGGCTATATTTGGCCCATTTGATTTGAAGCAGCAGTAGGAAGACCTGATTGTAGATTTTCTGACACTCTGAACTAATAACAATATCAACAGGCCATGGAACCTGGTGAGAGAAAATAAAAAGGCATTCATATAAAATGCAGACTTTAAACAAAAAACTATGATAAAATGATTGTGTTATTACAATCTTCAAATCATAAAAAGCAAAAAATGTTATGTAACCTTATAACTCAGCGTGAGACCATCAAGGTTATTCACTGGCTGTTTTTTTCTTGCAGGGTCAATAGTTTCAAGAAATATAGACAACCTGGAATCATAAGAAAAATGTGAGTCAGAAAAATGAACAACCACAGGATACGGAGTGGTATCAGGCAGGGTTGATTGGTAAACCACAGGATCTCTAGAGATTCATGTGCAGTACCGGCTGCTGTCCTCTGGGTGGCGCTGTCCAACAGCCTCTTGAAGCTGCACATTGAGGAATGCCAGCTGCTGCCAGCTCTCCTTCTCCAGAACTTTGTCAAAGATGGCTGTGTAGAAATCATACATAGTATCCCCAGCCTCCAACAGGAAGTAGTTTCTCATGGCCTGCAAGTACCCAAGAAGCCTAAGATAAAAATTGAGAGGGTTAAGGATAAATGCGCTACAAAGCAACATTGGGAAGTTCATGCACAAAGGATTCAATCTCACCTGTAGTCTTTTTTCAGGGTTCTCATGAGGTTCCCACAGCATTCGATGTATCTCCTCTCAATATGTGGATACAAACAGGAGCGGAGCGTAAGCTCAAATGTCTGACATGTCACAGACTCAGAGGAGCGGTCCAAAATCACATTGCTGCCAGAGAATTTCTCATGGAAGTCATTCTGCTCTAAATAAAGCCTGCAAGAGATAACACACATTACCTCAGTGGAAAACAAGCTAATGAAATTGTGACTGAACAAACATAGTTTAGTGTCTTTATATAATAACACAAATCTATTTTTAACATCTTTGCTCTTTGTGTGAACTTCAGTGACCTCAAATCATTTATTCTGTATTCTGCTGTTACCTTGCAAAATTAATGGCCAGCAGGGGGTCATGGATGTCGTCCAGCTCCAGATGACGTGCTACAATGGACTGCATCTTGATCAGACTCTTCTTAGTGGCCTGTTGCTCGGTAACCGTATTGGTGGGTGAGTCTTCTCCATGCCGAAGACGTGTCTGCACCGATTCCAAAAAGAGCGTGTACAGACTCTTTCTTTCGGCATCTGCAGAGAGACAATTCATTCATCATTATTCACTCATTCATCATTAGTCAGAAATTTTAAGACATAGTAGGCTATAAGAAACATTATAAAAATTAAGTAAACGTACTAAAACACAAAAACAAAATGTTATCATTAATGAAAATGTTACTAATATAAAAACGTGAGCATGCAACAAAAAATAAACTGAAACTAGAAAACAATATGGATGAAGATAACGAAATAATAACGATGCAACAATCTCTATGAAACACTGTAAAGACCTTACAAATTAAATTAGCCTCTCATTTAACTTAATGGTTCTTAACTTTTTTGACTCCAAGGCCCCTTTTGTCTAAGACAAAATTTGAAGAACCTGCATGTAGGGCTGGGTGATATAGCTACAAAATGTATCAACGATATAATGTTTCATATCATTTGGTATCGATAATTGACAATTTTTTTTTTTTTTTTTTTTGTTTTTAAAACGTTTTTTTTAGGTGTACTGTCGATAAATACCAATACCGTTTTATCACCCAGGCCTACCAGCACATAAGCCGTGACATTTCTTGTATCTGCTTTAATGAAAGCTGCTTGTTTTCAAAAAAAATTTATTAATAAATTAGACAAAATAAAATTAATGGACAAAGGGGAATAATCCAAAAACATTAAAGGGGTCATATGATGCTGCTAAAAAGAACATTATTTTGTGTATTTGGTGTAATGAAATGTGTTTATTGGTGGATTATTTTCAAATTAATTTGGATATTATTGCGTTTAAGGTTTCAAAAATCACATAATTTTCCAATTCTGTACATTATGTTTCTCCTCTAATGCCCCCTGGTTGTGAAACAACGTCGAGTTTAATACAAAGCTCATCGTTCTGAAAAGGCGAGGTGTGCTCTGATTGGCCAGCTATCCAATTCGTTTACAGGGCATAAACGAGGCATTTGTTGAATCCAGTGGGGACATAATTACGGATTATAATGACTTTATACTGTCTTTTTACGCGTTGCGTTGCGTCGCGCCGCGTAAACATAAAACCATATGTCTGCATTTGTGATCGGAGAAACAACAAACAACTAGCACTGCTCTCTACTCTGCTCAAAACTTGCGTTTGAATCGTTAGTGGCAAATTCTTTAAATATATAAAAAAAAAAAAAAAACTTACTTACAGTCTTTGAGACAGAACAGCCGGCACTGTAGTCTACTCTAACAGTATCAGCAAACAGTCCTCCATACTGTGCTCACACACTGAATATTTGGGTGACCTATTCTGAAACAGTGTTGTAAAGAGAAACTAGAAATGCACATGACTTTTTTATATTGTATTAATTTCCATGACTTTTACAGTTCTAGAAATATGACGTTTAAAATTTCATTTTTTTTCAAGACCTTGGGAACTCTGGTTTTTAAATAAAAATGACAGTTGTTGAGGGAACACTTACGTTGAGTAAGTGTAACATTGAGTGAAGTTAAAAAATATATATTGTCAGATTTAATCTACAAAGGCCTTGAATGTATTTCTAAGTCTGTGCCATGAACACAGACTGGTCACTAGCTGTTCTGTGACGCAACCTCCGGCTGACGCTAGATCTACGTAGATGCAGTTCATGATGCTGAATCATACGTGTCCATGGATGCCAAGTTACTGCTAAATGTAGCAGCACTTGTACATTTATAGCACATGTCATTGTCAGTAACTGCTACAGCACTGTATGGTTATATTTGACATATTTGTATTATCTTGCATGTGTTTGCAAGCAGAGGGAACAAATTTCTTATGTTATACAGGACAAGCACTGAACCTAATACTGAAAAAAATAGGTCATCCTCTCTGACACTGACCTCTGGAGGATCCATCAGGCTGCTCGGTCTCCTTGCAGTCCAGGTTCTTTAGCAGCTGCATGGATTTGCCAGCCATGATGATCTGCTTGAGCACAGGCTTGAGGAAGGACACCATGGTGTGCTGTCTGCTGCTGGACGCCTGCTCTCCACCAGAACTTCCACTGGCAGCGTCGCTGAGCCTCTCCTCGCTCTCCACAGTCTCAGACACACTATACAGCGTGTAAGTGGCATACCAGAAGTCCCTGTGGTTTACTGGTACATCTTTGTTCCTAGAAAACATGTCCATATATTTATTTATTTGATAAGCAGGTGTGTATTTAGCAGGATAAGGTGGATGCAGACGGTGGTTAGCGCAAATTAAACCCCAAAAGAGTGAAAAGCATCCTGACACGACACTGAGGGGTCTTGCATCACCCTAAAAAGTGGTTTATTTTGCGATAATGACCAGCTGACTGTATGTAATTCCTCACTGTTCAAAAGTTTGGGGTCAGTAAGATTTTTAAAATGTTACAAAAAGTATCTTATGCTTACCAAAGCTGCATACAGTAAAATGTTAATATTCTTTACATATACGCAGATTTATATTACATTTTTTCTATTTTAATATATTTTAAAATGTAATTTATTCCTGTGATGGCAAAGTTGAATTTTCAGCAGCATTACTCTAGTCTTCAGTGTCACATGATCCTTCGGAAATCATTCTAATATGCTATATAATATATAGTTGGTGATCAAGAAACATTTCTTTGATTTTATCAATGTTGAAAACATTTTTTTTTTACTAATTCTTGATTCAAATTTTTCAAAAAAAACAGCATTCAGGCTTTGGGCTGCATAAAAGTATTATTTCTTTAACAAAAAAAAATAAACCTTAACCTTTCGAATGGTAGTGTACTACACAGGCAAGTTTTTTTTGTACCTTTGAATTATGAACTCTTTAGCGGGGTCAAATAAGTGACCGTGAACAATCCATTCATCTACAATCTCAAGGTATGGCCTGACTGTTTCTACCCAGAGAGAGAAAAGGAGCGCCACCTGATAGAAAGGAGAAAAAACGGCACCATTTTGTGATCTTTTTATAATAAGCAGGGAAAAAAAAAGAGTGGTACATTGATAAATGTACAAACTTATGCATCTTATGCTCGACATTGAAAACAGACACACTTACAGACTGCTCGGAGGCCTCACCCACGCTGTCATACTCTATTATGGCCTTGTAGAGCGTGTTGAGTAAGTGTGAGGCCCTTAATACATTGGGCGTTCCGGGCGGCACATCAGCCACTCCTGTGCAGAAAACCCTGTGCAGCATGGTGATCTGAGCCAGATGAGGACTTAACCGTTCCAGCACAGATGACAGAGTCACTGTCTCATCTATAAAGAATCACCACAGGATCAATACTCTAACAACACAAAAATAACTGAGAATACATTTACACACTGAAAACAAATGGTGTAGGATTTACTTTAAACCAACCTTCACTCAGAAACTGCTAGTAAATTTCACATAATTACAAAGAACCACCAAGTAGCATTGAATTAAACATTAATTTTTAAAGTGGAAAGACTGAAATAGCATTTTCTTGTAAAACACACTTTCATATACTTTCATTTCATATAAAACATACATACATATTTGTTTTATTTACAACTTCGGAATATATCTTTTTTTAGAGCGCAGGCACAAAGAAAAACCGACCTTTGGCAATAATGTCTTTCTCAATAGTATTGAGCTCTTCTTTAAAGCTGGTGAAGTATTTATACAGGGCCCACACGAACGCTTGGTAGGTCCTAAAGGGAGGATCAGAGCTCTTCTTGGAGGATGAGGAGGAGGAAGAGTTAAGACCTGGAGGACAGGGCTCTGCACTGTGGCCGGTCACTTCATCAATAAACTTTTGCAGTCGGGTAACAGCCTGCCCATAAGCTGCTATGTGCTCCAGTACAGAGTGAAGACAGTTCTGTACAAAAACACATACATTCATAAAAAAAGCACTTTGAACCAATCATTTGGATCTCTCTTGCACAATTTCATAAGTATTAATAATAACAATATAATTCAAACAGTCTCTCATTAATTATCGTAATAGGATAACAGCTTATTAGAAAAAACTAAAAGCATCTAAATGTGCCTTAGTCAATAATATAAATTAAAAAATCTTTCAATAAAACTGATATATTGTAAATTAGAACATTTTGTTTTTCTCTCTCTCTCTTCCATAAAATTTGTCATTTTGGCTATTTGTAGTGTAATAGTTTTATTAATCAATGTCTGTGTTTGAGTTTATCCCAATAAATGCAGAAATAAAAAGCTGTCTCCACTCACATTAGTTAGATGTGTGACCACCACATCATTCCTCACAGTCACCTTGCCATCATTGTGCTGGAAAATGAAAAGTTTCTTTACACCAGAGAAGAGCCTGAGGAGAGGCAGAAAAGAACATGTGATCTTTCCTGCTGCAAAAACCTTGATATGAGCAGTCAATCATCTTTGTTATGCATTTTCTTCTGGGTAGGTAAACATACATGTGTTAGCAACCAGTGCAGATCTAATCTTTTGCTCATTCCCTGCAGGTTTCAACAGGTTTGAAGCATTCTAATCTCTATCCACATATGTCATTTTCACAAACAGATATGCACTTTCCTTTTGGAAGACATGGCTGTCCAGTATATATATATATTTTTAAATAATTGCAGTTCTATTTTACTTTATTTTCCATATAAGGTTCCTGAATAAAACATGTACCACTCACAGTTTCCACAAAACTATTAAGCAATCAAAAGAACCATTATTACTAATTGAGCACCAATAGTAATTGATAATAAATGAGCACCAAATGAGAATATTAGACTGATTTTTAAAGGATTATGTGAAGAGTGAATTAATTGTTGCTAAAAATGTAAAAACAAAACATAAATAATAATAAATGTAATTCATATGTTCCTTAAAATTTTAATAATATTTTCCAATATTACTGCATTTAATCAAATAAATACACTCTTGGTGAGCATAAAAGACTTCTTTCAAAAACAATAAAAACTAAAATAATATTCCAAACTTCTGAATGGTACATATACAGTATATAATCATACCAAAGAGTTTCCCGAATCACTTGTGTCTCTGTAACAAAAGACTTCTCCTCAGGCAGGTAAAGAGGCCCAGTGTTATACAGGTGCTGATCCCTGGAGAGAAAGAGAGTGATATGCAAAATGACAACATCTACTCTCAAATAAACTCTCAATTAAACAGTATTTGCTTCTAAAATCTTATTAAATCATGACAAAAAGTCCAAATTAATGCCCTTGTGATGAAGCGAACAAGACATTATAAGCAAAAATGTCTTACCAGACATTGTAGAGGTTGGAGTGCAGGTGGAGGCTGTGTGGAAAGCGGGGAGAGTTGGGAACCCAATACGAAGTGACAATATGCTGCTCCAACCAAGCCCTGGAGTCTGGCTCACCCACTACAAAAACAAGACTCGGTAAGAACTAGGAGTCCTGAAAACAACCTTCATTAACTGAGGGCTACTATGAGAAAATGTGCTGATACTGTCCCATACAGGTCCAGGTGACTTGGACAGTCTTGTCATTCTGCTCGTGGTCCTCCTGTGGTGTTCTGTCCACCTGTATACCAGAATCCTCTCTGCTCAGGGGCTGCTGGCTATCTTCTTCTTCACTCTCATCCTCAGACCACTCCTGCCAAAAGATTAAATGATCTGTGGTACTCTGTTATGGATAATATGGCTAACTATAGTCAATATAGTATAGAATAGCATTGATCAGGTCAGGCCTTTTAAAGTAGTTTAAAAATGTTTCATTAAACATGCAGGCGAATATTGTTGTTAATTACTATGTATTGTTATATTGCTGCAAATAAATTATAATTAGTAAATATAATTCTTCTTTGTCGGAAGAATTTTCTAAGTTGTTACAGTAAACTAAAAACATTTTAAAAAATGTGTTACATTAAATAAAAAGAGTTGCCAAGGCAACATTTCTCTTTTTTTTTTAGTTTAACTTTACATATAACAACAACTAAAACTAAACTAAATCGAATAAACAGAAATTAATAAAAACTATATAGACATGTTTAAAAAAAAAAAAGCAAAAATAACAACAAAAATTAAACTAAACATAAAACCTAAATCAAAATATTATCAAAAACTATAATATTATATCAGTGATACTAAAATAACATTGCTTTATGTTTACTTAGTGGCTTGGTTATTTTAAGCAGAATTTGACAGTATTTTACTTTAAATAAATATACAAAAATTTGTATGCTTTAAATATTTTAAATCTACTTCAAAAGGCAAAACCATGGCTCATCTAATAAAAAATCAACCATTTCATTAAAGAGCAAGTATAAATATTTAGATTAATAAGCTGAAAACTATTGACTAATCATTTATATGCCATATCGCCCAGCCTTATAGTATATGATGCTAGACCAGATATGATCTAATAGTGTAATATCGATCACTCACTGGAGTGTCTGGAAAGGGTCCAGTATCAATATCTTCTCCTTCCATAAGGTACTTGGCCCAATCAAACTCGTCTTCTTTCTCTGTAGAAATAAACATTATTTTGTAGATACATTAGTAGTAGTATTGTCCAACAGTATGCGCGTGTTGACACTAAAGAAAAGCCGAACCTGCTTCTTTCAGTCTAGGTCTTTCGCAGTAGTTTGTGTTGGATGGGGAGTCAGACAGATGGAGCAATAGAGCCAGCACGCTATAGTGGACCTCAGTCTGAAAACAGACAGAGTAATAAAGACATTCAGCACATGCAGGGTTCTAAGAACTGTCTGAAAGATGTCAGTGTTATCCCACCTTGGTTTCCTCAGTATTAGGAAGAGGAGAACTGAGAAATTCTTCAGTTAGCCGTAACCAACTCTCTGCTTTACTTAAGTCAGAGTGAACCATGAGCTTCTCATGAATCCTGGGAAAAAGAGAAACCGGAATAATTAATAACAAAAATATCAAAATATCAGCATATCACAAAAGAGTGCCCAGAATTGTTCAAAGCTTCAGACTAACCCATTAATGGAGCGCTGTACATTATGTCTGTTGGCATCAAGGAAACGATGAAACCTATCCAGAGGGTGGAAAATATAATGGGAGTTTTCTTTTGTTTTTATGTGCAAAAAATGAAACATTGCAAAAGGAAAAACAATTCTTTTGTTTTAATTCAAGCTAGGGCTCCAAACTCATTTGAATTTCTTATACACATTTTTTTTTTTTGTATTTCCCTCTATTTCTTCTTCAGTGTCCTTTTCCAAAAATACATTCAAAGCCATTAAAGTGATAAGTAAATGGATGAATAAATTCACTTGAAAAATACTTACTTGAAATTGGACCAGGCAAATTTCAGAGCCATTTGGAAGTTCTGATCTTCCTCATCCTGAATGGAAGTATAATGTGAGATGAGTCTCCTGGTCTCAAGCTCCAGCTCCTTCTCAAACCTGCTCCAGTGAGCCATTCTGATGATTCAAAGTTCAACTGAAACACAAGCCAAAAATGACTGCTTTTGCCTTGTCACAGCTTATTTAGACAGACAGACAGATAGATAGACAGATAGATAGATAGATAGATAGATAGAAAGATATAGAGTTGTATGTAAGCACAAACCTGCTTTTGGTGATAGTGATGCTGACAGAAGCGAGCCGTTGTCAACAGCTGCGGCTAGCAAAACAAGAAACCCATGACAAAGGTGTTCGCTACATGTCAGAGATTAATCGAAAATATACGTGTCTCTCTCGAATATAATCCGATGGCGAATGTCGAATTTAGGGCAATGTTTAAATGAGTTTATTTTATTAGCATTAATACATTATCATTATCATTTCCCCTGTTGCCGCCTCCATCACATCAGATGCTACTTCTGCGGTATCGTGTGAACAATAATAACGCCGGAGGGAGCTTTACTGCCACCTATCGAATAGCCCCAAACATGACGCGACACAACACATCAACACTGCCAGACAAAAAAAAAAAAACATTTGTGCTCATTTCAAATTTCCTCCACATAAACGTCCAGAAAAAGCAGTCGGTATACAAAAAATATTTCATGCTCTTTTGTTTGCGCAGTATTCTACCGTAAAGTATTTTACTATTCCCTAAAAGTTCTGAAGAGACAAACTAAAAGGACAGTTTAAACAAATAAAACATGTTTATAATTGATGTGTCGCAGAACAAAACTGTAACACATTTTGCAACTGCAATGCAAAACTGTATCATCAGATAGCATGCTCACTTCATCTCAACTGTGCCTTTCGGCATACAAACCCGATTCCAAAAAAGTCGGGACACTGTTGTGAATAAAAACCGAATGCAATGATGTGGAAGTTTCAAATTTCAATATTTTATTCAGAATACAACATAGATGACATATCAAATGTTTAAACTGAGAAAATGTATCATTTTAAGGGAAAAATAAGTTGATTTTAAATTTCATGGCATCAACACATCTCAAAAAAGTTGGGACAAGGCCATGTTTACCACTGTGTGGCATCCCCTCTTCTTTTTATAACAGTCTGCAAACGTCTGGGGACTGAGGAGACAAGTTGCTCAAGTTTAGGAATGGGAATGCTGTCCCATTTGTGTCTAATACAGGCTTCTAGTTGTTCAACTGTTTTAGGTCTTCTTTGTCGCATCTTCCTCTTTATGCGCCAAATGTTTTCTATGGGTGAAAGATCTGGACTGCAGGCTGGCCATTTCAGTACCCGGATCCTTCTTCTACGCAGCCATGATGTTGTAATTGATGCAGTATGTGGTCTGGCATTGTCATGTTGGAAAATGCAAGGTCTTCCCTGAAAGAGACGATGTCTGGATGGGAGCATATGTTGTTCTAGAACTTGGATGTACCTTTCAGCATTGATGGTGCCTTTCCAGATGTAAGCTGCCCATGCCACACGCACTCATGCAACCCCATACTATCAGAGATGCAGGCTTCTGTACTGAGCGCTGATACCAACTTGGGTTGTCCTTGTCCTCTTTAGTCCCTATGACATGGCGTCCCAGTTTTCCAAAAAGAACTTACAATTTTGATTCGTCTGACCACAGAACAGTTTTCCACTTTGCCACAGTCCATTTTAAATGAGCCTTGGCCCAGAGAAAACGCCTGCGCTTCTGGATCATGTTTAGATATGGCTTCTTTTTTGACCTATAGAGTTTTAGCCGGCAACGGCGAATGGCACGGTGGATTGTGTTCACCGACAATGTTTTCTGGAAGTATTCCTGAGCCCATGTTGTGATTTCCATTACAGTTAGCATTCCTGTATGTGATGCAGTGCCGTTTAAGGGCCTGAAGATCACGGGCATCCTGTATGGTTTTCCGGCCTTGACCCTTATGCACAGAGTTTGTTCCAGATTCTCTGAATCTTTGGATGATATTATGCACTGTAGATGATGATAATTTCAAACTCTTTGCAATTTTTCTCTGATAAACTCCTTTCTGATATTGCTCCACTTTTTTTTTCGCCGCAGCATTGGGGGAATTGGTGGTCCTCTGCCCATCTTGACTTCTGAGAGACACCACTCTGAGAGGCTCTTTTTATACCCCATCATGTTGCCAATTGACCTAATAAGTTGCAAATTGGTCTTCCAGCTGTTCCTTATATGTACATTTATCTTTTCCGGCCTCTTATTGCTACCTGTCCCAACTTTTTTGGAATGTGTAGCTCTCATGAAATCCAAAATGAGCCAATATTTGGCATGACATTTCAAAATGTCTCACTTTCAACATTTGATATGTTCTCTATATTCTATTGTGAATAAAATATAAGTTTATGAGATTTGTAAATTATTCCATTCCTTTTTTACTCACAATTTGTACAGTGTCCCAACTTTTTTGGAATTGGGTTTGTACTTTCGAAACCCACTGCAGATTGAGTAATTTAATTGCTTAGTTATCACATATGTTTATACATTTATATAATTTATTATACAATTAACGTATTTAATAATTACATTGTTTAGCTTGCCCAAACAATGGTTTGGTGTTTCTGTATGTTAACCTGCCTTTTTAATAATATTAAAATATGGCACATTTATATCGCAGTGATTTTTCATAAGGGGCAATTGATATTAAATACATATAAACTGTGCTCATATTTTGGTAGCCCCCCCGCCGCCCTTCAGGCTATATGAGTGACTTCCTAACTATCCAATCACAATCCTCTTATGAGCAACTCCCACTAGCCATTCCTGGCACAGGAGGCGGGACTTACGGCATTACCGCTGAGAAAAAAGATTCCACCCTCTAAACTTTACTGCTGTAATCTAACAGTATTCATCGAGGCAGGCGCCTCAGTTCGCCGAGCTCCGCGTCTCTCACTCCGCTGAGGCCATGAAGAGAAGGCTTCAGAAAAAATACATCATCTTAATTCTAGGATACTCCGTGGCGCTGCTTTTAATTCCCTACGTACTAGATTACCGGAGCAAATCGTCCCACGTTAAAGCTGGATATCAGCAACAAAAGTGTCCCGATCTGAAGAGCACCATCGCCCTGTGGAGTAGCACCAGGACGGGCAACTCAACGGAGGTGGAGGACAACGGCAACAGGAGTCAGTCCAGAACGCATATATACCTCCACGCAACCTGGAGGACAGGCTCTTCTTTTCTAGGGGAATTATTTAATCAGCATCCTGATGTGTTTTATTTATACGAGCCCATGTGGAATATGTGGCAGGCGCTTTATCCCGGAGATGCGAGCAGTTTACAAGGAGCAGTGAGAGACATGATGAACTCTCTGTTTAGATGCGACTTCTCAGTGTTAAAACTCTACGCAGGCTCGTCCAACGTAACCACCTCTTTTATTTTCGGCTGGAAAACGAACAAGGTCATTTGCTCCGAGCCTCTCTGCAAAGCATATAAAAAGCACGAAATTGGTTTAGTTCAAGGAGACGTGTGTAGCAAATGCCACCCCAGAGATCTCAAAGAGCTGGAGAAAGAGTGCAAAAAGTACCCTGTGATGGTCATCAAAGACGTGCGGGTTTTAGATTTGGCGGTTCTGGTCCCCCTCATGCGAGACCCCGCCATCAACCTCCAGATAGTCCAGTTGTTTCGCGACCCCCGGGCCGTGCATAATTCTCGGCTGAAGTCTAAACTGGCTCTGGTGAAGGAGAGCATACAGGTGCTGAGGAGCAAGAAGCAGAGCGACAAATACAAGCGCCTTCTGGTGCCTAGCAACAGGGTCCATCGGGCAGAGAACTACGTCTCGAGCGCGATGGAGTTAATATGCGATAACTGGCTCAACGACATGTTGCTCGTTATGAACGCTCCGCCGTGGGTGAAGCGAAACTACATGCAGCTGAAATACGAAGACCTGGTCCTCAGACCCGTGGGCGAGCTCCAGAGGCTCTATCGGTTCTCCAACCTCACCCTCTCTCCGACCATGGAGAAGTTTGTGTTGAACATGACCCACGGACAGGGCTATTCCTCGGATAAACCTTTCCTCATATCCTCCAGAGATGCCAAAGAGGCCATTTACGCCTGGAGGGAAAGGCTGAACGTGGAGCAGGTGAACCAGGTTGAAGCCTACTGCAGCGAGGTCATGAGACAGCTGGGTTATCAGAAGAGGAACAAGGACAAGACCTAAAACCACCAAAACATGGGTTTATGGTATGTGTAAGTGTCTGAATGTCAACAAAAGGATAAAAAATGCGACTTGGTGTCAACTATGGTCCCAGAACTTAGTGAGATAACAATGTAATTGGGCACCGTGATGACCAAGTATATCACACTTTACATTAGTGTTCATTTTGCAATATTATTGCAGATTTACAGAGTGATGGATAGTTAACTTCACCCAAAAATGGAAATTCTGTCATCATTTACTCACTCTCATGTTGTTCCAAATGTGGAAGCCATTGACTTTCATAGTATTTTCCCCCTATACAGTGGAAGTCAATGGTTGCTGTCAACTTTTTGGTTATCAACATTCTTCAAAATATCTTCTTTTGTGTTCAACAGATGAAAGAAACTCATACAGGTTTGGAACAACGTGAGGTTGACTAAATGACAGTATTTACATTTTTGGGTGAACTATCCCTTTAACGCCAACAGAAAAGTTCTATGGTTTTTGGCAAAGAAGCCATTGCAAAACACATAGTATAGTATAGCAACAACTAGTATAGTCAAACGTTTGGGGTCAGTAAGTTTATTATTATTAATTACGTTTATTCAGCAAGGACAAATTCAATTGATCAAAGTTACAGTATAGACATTTATATTGTTAAAGTATTTCTACTCATGCTTATTTGCTATTATAATGCTATTTTTTTACTTTTTTATTCATCAAAGAATCTATCACACTTGCTACAAAAGTATTACCCAGCACAACCGTTTTCATCATTGATAATAATAATAATAATAAATGTGTCATGAGCACCAAATCAGAATGATTTCTGAAGGATCATGTGACACTGAAGACTGGATTAATGCCTATTCCTGTTGTCACATAGAAAATGCTTTTAAATTGTGATAATACTTAACAATATACTGGTTTAACTGTATTTTTGATCAAATAAATGTAGCTTCGATGAGCATAAGAGACTTCTTTAGAAAAAAAAATCAAATTGCCACCCCCAAACTTTTGAACTGTATTATGGCACTGCCACTGTACAGTTTTATAAGGTAACTGAATTTATACCAGTATATGCATCACAGCATTCTTTGAAAGCCATATAAATACCATGGTATATATTAAAGTACCATACTATTACATCTGAGGAAATGCAGTTACAAAAGTACAGAATTAATACGTGTTATTGTTTTGTAAAGCTGATTTTAAATCTAAAAGAAAAGTACTATGGATTATATATACTCTATAGTATACTATACTTTTAGGGGAAGTGCCCTTCATTTATTGTAATTAATGATATTTACATGTAATATGTGTAACAGAGTCAACTGTCTTCTACTACTCTTTATCAGGTCAAACAGATGCGTGCAAAATGCAAAATGGCATCCATGATAAGATGGGGCATGTTTTCTGCTGCTTTAGATTAGCGCTGAGTTAAAATTTATTAGATGGGTGAGTTTTACATTCAGCTAGCACGACTACACATTAATGCTTCCACCGGTAGATGAGAAGAGTGCGAGTCCAAGATTGATTATGCAACACTGCAACTAGTGTAGTTGTAAAGATGTACATTGATTTTATCGGCAGTGTGCTGTTATGCAGTAGCTCTATGTGAATGCCATGCACATACACGGAGTGACTGACAGCTTTATAACAAAGGTTGAAGGTGTCAGTTCTGATCTGTATCATGATACATACAATCTGTCTTCAGAGAACCAAGTTTGATTTTATAATCTTCAGCGACCTCGTGAGAAAAGAAAACGTGATGTTTTATAAAGTTATAGCTTTCAGTTAGATTCTCGTTTAGCTAAAATGTGTCAACATCATCGATTCACAAATGCAAAATTGTATCTTTTTTTTGGGGAACACTTTACAAGGTTCAATTTAGGTAATGCATTATATATCATAAACAACAGGTTTTAACTAGATTAATGATAATTTATAAATATACCATCATTTAGTGTTAATGTTTGTATTTGTAGAAATGTTAACCAAGATAAATGCTGTAAATATAGTGTTTGTTGTTATATTAGCTACTTTTAAGAACTGATGTCAACATACAAGACGTTGGATTCAAGTGTACCATTTCAGTCAGTGATTGTAAAAACACTGTCGAGGGCAGAATCAGTGCACTATACTCAGCATTTAATGATCATGAGCATTAAAAAGAGACAATAGGAGAGTCAAGTTTAGCCGGGGTCATTGATCCAGTTTGAAACCAATAGTACAAGGTGCCAGTGAAGTCATAGGGTTAATACTGTCCTCTTGAACTCAGGGAAGTGGAAGCTATATGGTGGCGCCATTTTGTCATTTCCAAACAGACCTGGGTCAGCAAAATGACCAGTTTTACTTTTACTGTAGCCGATATAATGGTTAAAAGTGCTGTAAGTCAAATCAGCACAGCATATCATAAATATCCTCTCAGCACTGTGACCTGTGAAAATATCCGACTGCGGTATGTGTCAAATCAATTAGCCATCATGCTCGAGTCTGATTTCATGGCGAGGCTTGTATAACAGAGCGATGGATCATGATACAGGCTTCTTTGTTATCGCTATCAGCGTCATGTGATGAGGGGGACTGGTGTGACCTAACAGACCGACCACACGTGGTTGGAACAGGCTTAAATAGGGACTGCTTTGTTTTGGTTAGTCCCTGGAGGGACCAGTGCTCCCTGAGCTGAGTGAGCTCTAAGTGTCCCTCAGTACCAGATGAGACAACCTCCAAGACCTAGCACTCATCACAACCTTGTTTTCAAATATGTCTTGAATAACATATTTTTGAAAAGTTTTGATTGCTTGGGCGTCACAACAACAAAAAACTAGTAATTAATTAATGATCTAATATTTAATTATATAAATGTCAGATTGTTTAATAATATTTGGACTTTTATTGTTATTATTGGTGTAATAATGTAACAAATGTTTTAATAATAATGATCTTAATAAAAATAAACTAAAACTAATAATATATTAATATCCTATTATTAGATCTAAATCATTTAGATTTATTTACACATATTATAACTTGTATAATGTGTGTTGGGAGGGTTAATAAGAACACAAACGCCTTTTAATGTATTAATTTATCATTAATCCAACATCATTTTATTAAATGTGGTAATTATTGTAATACATGTACATAACAAAAACTATCAAAAATGACTTGTGATCTGTTTGGGGTGGTAAAATAAACAACATTAGTATATTGATGATATAATTAATCTAATGTAGGATTAATTATAAATATCAGATTAATTACATAATAATATTTTAACATTATTACCATCATTATTGTATTAATGTAATAATGTAATTAAAATATACTACTACTAATAATAACGCATTGTCTTTTACAGGGATAATAAAAAATACCAAAAGAAACAAAAAAAAGATTATAATCTAATATTAGATTATTATATTTAAATACATTTATAGTCATATTAATATAGTATAATATAATATAGCTATTCATATCATACTAATAACTATTAAAGTAATTTTAGTTTTTAGTATGAGTAGGCCTATAGGAACACCGCCACGCCGAATATCTGTGACAAATACTACCGATGCAGAAATGACACACTGTACTTTTATGACTAAACTTTGTTGACATTCTATACAAAATCATTGTTTTCAGTAAACATCCCAATATCTCCTGTCCATATCAATAACAAAGTTATGTTTCCCTCTTTGCTGTAGAAACCTGATGTGCTGGAGGAACAGGAGGACAGAGGGGGAACAGCCTGATATGAAGCTACGACACACCGATGGAGCTGAGGAGCAACACCCCGAGATCTCCCTCACAGTGCCGTCACGGGGCGCAGAGTAGACGACAGAAGAGAGACACTCACAAACCCATCGACCTCAACTGATACTGACAAGACTCCTGTAAGAAAAAGACTAACAATAACAAGAGGGGAAACACGTTCAGCACGGCTTGTGTCCTGACAGCCAGATTTCATCCGCAATAATCCCTGCCCAATCCCCAGCAGCCCATAATCAGACACACAAGACCAAGTCTTTACGTGCACTCGTGCTGTTACACATGCACCAGGCCCGCAGACAGACAGACATCCCACTGAGTGTTCAGTTCGCTGGGAGGATTTCATAATGAAAACATTCCTAGGCATTCCTGTATTCATCATCAATGTATGAAAAGAGCATTATGCATCAAGGATACTCCAGTTTCTGTGGTACTGCCCAAAAAAACATGAATGAAGAACTTATCTGTGAAGCACAAAGAGCAATTCAGTGAACTGAAGATCTAGAGAAATTTAAGGGTGGAGAAAGAATTTTCCCCCAAAGGAAATTCTGATTTCTCTCCCCTAAGTCTCAGCACTCCCACTGGTGTGAGATTTCCCAGTTCCCCCCGGACATCACCAGTTTGTTCTTTTCGTACGAAGTCTGCACTGGGCTGTTAAGACTGTGCAGAATGTTGTGTTAATTTGTGTATGAACAGGATAGGATTGCAATTTGAATAGTTAAATAGGCAAAATGTCTCATCTAAAACTAAAACACACAATCATTCTTTGAGGATACAGGTGTTTTTGTGCTTTTACTGCTCAACAACATTGACACTTTTATCATTTTGTTAACGTCATTTTGTCATTTTAAACACCATTCACTCTTAAGTTACATGAACCATCAGAATACATGAACAAATCCGTTATTTATAAATAAAATGTGTACATACTTTTTTGATGTAAACACTAGTTTTCTTGTTTTATTATTCTTCTTATTTAATGACATAAATAAACCAAATACCGTACTTAGGTATTGCTACTGCAGCCCACTTTGATACATTGGCTATTTTTTACAAACATACAGTTGATAAACTACAATCCATACCACAGTTTTTTCACATTATTTAACAGGCTGAGTGCATCTTAATAGAGATTCAAATGGGAAAACGGAGCGTTTTGGCATTTCATACATCACAGACAAAAAAATGGCAGCTTGATTATGGATTTTTGTTGTTTGTTTATATACTGACACGCAGAACAGCAAGTAAAAGATGAATGCTGATACATATCCTAAAGGAACACACAAATCCACCATAGTATGGTCAGAAAGAAAAAAAAGCTATCAGGTTGAAAGAGTCATTCAGAAGAGGAGTGACTTCTTAGCCGGATTACATGCGAAATCTTGCTACAGCCGGTTTAAGGTTCTGCGCCTCAAATGGCGATTGTCACGAAGCCCGTGAGGCTCATTTGCTAGCTGAAACGCCACATAAATAGTGCAAATCTCCTTGATTCACATTTATGTTCTTATCAGATGTTGAACTATATTCCGTAGAAGTGACAACTCAAGCAAACAGACAGGCGCAAGTGCAGACCATTGTAAAGGTTACTGAATGGAAAGAGTGCAAAGTTAGTTTATTGTGTCGAGTATAAATCGGAATGAATGATGACTTAGTAATTAACTAAACTCTTGGACTTTAGACTTGCATTCATTAACATTATTCTTTTCTAGACACGGAGGATGGAAGGAATGCACATTGGCGGTTACTGGCACGAGGCCACCCGTTTACTGTATGAACAGATAAAGAGCCAGGTCAACATCATGCCAAACACTCCAGATTCCTGATTTAGGAATCGCAGACTGCTATACAGCAACAACTCATACATATGGAAAGATCCACCTTCAAGAACATTCTAATGTGAGGAGGCGCAAAAGGAATGTTTGATGCAGATATAAAGACTCCTTGATAATTACATCGTTCTGCATCACAAATTCTGGCTGAGAGTGTGCAAGTGGTTAATATGCTAATATAATAAAGCAAAACATGCAAGGACTGCAGCTAATGTGCATGGCTCATGCACTCTTGTTGCATCCAGCTGTCCCACTGCTGTGCAGGTCAACATTCATATTTACAACGACCGGCTTGTCAACTTGGCATTCGTACAACCAAGATATTGCAGGAAGTGTAAACTCCAACTCGCTAGGGTTAAGTATTACAAGGTTCCCGTATGCAGTCATGAGATGAGCGTGCACTTGTGTCAATGTTGCCATTGTGTTTGTGAGCTTTCACGAACACCACTGCCATGGAATATTTACAAACTTTATGAGCTGCACGCTTATTTGCCTGATGGGAAAGACGAGCATTTAAATGCAAATTATTACCATAATAATGGCTGTTCATGCAAAGAAAAACTGGCTCAGTCATATTTGTCAATCATATTTCTAGCTTGTAGCAGCATTTCTAACAGAAAACTAAAAATGACTAAGCTAAAATGTTAATATGCTGCGGGCAGTGTGTGTGAGAGATTGTATGAATGTGAATGTGAATGTTAAGGGCAGCAGAGATCGTTCGGCATCAATCCCTCATCATAAATGACAGCAATAAGGACAATCAGTGTTTTTCTTCTACAAATCACATTTTCAGGGGCAGACACAGAATCGGAGTCTGCCACAGCATCAACTGTCGCCTCCGTTTCTCTGAGAACAAACCCTCCTGATCTCCCTTGAGTGTTCAGACCCCCTGCATGAGATCTTTGGAGGGGTCGTGGGTGGTCCGATGGATCAATGTACAAGGAAAGTGGAGGTATGGAGCGCAGGGAGGCGTGGTTTAAGGTTTGGGAGGCGGTGTCAAGCATGGTCCTCCATGGGGAAAACGAGACGTGTGCCGCGGCTCAAGAGCTCATGTTCACGCGTGTCCAGTTCTCGCTCTAGAGCGTCTTCTGACGTGCTGTCGCTGCGTTTGCCATTCACACCCCAGCTGCCGCCCGATCCTTCGGGGCCGGAGGAGGACGAGGCCCCGTTGGCTGTGATGGCTGTGTCGCCATAGGTCAGCGCCAGGTCTCCTTCGTTCAGGATGAGGTCTGAGTCATTGTCTCGCAGCGGCTCGTGGTTCTGCGGAGCACAGTGACAAGTCGGACATGAAGGGAGGAGGACGGGATGGCTTCACCCCAAACACACACACACACACACTGTTCAAGCTCAGCACAAAGGTTCATGAGGGACACTGTGGAGTCACAAGAAGACAGGATAAAGAGAGAAATACACTTAAATGTCCTTGTGCAAAGGAAAAAAATCAACACTTTCCTGTGTGTAATGCAGCCTTCAAGTGCCAATGGGAATATTGTAATTACAAGTTGTGTACACATGAATGACCAACAAATTCATATTTAGAAATGGAAACACAATATTCACAATGGTATTTAAATAGTAAAATTGTGATATTAGAAGGGTCGTGTAGATGGTAGCAAATACTTTTGTCAAGTTATGTCTTGAGATTTAGAAATAAAGGGGGAAAAAATGCTTGACTTGTAAAAAAAAATAAATAAAAATTAATTCATTAAAAAAACAATAAAATAATAACTAAAAGTCCTTGAGATTTTAAAAAACCATGAGGAGAAAAAAGGGGAAAGAGTCTTGAAATTTAAAAATTAAAACTTGATTTTAAAAAAGATTTTCTTGAGATTTAAAAAAGATTTTGTCGTAACCACGATAAAAGCGGGTTGGGTTATAATGTTAAATTGTTGAAAAATAATGCACACCCTTTACGTTTTGGCTATATTACAACATCATTAATAATTACTATCATATACAACAGAGCTTATAAACACGTGATGTAAAGTAAGATAATGACTCGCATGTCGGGTTTGCTTTATGAAAATTATTTATTTATAAGAGATCGTCATGCATAAATTATATCGGTTTTGTAAAAGTGACAGACATTTATTACTGCTTTCTGCACAGAAAAAAAAGACCATTTGCTGTAGATCATCTTTTTGTATTTTTGTTAGTTTTTTAGACTACCTTGTTTCCTATCTTGAACGCGAGTTATCACAATAATAAGCAACACAAATGTAGGAGCTTCCCAGGTGGACTTGAAGGCAGCATAAGCTATGACTGAAACAGCAAATTCACACAACTCTGTTTATATGATGCATATGTAACAAACATTCTGCAATAAAGCATCTCCCACAGTTTAAAGACTCGCCATTCACAGATCACTGGGTTTAGTGATACTACACAAAATCACTGCTGGGTGCTATTGAAAAGGGTTTTCACTCAAGCACAATTACACCAGAGGATTACACTGTGTGCCACAGATCAAAACTAAACTCTGTTACGCAACAGTTAGCTTCACATATAGCTGCTGCTAAATCCTTTGAGAAGGATCTAAATAATGCCTGTTCCATGTTAATGGTTTGAGATGGTGTGATTTAGTTCGTGAAGATCACGTTTAAGCTCTCAAAGGCTCTAGGCTCTAGACCTGCACTCCTTCCTTCTTATTCAGTTCATTCATATTCAGTTCATCATTATATATATACTGTATATGTAAACAAAAACTTTTATTTTAGATTGATTCATTGTTTGACAGCACTAATTATATATATATATATTTTATTGATTGATTTTTTTGCATAATGACCATTAAACTGGATAATTAATCCCAGGCAACATTTTCCTGGTATCTTTCTTCATACATGCTTTCAACTCAAGTCAATATTTCTTGGCCGTTTTTGTTTTATCTGCCACGCGCGGTTTTTGTAATAGAGGAATATTGTATCGTTATAGCAGTCATTATGCAAATGATCCTTTTACTGTTTTGCACGAACCCACAGCTAACAGCATACATTTACACGGTTTTTTGCAGTTTTTATGTAGGTAAAATTTAAGACCAGTACAGAGAATTTTAGAAATAATTGTGACCCTGGACCCAAAACTCATAAGGGTCAATTTTTTCTAAATCTTATAATATTATATTGAATAAATAAGCTTTCCAATGATGTATGGTTGTTAGGATAGGACAATATTTGGCCGAGATAAAACTATTTGAAAATCTGGAATCTGAGGGTGCAAAAAAATCTAAATATTGAGAAAATCGCCTTTAAAGTTGTACAAATGAAGTTCTTAGCAATGCATATTACTAATCAAAAATTAAGTTTTGATATATTTACAGTAGTAAATTTACAAAATATCTTCATGGAACATGATCTTTACTTAATATACTAATGATTTTTAGCATAAAAGAAAAATCAATAATTTTGACCCATGTATTTTTGGCTATTGCTACAAATATACCCCAGCGACTTAAGACTGGTTTTGTGGTCCAGGGTCACAACTGAATACAACACAAAACATGAATATAGTATTAATATGGTTAATAATGTCTTGTATTAGCAACACTTCAAAGTTCAAATATACAACTTTAATTAAAAAAACTACTTTAATTTCTTACTACTTTAATTCTGATCACACTGCAAAAAGGTTTTTAACCAGTATACAGTATTGTTTTTGAGTTCAAATGTCTAAAGATTCTTAAATCAACATACATTTGTTTGTTTTATTAGAAATTGATCAAAATGAAGTAAGTTTGATTAAACAAGAACAAACAAGAACTTAATTCAAAGAGGAAAATCATTTAATTTTGTTCAATTTCTCAACAAAAAAAACATCTTTAATTTGCATCTGTAAATGTATCTCGATTTAAGGACATTTAGATATTTATATTGGAACATTTAATACTTGACTTTACGAATTTAAAACTTTTAAGGCCTTAATTTTTGGAAGAGCAAATTGAGACTTAAGAACCCTACACGAGTATGGACAGTTATTTTGTCACTGAAAATGGTTCCATAAGAAGCCAAATCAAAACAGTAAATATCACTCTTGGAAACCATTCTTGCCTAACCAAAATACAAGAACGGAAGTACAGTAAGTGTTGCAAACAGTACATTATCCCATACTTAACCTCCATAAATGAACCATTATCAGAGAACTATTGTGGCTAAGTGCTCTTCAAAATAAAGTGATATAGGAACAAGTTCAACACAAAAGACCTTTAAAGAAAGAGGAAACTGCAAGAATCAAAAAGCCTGTTATTCACATTTGAAACCATACAAAATGGATTTAACCAGACGAACTAAATAACAGCCAAAGAAAAACTAGCAGCAAAATTAAACAAAAAATTAGGAATATGTTAAGACAATAAATCAACATTTTTTTTTTTTTTTTCAGATTTAACGAGCAAGTGACTAATAAATCTGATGGAGGAAGTAAAAATGGAAATGAAATCTAGACGTAGACTGTGGAACAGCGAGGGAGAGCTGGGCTAAAATAAAAAGATGAGTAGCAAAACAAAACAAAAAAAATGCAATTCAAAGAAAAAAGAGACAGTGAACTTAGACACATATGGTAGGTATTAGGAGGACCTAGAGAGCACAATCAAGAAAGGAATAGAAATATATACAGACAGACAAACTTGGGTATTTAGATGAAATGACCCAGTTTAAAAGAATGTATGTAACAAACATCATGACTCGTGTTCTGAGGTAAGAACTATTTTCATTATAGGTCATAGGCGCGGGAAGTGAGGGTGCTGAGGGTGCTGCAGCACCCCCTGTTTTTTTCTGTGGGCAACTGTTTAACTGTTGGGAATTGAAAAAAAAAAAAAATCGGAGTGTCTATTTACACCAAGTGCAAATAGCCCGCCTTGTTGGCAGAGGCTATTTACACTAACTCCCCCCACCAACGTGTGATTGGGCTAGTCATCATTACAAAAGACAATAATAATCAAAGTCAATAATCGTCAGATTCAGTGGTGTAGATGGTAAAGCGTGTGTCATACTTGTTTTGACGCGATTGACCCGGGTTCGAATCTGCCTTTTGGCTAACTTTTTTTCTCCCTTTTCAAATTTCAAATCACATCAGAAAAGCATTTATTTTTAATAAACATGAAGGAAATAATAAAAAAGTTGAAAAAAAAAAATTATCGGGTAGGGATAGGTGTAGGAAAGGCTTTTGTCCCAATAAGGTGGCATCCATTTAATAATTTGAATTCAAATTCAAATTTACACTCAATAAGTTATTATTGCACACTGTTTTAATGTATTACAATGCTGAGATGCAGATAATTGACACTATTATTGCAATACGTAATTAGTTAAAATAGCAGGATATTCTGCTATCTATAGCTATTTTCACGTAGTGTAAATAGCATCTATCGCTAAGAAAATATGCTATTTTCACTTAGTATAAATAGCCTCTATCGCACCTCCCTCCCCACGCGCGTACAGCACCCCCAACCTAAAAAATCTTCCCGTCCCCCTGTTATAGGTCTACAAAAACTCTCTGCTGGTATTCACATCATACCATTCGCTGCAGCTACGAGGGGCATAATTGTGTTACGTGGGAGAGAGGTGGGCGGTCAAGCAGTTCTGCAGGACATTTAGCTCATTGTGACCCAAAAGCACAATGTAAGACTGTAAGATGTTTGTGAGCACAGCCAAGCAGGCTGAGCTACAGTACTAACGTTGTGATGAATAGGGGAATTTGCAGGAGTGAATGGGCCTGTGACTGTTGTGAATAACGGTGTTCTCCATGCTTGAGATCCTGGAACGCCTCTCGGGCTCACCATCATCAGAGTGGCATCATGAAAGGCTCTTTTGTGACCGGGCGCAAACTGAATGCGTCTTCCTTCGGGTCTGTGTCCAGTCTAAAAGCCCCAGTGCTTTTGTGTGTCTGTCTTTCTTTCTCTCTTTTCTTTTCAAACAGGGCTTCACAGAGCAGCAGCAACATTAGAAAGCAAGCTATGGAAACCAAAGTGTGCTGTTGAGGAACTCCGAACAAGCTACTTCCTTAGAAACATGGCAAAGTGCAGTGTGAAGTAATGACCAATCTACTAATAGCAAATAAGGGGCCATTTTGATAATATAGGCATTGGGTTGATTCTAAAATGTATCAGTTTGGATCTACCTTGTTAGTGGATACTTTGAATCAATAGAGTAAATTAAGTTTTATATTGTTATATTTAAAATTGATTTTCATTTTATTATATTTATACTACTGTATATAAAAGAAAAATCTATTACAATTTGAAAGATAAATAGATATAATCTATTTATAATAATTATTGTTCATATTTAATTGTTATTCTATCGAAAATATATAAAAAATCTTAAATAAAACTATAAATCAAAATCGATTCGATTTGAAAACGTAAACAGATATATTTATTTTCTTTTTCATTTTCATTGTTGAATTTTTATACATTTATTTATAAAATAATGCCAATCTATTAAAATTTGTAAAGATACTGAATTACGGATCAATCATTCTAAATACATAATTGTTCAAATATATTGTTTATATAGAAAACACATTCCAATAAAATAATAAAACTAAAAAGTTAGCTTGAAAGTAAAATTTTTTTTTTAATTTTTATAATTTACCTTATTTAATTTTTAATTATATTTATTATAGAAAATAATACAAATATATTACAATTTTAAAAAGATGATAAACCTACATACTATTTCATAAATAAATAATATTGTTCAAAATAATTGATTTATATTAAAAAAATTAATAAAATAGATTTCATTGATTTCCTTTTTTTATATTGATTATCATTTTTTATAATATAATACACCACAGTGGTGTAAAAGTGTTGGCCCCCTTCCGATTCATATTTTTTGCATTTTTGTCACACTTTAATGTTTTAGATCTTCAAACAAATTTAAATATTAGTAAAGATAACACAAGTGAACACAACATGCATTTTTTAAATGAAGGTTTTTATTATTAAGGGAAAACTAAATCCAAAATTACATGGCCCTGTGTGAAAAAGTGTTTCCCCCTTAATCTAATAACTGGTTGGGCCACCCTTAGAAGCAATAACTGCAATCAAGCGTTTGCGATAAACTTGCAATGAGTCTGTTACAGCGCTGTGGGGGAATTTTGGTCCACTCATTTATGCAGAATTGTTGTAATTCAGCCACTTTGGAGGGTTTTTGAGCATGAACCGCCTTTTTAAAGTCATGCCACAGCATCTCAATAGGATTCAGGTCAGGACTTTGACTAGGCAACTCCAAAGTCTTCATTTTGTTTTTCTACAGCCATTCAGAGGTGGACTTGCTGGTTTTTTTTGGATCATTGTCCTGCTGCAGAACCCAAGTTCGCTTCAGGCTTGAGGTCACGAACAGATGGCCGGACATTCTCCTTCAGGATTTTTTTGGTAAACAGCAGAATTCCTGGTTCCATTTATCACGTTCGCTGAGTCCCAACGCTTTAGAAATGGCTTTATAACCTTTTTCCAGACTGATAGATCTCAATTACTTTTCTTTCTCATTTGTTTCTGAATTTCTTTGGATCTCGTCATGATGTCTAGCTTTTGAGGATCTTTTGGTCTTCTTCACTTTGTCAGGCAGGTCCTATTGAAGAGATTTCTTGATTGCGAACAGGTGTTGCAGTAATCAGGCCTGGGTGTGGCTAGAGAGATTGAACTCAGGTGTGATAAACCACATTTTTAACAGGGGGGCAAAAACTTCTTCACACAGGGCCATGTAGTTTTGAATTTTGTTTGCCTTAATAAAAACCTTCATTTAAAAACTGCATGTTGTTTTTACTTGTGTTATCTTTGACTAATATTTAAATTTGTTTGATGATCTGAAACATTAAAGTGTGACAAATGCAAAAAAATAAGAAATCAGGAAGTGGGCCAACACTTTTTCAAACCACTGTATATATATATAATATATAGAATTATATATATATATATATATCTCTATATATATATATATATATATAATATAGATATGCAGACTTACTGATTTAATAACTGTGTGTGTGTTTTGGTCTTACCGTCATAGGCCTGGGTCTGTCAGACATCGGCTAGAGGGCCCAGCAGCCGGCAGAGTGGAGGTCAAAGGGGGACCGCTATGGGTCAGGATAGGCTTCAGGTAACTGTACTTGTGTTAAGGGAAAAGCTCTGCTGAAGTGTCAATGTCAAGCAGACGTGAACCAGGAAGATGTCACACACTGGACTGAAATATGGTTGATATAGATACTTCTTACAACATTATGTACTTTCAATTCCAAAAACAACTGAAAACATGCAGGTATGGTAAAGTCAACGTCATGCAGTAGTAGCTTGTAGAGTACTCACATTAGCTAATCATACCTTATAATTCTCTACCCATTCAAAAAAAAACTTTCATAGACTCAGTTCTATTGAAGGGTTCATATGATGCGATTCCTTTTTTTCCTTTCTCTTTGGTTTACAATCTCTTGGTGCATAACGAAGATCTGTAAATTTGCAAAGACGAAAGTCTCAAATCCAAAGAGATATTCTTTATAAAAGTTAAGAGTCAGCCACACCTACCTAAAACGTCTCGTTCGAACACGCCCCCACATATCTACCTCACTATGTGGGAAGATTTGCATAACGCCGCCCAAATGTCGCAAAGAAAGAAGGCGTAACTTTTATTCTCGCTGTAGTATTGTTGTTGCCGCCGCCACCGCCGCCATGTCGTGAAGGCACTGTGTTTCGTTATGAAAGCGAAACTACTTTGGTTGGCCGTCCAAAAGAGGACGATATCTGCTTCGTCATCCCTGGAGCTGATCCGTGCTGGTCGCTGAGGAAATACATCAACTTCGCGCTGTGGATCGCCGGATCGGCTTTCACCGTTTTCACCGCTCCTTCGCCGGGACCGCCGTTCTCGACCCGGCCGCCTCAGCTCACTCTTGCCCGGCTTCAGCTCACACTAAGCCGGGGCTTTCGCTCACGCTAGGCCGCTGTGTTTTTCGTTGTGAAAGCGAAACTACTTTGTTTGGTCTTCCAAAAGAAGACGATATCCGCTTCGTCATGCCTGGAGCTGATCTGTGCTGGTCGCTGAGGGAATACATCAGCTTGGATCGCTGGCACATTTTATGGAGGACTTTTTACTGATCCTGGGAGAGTAACGTTTGACTAAAATGCCGGAAGTTCTGACTCACGTAAGTACGTTTGCATTTATCATTTGCAACTGGAGTTCAACAAACGGGAGTAAAGATAGTATCAGCTTATAATCAGTAATTAATCCCCACTGGATGCAACAAATGCTTCGTTTATAATGGGTTTTCATGTTTTTTTTGTCTTGTCGCTCTGGGAGATGGCATCAACAGTATGTGAGGGGCGTAACATTTCCGTCTCACGCTTGAGGTATTCGGCCAATCACAACGCACTGGATAGCTGGCCAATCACAGCACACCTCACTTTTTAGACCGATGAGTTTTGTAAAAATCGGTGCGTTTCAGAAAGGCAGGGCATAGAAAAGAAACGATAATGTAACGTATGTGGAAAATAATGTGTTTTTTTTTAACTTTAAACCGCATAAACATATTTCATTACAGCAAATACACAAAATAATTTTATTTTTAGCAGCATCCTATGACCCCTTTAAAACTGTTACGGTATGCACTCAAAGAGCGAGCTTGGACCGTCTCAAAGCTCCTCTGGTAAGTAAATTCTGAAATCTTTTCTGGCTAAACTAGTTCATTCATAACAGCCACAAATCAACACTGACTGCAAGACTTCCGACCTTCTCCAGTCAAAACATTTCAAAACAGCCTCAATTCAAACCATTCAAAATAGCATTGCTTATAATGGAAGCTCCACAAATTCAGCATGGCAGCAGCAAGCGCTCATCTCGGAACCGATATGTGACCCTGGACAGTCTTAAGTCGCTGGGGTATATTTGTAGCAATAGCCAAAAATACATTGTATGGGTCAAAATTATAGATTCTTCTTTTATGCCAAAAATCATTAGGATATTAAGTAAAGATCATGTTCCATGAAGATATTTAGTAAATTTCCTACCGTAAATAAATGAAAACTTAATTTTTGATTAGTAATATGCATTGCTAAGAACTTAATTTGGACAACTTTAAAGGCCATTTTCTCAATATTTGGATTTTTTTTGCACCCTCAGATTCCAGATTTTTAAATAATTGTATCCTAACAAACCATACATCAATGGAAAGCTTATTTATTCAGCTTTCAGATGATGTATAAATCTCAATTTAGAAAAATTGACCTTTATGACTGGTTTTGTGGTCCAGGGTTACATATGATTGAGTCTCAGCCTCATAATCATGGAGTAAACAGATCATCATCCCCTTAAATAGTTCACTCAGAGTCCAGCACACAGATCTAAACAGGACTGCTAGTACGCATTTGGCAGCAATACTGAGGTATTTTTATTTTTGACAGACGGGGATAAAAATAGAGAAGGCGGCAGTAAAATGCAGATGGCTTGAAACCAAGAACACCCAGTGATGGATTTGAAAACATATAATATCTATGAGGGGGACCTAAACTGGATGTCCCCTACAGAGTTAGAGAGAGGTATAGCCTGCAAAATATCTCTGTAGGATGTCCAATAGCATGGTCTGGCACCCAAAGAGAAAAAAAAACAGGCAGCTGGCCTTTTGGAAAGCACACAAGCACACTTTAATTCACTCCCGAGGGCCTGTGCAAAAGGAACCGAATGTTGTTGGGTAGGTTGTTGTGACAATAAGGCAGCACACTTGTAAGCTGACAAGCACGGCTGTGGGCGCAGAGAAAATCGCAAGCTAAGATTCCTAATAAACATCTGACATAAGCTCTGAGGACTTGTGAGTCACCACATGTGGAGCTGGCTAGACACAGCTGTGCAGGAAGCGGATTGAGAAGTGTGTGAGAAAATGTGTGTGCGCCACTTTCACCTTTAAGCATTATTTCTAGCATCCGTGAGCTAAATAAAACCCCTTTCTTTGCTATTCTGTTCCTCTCACCACCCATGACCGACTCACTGAAAAGGTACGGCTACAGTAAACCTTTCAGCACAAAATAATTGCAGTGGACGAACCCTGCTGAGAGCTCAAGAATCATTGATTGCTTCATTCAGGACTCTTTGTGAAAATGGACTGCAGCCATTTCATTTGACTTTCCGTGCAAAGAACGTCAGTAATGACATTTCCAGCAGCTCGTATTGAGATGCGGAGCTCAGACTGGAGCTTTTTTTGGAGTGGGATTTGCGTCAGGAGGGTGAGGCTTGTCAGTTCGGGGGTTTAGAGGCTCAGTTAAGGCCTCAGAGGAACTCCAGCACTGATCAAAACCAGCTATCCTATGAAATCTCGGAATTATTCATCCTTTCCTCACTCTCACTCTGCATTTATATTCATCTAGATCCGCTTTAACGGGTTTCATCAATATGTGTCTCTCTTTTGTCATTGTCTGTGGTGTGGGAGCAGATGTTTTTTCCTAGTCATTTGCATGGAGCCAAAGTAATCTCAGTTGGCTAGGCTCACGGAAGAGCAACTGTGAAAGAGAGGTAATGCTCAACCGTGCTTGAGTTCCTAATGACAAGATCACAAAAGTGTGCAAGTGTGTGTTGTTGTGAACGGCATGCTGAAAAGGATACTTGTGGTCAAAAGTATACCAAAGTCTAAAAAGCCAGGCGCTCTCTTGCTTGGTCTTGCTCTGTCCTTCTGACTCTGTTCCATCCTGAGGAGAGAAAAAGGACGTAAGTGTGATTTATTTAAATCTACAGCAGGGTTATGCAAACTTTTTCACACACACACACACACATACACATATAATATACTATACCTTTAGCAAAATATTGAATAATTAAGATAATACAAAGCACAATTCATTATTGTGGCAGACAAGTAAATAATTGAGCAGATGTTTAAAAAAATGACTCAATATAGAAGTCAATATATTGTTTTATGTTCATGACTGAACATCACTCCATCAGTAGTGATTACAGTATTATCTTGTAGTATATTATATTACATTACATTACAAAATGTGTACTTTTTGCACCTTTAGTGTCATCAAACATTAATCCACTACTGGCAACATAAATACCAGGCCATATGGAGAAATGGTCTGCAAACTTTTGAATGGGTGGAACGGAACCTGATATTAATGGTTTATCATAAATAACAGTACACACATTCAATATTCATCCATATTTATCCACTGACTTTATATATGTCGTAAAACCTCTTGCCAGTACGTGTATCCCAGTTCATCTAATCTCACGAGTTCAGCTTAAACATCAGCTTCATTGCATTTAAAGAGATTACAGATTAACGCCATCACAAACAAGCTCACAGTAACACTATACTGCAACCTACCCTAAGCTTGCTATACTCCTTTAGCGTTAATAATATAGTGCGGACCACTGTTTATAAAATAAGATGTGTGACAAGGACAAAAAGTGTACTTTAACCAAAGTAAAACTGTACACATGTGATATAGGGTTGTCATTATACCAAAATATTCAGTACATTTTCACAATTTTGATATGAAGACAATAAGTAATATGCTAGTGAATACACTACTTGATAAAAAAATGTATACAATATTAACATAAATATTAACAAACTAAATTAAAACAATGGAATGTAATAGTAAAGCTATAATCTATTTTCATAAAATTTATTCAACATTGTTGTTTGATTAATATTATCTATTTTTATTAACAGATTTTGACATTTTTAACAATTAAGTGTCTGGATTTGAAACATTCTTAAGAATTCCTACAAATAAAATTCTTTAAATTATTTACTCCTATTTTCTAACTTAGAATATATAATACGATATATATATTATATATATAGATAATAGTGCATAGTGTGCATATATGCAGTACTGTAGTCCTCTTAGGTTAATGTATTTTAAACTCATGAATTATTTTTTTAAAATCATTGTAAATAACCTCTGAAAGTTAGTGTTTTACTTTCCAAAGGGCACTATGTTTAATTTACTGGGTTGTTTCAACCATTAAGCATTACAAGTTACATAGACTATATATTGCTTGTACCAAGCTTTACTTTTTTAATCTAGTACACTTGTAACCAGGGCTTGACATTAAACACCCGTCTAAGGGTGACCCTGTACCACAAAACCAGTCTAAAGGGTCATAAATGATGCAATTTCAAGTTTTCCTTTTCTCTTTGGAGTGTTACAAGCTGATTGTGCATAAATAAGATCCCTGAAGTTGCAAAGACTAAAGTCTTTATATATATTCTTTATCAAAGTTAAGACTCGCCACGCCCCCCTAAAACGGCTCGTTCTAACACGCCCCCACGTATACCTCACTATGTGGAAATATTAGCATAATGCCGCTCAAATGTTCACGCAAAGAAAGAAGGCATGGTTTCAGTAACCGCAGTTAGTGTTGAAGCAGCTAGGGCTGTGTATCACCAGCAAAGTCACGATACGATACGTATCACGATACAGGACTGTACTGATTTTCACCTCAGCAAATTTTTGTAAAACAGCTGTTTATTAAACACTGGATACTGTAGGACCACTGCTGACTGTAGGCGGAGTAGACGGTTGATCTCTGCATTATGAAGGGCCTCTATAATTGTACCACAGTACAATATAGGTAATGGAATATGTTTCATGTTTACATTTGTGCACTCCCTACCAGGTACAATATTCTGATTGTTTGTATCTTTTTTTTAAGCCCATAAATAATAATGTACTCTTTTCTAATAAATTTATATTGTAATGTACTTTCTAATATATTAAAAAAATCATTTACATTGCTGGTAGGTTATCATTGCTCAAATTAACACACTCTCTACAATAATAATAAAAAAAATGAGAAGAGTTCTAAACTAACGCGCTGTCTTCACTGTATCTAACGCACACACGCTCTGATTTAGGCTGATTTATACTCGACGCGTCTGCGAGTTCGCTTTGAGTGCGTGCGACGTCGTTTTGTGTGGCGGTGTGCACAACATTTTTTTGTAACTTTCCGCGCAGCTCCACTTCCAAAGATGCACGAGTTCAAAGCGACTCTATTCGAACATGCACGTCTGTGCCAGCATTTATGTGAAACAGAAGCAGTTTGATGTTAAGTTCAGTCACACACACAGATCACGTTGCGGCCGAGCTCAGACATTCAGGAAAAAACGTTCAAAAAAAAACAAAACAAGTTGAGCTTAATTGCTCTAGAGCTACATTATCTTTCTCAATAAGGATCTGGTAGCATCATTGTTTCTAAAGGAGTTAAAGCCACAGCTTTACTGTTAATAGAGAAACGCGGCAAAAAGGTGGTAATTCATACATACACAGCCTTTCTCTCTCTGTGTGTGTCATAAATGAACAGTTGATGAATTACTCTTTTCTGAGAATAGAATATTGAAGTTGAGATCGCTAAACTGCAAGCTAACCAGTGTTTTCAGAAAGCAAGCGCGTTTATCCACAGTGGAGAGAGAGCGTGCGTGCACATGGTTGCCAGGTTGACAAAGATAAGTAGCACACTTAGCAGATATTTCCGTATTGCGCAAGTGTAATGCTCTGTTTCGGGGATTACGTCTCTTTTTATTAGGCAACCCAGTTGTGTTCCTCTGCGTCCAGATTAAACCTTGTTGTAGCCTATGTATTATGCTCTATTCATTCTTTTTTAGAAATCTCGCACTTTTCTACTAAATTTTAAATGTTGTAAAATTAAGCGTGGTCCATTGCTGCACACGTGCCACAATATCGATATTGGGCCAGCTGTATCGATACTCGTATCGTCAAATCTCTTTGACGATACATCGTCGTATCGATATTTTGAACACAGCACTAGAAGCAGCCATGTCCTGAGACGCTGTGTGTTTCTAGGTTGAAAGCAAAAGCACTTTATTTGGCCTGCCGAAAGTAGATTCATTTAGGAATCTTTAAGATTACGTACAACAGAACAGCAACGCATTTTATGGACGACCGTTTCGTGAACCTAGGAGAGTAGGTAATTCTGACTTTGCTATGACAATCTGTTGCTTCTGAATCAGCTACTGTTTTGTTCTTATTTTAAGTATTTGCTATACTGTTCCAATGTGATTTTTTGTGCATCGTGTGTGTGTGTGTTTTGTGTGTGAGAGAGAGAGAGAGAGAGCATGAGAGAGAGAGCGAGAGCGAGAGGGCACGAGAGAGCGAGAGAGAGCGCGCGCGAGAGAGAGAGACAGGGTCACCTCACAGTGGAGTCAGCTGTCTTAACCAAGGCTTGTGTACTGCAAACACATACCAACTTCATCACTGTGTCTGTCACGCGACTGTGTTCCCCTTTTGGGCTCTGTCTTTAAATTTTTTTTGAAAGATGAAGCTCGCGATTATGGTGAGGGCGTTACATTTCCGACGAGTGCTTGCGGTGTTCGCCAATCACAATGCACTGGGTCAGCTGGCCAATCAGAGCAGACTGCGCTTTGTCGGAAGGAGGGACTTTGTAGAAAACAAAGCGTTTGAGAGGGGCGGGGCATAGAGGAACTACAATAATTTACAAGTTTTTGAAAAATAATGTGTTTTTTGAACATTTAAGCATGTCAACATGTTCTGTTACACTAAATACACAAAATAATTATCTTTAAAAAAAGCATCATATGACCCGTTTAAGTCCTGGGGTATATGTGTAACATAGCCAAAAAACAGGGTATGGGTCAAAATTATGGATTTTTCTTTTATTGCAAAAATCATTAGGACATTAAGTAAAGATCATGTTACATAAAGATACTTTTTTCATTAGTAATATGCATTGCTAAGAACTTAAGATAGTTGAATCTCGGCCAAATATTGTCCTATCCTAACAAACCATACATCCATGGAAAGCTTATTTATTCAGCTTTCAGATTATGTATAAATCTCAATTTCGAAAAATTTACCCTTATGACTGGTTTTGTGGTCCAGGGTCACAAAAGTGGGTGGATTCAGCTGTTCGGGTAACACAGTCACTTCCACTAGCCACTTCGGCGGGTTGAATTTTATATACAGTAACAGAGCTCGACATTAATGCATGTCTGGGACAAGTGGATTTTTTTGAAGGGGCAAGTGAAAGAAGAAATTTTTACTTGCCCGACCGGACAACTAATCAGATTAAAACATCTAATTAGGGAAGCACCAAAATTTCGGCGAGAATGATTGTGATTTTATTACATTCAGTGTCAATGGCAATTGATAATGGATAATTAACAGTAACAACAAGATCACGCCAGTTGAGGCTCACACAGCCTGTCTGTGAGAGAATCTCATGGAGAAATTAAAACGAACAACTGCACACAGAAGAAACATAAAAATGTTACTTAGTTTTTATATTTATAACATACAGAATATGTTAATTGTTAAGCAACATGACCAAGAGAGTGACGTTTTCCCTGAAAACCACAACTGCAAATTTGACATTTTATACAAGAGTTAAAACGAGTAGTTAACATACATTTTAGTACATTTTAGTAGTTTAGTGAATTTATTGAAAGGATATATTGTCAGCATTGACTGTTTTTGCTCAATTTGGTTAAAGAAAATAGTTCCAAACAAAGATCACAGCAGAACAGTCGCACATCTCTGAGCAACACACAGCGGTGTTATTTCACGTTTTTGAATTTTGAGTCAATGATTCAGTGGTCCATTCATAAAGACAGGCACTTGCTGAATGAATCAGCTGTCTGAACAAATCGTTTGAAGGCATGCTTCAATGACTCATTAATTAAGACAGTCACTTGCTGCCACCTATTGGCGGTTTACTTTCATAGTAGATTATCTTTGCATTTTTTCCAACATTTCATATTTGTATATTTAAACAAAAAAAAACTATTTTAAAACACCAAGCTCACAACATTATTTATGCTGTTATAATTTTGCAGTCTAACTATATTTCAGCTACATTGAACGGTCTGTGTAAATGCATCTAAATGCCACTCTTATTCTGCAGTGGAAAGATCGGTTTTGTTGATACTGATTTAATTTGGTAACAGCCCTATATTGTCTAATTATATTAATTGAAATTATTAATAAAATGTAAGAATTTGATATGAAAGATGATGCATGTATTTAACACGGTTAGGGGAAAATGCCCTTTAAATAGGCCTGGATCAAATTTAAATAAATTTTTGTATGCAGTATTAAGTCATATAAAACGTAATTTCCCAACAACAAAATTGTGGCCAGTGAAAATGCTGAGTGGCTAGTAAATTTGGAAACCACTAGCCACAGTGGCTGGTGAGCAAAAACGTTAATGTCAAACCCTGCTTGTAACCCTATCAGATGCTTGTGTTCCAGATGGAAACATTAAGGGTTATCAAAAGGGAGAGAGAGAGACAGAAAGGCCTTTAAGAGACCAGGTACTAACGACTTCCCAGAAGCACACTAATGGCTATTCAACAATTTACTATCTGACAGTAATGTTGAGTAATAATTTACAGTGGAAGACGAAAAGGTCCTCTCTCCTGAGTTTATTGTATTCTTAAAGGGGTAGTTCACCCAAAAAATGAAAATTTGTCATTTTTTTACTTACCTCACTCCCCTTATGTTTGTTCTTTCTAACCTTTATGAATTTCTTTCTTCTGTTGAGCACAAAAGAAGATATTTTGAAGAATGTTGGTAACCAAACAGTTGCTGGCAGCCATTGACTTCCATAGTATGGGGGGAAAAAATCCTATGGAAGTCAATGGCTACCTATTTGGAAAGAAACTCGTACAGGTTTGGAACAACTGAGTGGGGAGTAAATGATGACAGATTTCTCAATTTTGGGTGAGCTATCCCTTTAGGAAGACTTTTGTGAATCTGGTCCAGATTGTTTATGTCCTAAATCTATAAACCAACTGTGTTTACCAAGAAATGCGTTTGACCACTTATGGTCAGTCGTAAGCACAAGCACTCGTTAACATCTTTATTATTTCAGCATCAACTTTATACCAAAGTACCAGTACTTTGAGATCACCAGTGCATAAAGTCTGCATTATCTTGTATCTCTGTATTGGTGCATGTATTCGTACTTCTTCAAAAACACACCCACAGGTTTCAAACACAACATGCCAACAGCTAAGAGGTGTCAGGGTTGTTTTTATGGCCGTTTTTGAAGGGGTCGAATTTATCTTATGAAGGATCGCTCCACAAATGACACTTAGGCGAGCGTGCACCTTATTTTTAGAGGCCAAAAACAGGAAGAATGAATTTGTGTGGGGTTTTTGGGTAGCTGCATGAGGTCTTAAAGGGTTAGTTCACCTAAAAATGAAAATTGACTTGTGTTTTACTCACCCTCGAGGCATCCTAGGTGTATATGACTTTCTTCTTTCAGACAAATCCAGTTGGAGTTATATTAAAAATTGTCCTGGCTATTCCAAGCTCTATCATTGAACAGTTCACAAGTCGTCAAATAAATGTCTTCTGTAGTGAATCCATGCGTTTTTGTAAGAAAAATATCCATATTTCAAACGTAATAAACCCTTTTCTCTCACTTCCGTTTTCTGTCATACGGGGAAGGCGTTCTGGCGGAAGGCGTATGACGTATGCGCAGCGCGCGCACCTCTTGAGATATGCTAGTCTCACGAGTTTGTTTATAGGAGCAAAGGAAGCAAAGTTTCCTTACTTTAGCAAAGGAAAACCAGTCTCCTCTTGGTTTATATTGAAATTCTCCGACATTTTTCTTTGCAAATCTTCGGTTTGTTCTTCTAACTCGTCGTGCGCAGCATTCCAGTCACTAATCACGCAATGTCGATGTGCTACGACATCCGCCGGCATGGCTTCCACGTATGACAGTTAGATGAAGTGAGAGAGAAGTGTTTATTACGTTTGAAATATGGATATTTTTCTTACAAAAATGCCTTTATTCACCCCCCGGAGCCGTGTGAAGCACGTTTTATTATGAATAAATAGATTTGTGCTATATTTGATGACTTGTGGACTGTTCAACTGCAACACCCACTGACTGCAATGATAGAGGTTGGAATAGCCAGGACAATTTTTTATATAACTCCGACTGGATTCGTCTGAAAGAAGAAAGTCATATACACCTAGGATGCTTCGAGGGTGAGTAAAACATTTTCATTTTTGGGTGAACTAACCCTTTAAGTGTGAAAGGACAGGATGATGTGGCAGCAATTCAGAACAAGAGCTTCACATTTTCCAAAAGAAATGTTACTGATAATTGGCAGCGCAAATCCACGTTACTTGGGTGTTCCTGGGTGGTTTCTAAGGCATTGCAAAATTCTTCCTTTAATGTCTAGAGAACATTATAAGACTGATGGCTTAAAAAGTACTAGCACACGTTTCCTTTGTTGTACAGTTTGAAGCATCACTCATTTCTATAGCAAAAATAAAATACTTGGTAAAAGCTTCATTGGCAGGAGGACAGAAACATATTGGGACTTACTCCCTGAAGGACCTGGAAGCTGTCCCCACATGGCTGAAGATCCTGATCAGTGTCCACTCCAACTCTGAAAGAGAGAGAAACTGCACATCAGTCTGCCTGTGTGCATCTGTGACATGAGCTTTCCCCACAGTGCATATGCAGCCAAATATGTACCACAACCTTTTAGCAAAGCCCACAAACGGCAGCAGCACGAAGAAAAGATAAGCAGGCGAAATGGACTCAAGCAGAGCTATATTGATCATGTTACAATCTCATTTCACAAAACATACCTATTGCAGCAAGCCAAGGTTTCCACTGAGAAGAAGTTACACAAATAAATCATAAGGTCTACAGGCAATTCCACTCATTTGTCTTCTACAGCTGGTCACAGGCTTAAACTTCTAGTTTTTGACATCATCTAATTTAAATAAAACGACCACAAAGGAGCATGTAAAAACAAAATGAACAAAAAATATCGAAAATATATTTGATTTATTAAATACATGGCAGGAATGTACATAATACAGAATACACAACAAGTTTAAATAGACTTCATGACTGATGTTACTTTTACTTACACTTTTAAGTCGAATGTAGTATAAAGAATTACCATTTTGGTTATAGTGTTATTTTGATAACACTATAGCTCAAATAAAATATCAATATTAGACGAAAAAAACATTTCTAAATGTTGTTTAAGCGCAAGTATTAAAATTACTAAAACTGAAATAAACTAAATTGAAGCGGAAATATATTAAAAAAAATAACAAAAACACAAAATTACTAAAACTAAATAAAAATTGAAAACATGAAAATAAAACCTGGTTAAAAAATTTTTTAGAAATCCATGCAATGTAATACTCTCATGAACGTGTGGCGAAGACTGACACAGAAGAGAAGAAATTGTTGAATTAAGTCATTGTTTTTGTTTTCTTTACACACAAAAAGCATTCTCGTAGCTTCATAACATTACAGTTGAACCACTGATGTCACGTGGATTATTTTAATGATGTCCTAACTACCTTTCTGGGCCTTGATCGTGTCAATTGCGTTGCTGTCAATGTCGGGTTAGAAAGCTCTCGGATTTCATCAAAAATATCTTAATTTTTGTTCCGAAGATGAACAAAGGTCTTACAGGTTTGGAAGGACATGAGGGCGAGTAATTAACGACAGAATTTTCATTTTTGAGTCAACTATCCCTTTAATATCAGTTCATCCCTGTTTGCTTTATGTCAAAACTGTATTTTCCTGTGTAAGTGAACAGTTCTTGGCCAGAATAAACAAATGCAAAGTGGACCAGACTTCCGTCTGGATCAGAGACCAAACTTGTGTGGAGAGCCAGACATGTTCTCCCATTCGCTTGACTGGCTGAAATACGAGGAGAACCCAGCAGACCTTTAGAGCTCAGAGGGTGAGGCTTTGCTGAGATAAGTGATACACTAGGTGAACTTTCAATCTGGCCTTTAAGTACATTTACTGATCTTTGATCCTATGGCTCGTCTTTCATTCTCCCTCTCAATTAAAACAGTGGATATGACGCGGCCGCTGGCTTTTGAACCCCAAGGATCAACAGAGACTTCATTGTGAAGTCAGACACAGCTTGAGGGTTAGCAGAAGCTCAGGCGTTCTGAGCCTCTAGTGCCGCCTATGTGGACAAGTGCCAATTAAAACAGAAAGAGCTGACTTATTATCTGTTTTTGCAATGACAAGCAGCTAAAACTTTACTGAACATCTTATCTTTTTATAGTCAGCAAGGAATATTTGTCTCCCAAAACGTGGGGGAAAAAACAGTTAACATACTTCTGCCAATACCAGTGTTTCATTTCTGGTTGACAGACCGGGTGTCTTTACAAGCTGCTGTTGTTTCTATCACATCTAGAGGAGAACTGTCGGTAAAACAAAAAAGAGTTTTCGCCCCAGTGGTTTATAGAAAGGGTGCCTAAGTTGTCCAAACAGGACTTACAGCTCTGGGTTACAGATCAGGGGAAGATTTGCTTACACACAAGTTACACTGGGAAATGGAAAACAGTGGGGAAGGACAGAGCTTGAACTTTGCTGAAGGAATGTTTGAAGCTAAAGATCTGTATTTATTTATTTGTGCTAAAGACTTGCAAGTTGAAAAGGAATAAAATGGAGGGGCTCGGAGGAAGAACGGCAAGAGATAAAACAAAACAGAAAAATGAAATACAAGGAAATCAAATAGTTAAATAATACAAACATCAGGCTACTGCAGCTGGAGGGTGGGCTACAATAAAGGGTCACATGGAGGTCAGAGGAGGCAGTTATGACACACAAAAAAAACAAGGCAAAAATTGAGGAAGAGTACTACACAGTATGCACACACGTGTGCAGAAAGCATACAAGCGTGGTGGATACCGAACATTTCCTTCCTGCAAGACGGACAGAGCAGCTCTCGCTGTCAGCCTGTGTGTGTGGTTGCTAATATACTGAAGCCAAGCAAGCCAAGGGCAGCAGATTGTTTTGAATGCAGGTATAAGAGGAAGCTTATTCATTTCGTAAGACTAATCTTTCTTTTGATGCCTTGGTATTACTCATCTGCAGGCTTAAGCCAGGAGGATGTCGAGTCTTTGCCTGTGAGCTTTGTGTACAGATTTCCTTTAGCACCCCAACGTGAAAACAGGAGCGACAGCGCACACACATTCTTTCAAAGCGACTCCCACCAGTTTTAAATACAGCCCTGGAAGAAATGGACTGGCACATCATGGAGACTAACCACTGAGAACAAACATTTGAGTGTGCAAAGGAAGTTAACTGCTTATAAAGGGGTGCAGTAATGATTTATACTGCGTAGAAGAAGATGCAGGAGAAAAGATTTTGCAGGAGTACAATAGATAGCAGCAGTGAAGGATTAGAAATGAAAATAATAAAGTAGAAAATATATTAGATTAGATTAGAATGTTTGCATTGAAATTCCAGCCACCATTTTTGTTTAAAAAAAAAAAAAAAAAATACTGTATAAGCCCTTTGTGTGTGGAGAAACTATTGTGAAGAAAAACAAACAAAGCTACAAATAGAAAATATACATTGGTACCATCTGTAACCAAAAAAAAAATTATAATAAAAATAATTACTTTTGCATATATATTTTCAGCACAGTGTGTCCAAAATTGTTGATTTCAGACAGGAATTTTCATTTCTGTACATTACTAAAATAAAACAGGATAGGAACAGGAGCAGAAAAGATTTCGCAGGAATACTGTAGAGTAATATGTGTACAATAGAGTCTTAAGCAATCAAGAGATATGTGCTTGATTAAAGCAGAAGCCCAGACATTACAGTGTCAAACACCAACGCAAACGACTGCTTCTAATGTGCATTTTACCAGGTGAAGTCAAAAGGTCACCACCACCTGTACAAGAGTTCAAAGTCGATCATCACCTGACGTAATTCCACAGTCTACGCAGCCTCTCCTTCTCTGCAGCAGACGTCTCTCCAACCTTGAGCACAACACAGAACTCTTGAGACCAGCCCTGAAAACATCAACCATCCTAACAAGCTTCTACTGAGAAAAGACTTCAAACTCTGAGGTTTCTCTGACTGCAAAGATTGGTCTTTGTGTCTATGTATTGGTATTTGTGTTTCTTGGTACATAACTACATATGAAAACACACACAACAACAAAAAAAAAATTAAATGAGGGAATTAATTTACAAAAGAGTGATGTAATGGTTAAATGCTCCTCCTAGGCATTTGCCGAACAGAGACCGAAGTCAAATTATGTTGCTCAAACGGCATTTAAACTCTTTCTGCAAAACAGACATTTCCTTTCTGATACATAAAGTATGTTTGCGGCTTCACATTCCTGCTCTGAATTGGCTCTCTGTGCGCAGAGCTCAATGTTTATAGAGTAAGTGGAACCTCCTGGGACTGTTCTAGAAAAGGCGGAACTGGCCAGCACAGAGGAAGAAAGTCTAAACCAATGCCGAAGAGAATTGTCTGAGCAACAGACAGCCTTCAACCACTGTCAGACCATTTCAAAACTGTATATAAGCTTTTCTAAGTTTTCATACAGCAGTTTGTTAAAATAAGAATAACATTAAACATTAATAAAACAATATATAAAAAAACTAAAATTAAAATGACCATTAAAAATGAAATACTAAAAATAAATTAAAATGAACATTAATTAAAAATAAGTTAATTGTAGTAATAAATAATTTAAATAAATCAATAGTAAAGTAATACAACGGTCACATGAATACCTTCATGAAAAACATCATTAAATGTGGATGTGAAAGTAGCCATGCTTTGCATTCTGATGTGTTTTTTTCCCCCAGCACTCAGACACTCCATTGACAAATGCCTAAAGTACACCATCGATTCCAGTTTCAAAAGGGAGCTATGCAAAAGCCTCTCTTCAATCTCAGGTGACCTGGTCAGCTTGAATAAAAGCAGTGGCACCCTGTCTGTTTCTTTGAGCTGAACGTGAGCCTATTCTTTCATCCACACTTAAGTACAGTAGCTTTGCACATTTTGTTTTCAACGAGTTATCTGATTGCTTATTTTAATCGCACATTGATTAGTCTGCAGTTGCCCAAAGCAGGAGACGACCACAGTCGAGTTAAGAATAGTGTGTACATGTGAGTATTGGAGAGCAGCCCTCACTCAACACGGAAAAATGAAGAGTGAGTCAGTCTAGGGGTCAACTGTAGTGCATTTATGGAAATGGAAACCCTTTGGAGAATGAGAATAACCTCCATCAAATTTAGTTGAAAAGTAGATCAACAAAAGGCCAGCGGTGGAATCCCTAAATGCTCAGGAAACACAGCTGGCAGAAAAATCACTACTGTTAATACACTAATGCACCATGTGACCAAAGGATTGTTACTCTTGCTGTGCAGAATTTAAAATGTCTCTTTAATCCGCCTGTTTAATTGTCTTATTATTGTCCTACATGCAAAATTCATGAAACTAAAGTTGCTATGCTCTTTCACTAAGTGAAGATGATTTGATCCTTTGTACTGTCGCTTTGTAAAAATGTTCAGTTGTGTTGTATTGTCAATTAACATGAAGCAACAACATACATTTGCTACTCAACCTGTGCTAATTAATAATTAATTCAACTATACTGCTGTAGAGCAACCGCCCACACTATGCATACAGAGGGAAATTAAAGGCCCTTCAGAAAGAAGAAACGGAAAGGATCAATACAGCATCCATATATTGCATGTGCCTTGCATGCTATGGTATATATATATATATATATAATATATATCCTACATATATATATCTATATAATATATATATATATATTCAGTGGGGCAAAAAAGTATTTAGTCAGCCACCAATTGTGCAAGTTCTCCCACTTAAAAAGATGAGAGAGGCCTGTAATTTTCATCATAGGTATACCTCAACTATGAGAGACAAACTTAGAAAAAAAAATCCAGAAAATCACATTTGTAGGATTTTTAAAGAATTAATTGTTAAATTCCTCTGTAAAATAAGTATTTGTTCACCTACAAACAAGCAAGATTTCTGGTTCTCACAGACCTGTACCTTCTTCTTTAAGAGGCTCCTCTGTCCTCCACTCGTTACCTGTATTCATGGCAGCTATTTGAATTTGTTATCAGTATAAAAGACACCTGTCCACAACCTCAAACAGTCACACTCCAAACACCACCATGGCCAAGACCAAAGAGCTGTCAAAGGACACCAGAAACAAAATTGTAGACCTTCACCAGGCTGGGAAGACTGAATCTGCATAGGTAAGCAGCTTGGTGTGAAGAAATCAACTGTGGGAGGAATTTTTAGAAAATGGAAGACATACAAGACCACTGATCTCCCTCGATCTGGGGCTCCACGCAAGATCTCACCCCGTGTGGTCAAAATGATCACAAGAACTGTGACCACACGGGGGGACCTAGTGAATGACCTTCAGAGAGCTTGGACCAAAGTAACAAAGGCTACCATCAGTAACACACTGCGCCGCCAGGGACTCAAATCCTGCAGTACCAGATGTGTCCCCCTGCTTAAGCCAGTACATGTCCAGGCCCGTCTGAAGTTTGCTAGAGAGTATTTGGATGATCCATAAGTCAGAAGAAACCAAAATAGAACTTTTTGGTAAAAACTCAACTTGTCGTGTTTGGAGGATAAAGAATGCTGAGTTGCATCCAAAGATCACCATACCTACTGTGAAGCATGGGGTGGAAACATCATGCTTTGGGGCGGTTTTTCTGCAAAGGGACCAGGACGACTGATCCGTGTAAACGAAAGAATGAATGGGGCCATGTATCGTGAGATTTTGAGTGAAAACCTCCTTCCATCAGCAAGGGCATTGAAGATGAAACATGCTGGGTCTTTCAGCATGACAATGATCCCAACACACCGCCCCGGGCAATGAAGGCGTGGCTTCGTAAGAAGCATTTCAAGGTCTGGAGTGGCCTAGCCACTCTCCAGATCTCAACCCCATAGAAAATCTTGGAGGGAGTTGAAAATCCGTGTTGCCCAGCGACCGCCCCAAAACATTACTGCTCTAGAGGAAATCTGCATAGTGGGGGTGGGGGGGTGGAGGAATGGGCCAAAATACCAGCAACAGTTTGTGAAGACTTACAGAAAACGTTTGACCTCTGTCATTTCCAACAAAGGGTATATAACAAAGTATGGAGATGAAATTTTGTTATTGACCAAATACTTATTTTCCACCATAATTTGCTAAAAAATTCTTTAAAAATCCTACAATGTGATTTTCTGATTTTTTTTTTTCTAATTTTGTCTCTCATAGTTAAGGTATATCTATGATGAAATTTACAGGCCTCTCTCATCTTAAGTGGGAGAACTTGCACAATTGGGGCTGACTACATACTTTTTTTCCCCACTGTATATATATTATATATATATATTCACTAAAGTATCAATGGAATTTTCACCTATTTTAACATCAGCGAATCTTGTAAGTCTGAATGCAATTTACATGAAAAGTAAGAGTTTATTCAAATCCCTAACCCAATTATTTGTAGAACCCACACACAAACAAGGCTACTCCGTTCTGTCACCATGATGTACACACTGGACCACTGGATGCACTCTTTTTGCTAATGCTATGATTGTGGTATCGAGTACTTCAGCAGTTTCACAGTTGGCTATATATGAAAGTATTTGAACACAGAACGTGGAACAGTTTACAATGCTTGATTGTTTACACAACTTACACATTTACGGTTGGCTGGACAGCAAAACTTTGGCTTTAGTTCAGTTCTAAATCTGGTGCCTTAATGTCAATACCATGTATGCAAAGTAATGCCAAACTTAACCTTGACAGCACTGGCTAGCAGCAGCCTAATATGTATGAACACAGACTTTTACTGCTTGCCTTATTATTAATTTTACAGGCATTTGCCTTCATTAGACAGGGCAGTAATGCACAGCTCTGATAGTTACCTTTTTTTTTTGATATTACATTATGAATTTGCTCACTTTTCTACTGAGATGTGAAAAGCAACACACTGCCAAATGCTGGCATTGTGCTTTTTTAAATATTTGTTGGTTTACTTGTATGCCACACAAACCTAGTCATTCTGATGTGGCAAAAACACAAATAGGGATTTTAATTTTGAAATGTAGAGTATATGGTCTACTTTTATGTTGCACTTTTCTAATTTTTGGCGATTATTGCCATGCACTTTGGGTAAAGTATCTCCTATAGGTGTCCCAATCAGTGTTATTTTAATATTTTAAAACGCTTTAAATTTTGTATTTTAAGTTTTAGTTTAAGTTTTATTTATTTATATTTTCAAATAATTTTCGTTTTAGTAATATTAGTATTACAACTTATTTTGGTTAATTGCCAGGCCATCTAATATTTATATTTTATTACAGCTTTATTTCAATTATTAAAAGTGATTCTTTATAGTTTCAGTTAACAATAACAACACTGGTTGCAATGCAAAAAAAAAACATTCAATCATGTTCTTGTAGCATGAAGGTGTGTAAATTACAGAATTTAAATATTAGGCAGAACTATCCATTTAAAGAAATCCTACTATGAAAACTTCCTCTTGCATTTGACCTCTGTTATCTTTATGGTTGCTAGGCATTCAGTGCACATGCAAAACTCTACTAAAAAAAAAACGGTGTTAGTACATTGTGATCATGATGCATCAAAAAAGCTTCCATTAGGAGTGTTATGTAGCAGCAGGAGACTCAAGACAATTACAGTTATGTACGCAATCGATTACTCCTATCCGGTCTTAATTCCAGTCAGCCTAGATAAGGCCAGTCATTAGCTCTCAAAGCCATTTAGTTGGTGTTTGAAAAAAAATGTTTTAATCCATTTCGCCCTGATTTGTTGGCATTATCGGACAAGAGCACCTCATTTTCAGAAATACTGTTGTTAACACTGCTTACGATTCTTGCCCTCGTTTTATTTACCCCGTTGTAGTCACCCTACGCATATCTGCGACTCATTGAGTGCACAGCAGTTTTGCAGATAATAACCTGAGCTTCTCAATCTCATTCTACAGCAGCTGCCATCAGCATTGCTCTTCAATAATCCTCTTTATTCTGACAAACTAGCAGCACTTATTAATGGCGCCGTATCAGCCAGCCCCTGCTGAGGACGGCCAGACAAACACAGGCTCTTGGCGACATAAACAACCCCAGCACCTCTCCCATCTGCTTTTGAGTGGTTCGTTTTCTGAGAACATTTCACCTCAGAACAAACCAAAAAGGAAGAGCACACAGTTGACACACAAGCAACGTGTGAAAACAGCCACCGTCTAAAATGCTTTTCAAACCCTCTACAAAATGGTCATAAGCAGTCTTACTAAGGAAAATCAAATATGACCTCATTTGTCAAAATCTGCTTGATTAATAAAAATGAATAAACATGTTTATGGTGAGCTTTTCTGCCATCTGCTGGACATACTGTGTAAGTCTTTTCTCAAAGTTAACCAAATCCATCTAACATTCAAACTGAAAAAAATGCTACAAATAAAAACCTGTTAACTGGTTAAAGGAAGTTCCCTTACTACATATATTGAGAAATTGTGTTAGATCTTGCATTTAATGCAATTTTACAGTACCATACTGTTAAATATACAGTTTGTGGGAGTAAAAAATAACAAATCTTTATTATAATTTACAAAGACAAAAAGTATACTGGCATTCCCAGAATTCCCTGTGTGACTGCTCACATTTGATAGCATTTTGTTTAAATAATTGTTTCTTAATAGTTTGTTATCAGTAGGGTTTTATTTACAATCACATGCTAATTACTGTTATTGCATTATTGTTTGTTACCATGATTTGGTGTTTTGTGCTTGTGTTTGTGACACTGTGTGTGCCTTCTACATTAGTATTTACTATTTTTATTATAACATTTATTTAGGATTAACTCTGATTCATCATGTAGCTTTCTTTTTATGTGTGATCATAGTGGTTGTCAGTACATGTTTAAAGTACAAAACAGATGTTAGCAGCAGTGTGGCTTAATTAAGCAGAAAAGGACTGTTTGATTTACTGGTTTAAAATGTCAATTTCTTCGAAAATTACAGTCTTAAACTAAAATGTATAGGTTTTGTAAACATGTTTACATTTTCACAGAATTATTCTGGCAAAGTTGCCATTTTTTTTCTGTAAGGACAGCGTAGGCTTTACCATCCTGTGTGCAAACACAAAGGGCCAGATTTACTAAACAGGGCAAATTAACGTTAGAGTGCAATTCCATAGAAGTGCCGATGGGAGGGGAAAATTCTGTGGGTGATTTACTGATAATGCGCACATTAAAAAACACAGATGCAGCCAGATCATTTCCACAATGACCAGCTCAATCTACCAAGAGCAGCGCAAATTACTGCCTGCTTCAAGACATGCTTTTTTTGAGTGTTAAATAATGGCGCAAAGACCAGTAATTTGACGAGCGCAAACGTTAGTATATCGTGTTGCGTGATTCATTTTAATACTCTCCTCTCATAAATTTTGCATCTGAAAGGGAAACTCCAACAAATGCATATTCAATAAGGTCAGGTGCCAAAATAACAGTCCACTTTTTAGCGCTAATTCTTCACTGCACATCTTTAGTAAATCCTGACAGTACTATTATAATGCCAAAAGACAGTTAGTAAATCTGACCCTAAATTCTAGAACTTCCTGTGCATGAAAAATGTTCCAAAATCCCTCTCACTCTTAAAAATGGGTCAGATAGGGCACCGATCAAGTCTCTTGAACTCTGACCTGATATGTAGCCAGGACAGCATTGGCGTGGTGCCTCCTCCAAACACCCAAACTGTGAAGAACACAATGAGCAGGGTCGTGGTGAACATCATCTGCCGCGCGTATGTGGCGGTGTCACGGATAGCCAGAGCGAATGCCATTGCCCCTCGCAGCCCTGCAGAGCACAAACACACACACAGCAGTCACAATATATTTTAGTAAGAATGACAGCCCTGCTACAAATAGAATGGAAGTGCACTTAAGCAGGCAAACAGCCATCACACTCGATCAGTTGTGTTTTAGGGGCTCTGCACTCTGCTGCCCTTTTAGCTGGGTGGTGTTGCTGGTCTGGAGGGAGCTGCTCCACATCAAGAGCTGTTCTTAGAGATGTTCTGATTCTGATGCCTCATTTCACTCTTAATTTAGATCTCGATAAGCTTCAACAGGGTGCTGAAATCTACAGAGAGTTCAAATCAAAGAGTCTGACACTAAAGGATGCTACAAAACTGATTGCACCGATTTATATTCTACGTCATTGTATTTATCGAACGGTTCTGTATCTTTAATGTCATGTAAGCATCAGAGAAGAGGAAGTAAGCCAGGTGTGCTCACCACCTTACCTGCAAACATCATCATGTGCTGAAAGTTTCCTCTGATTTTGTGTCTTCGGCCCAGGTTAATCAGGAAAGACAAAGGATAGATGTTCAAGGACCGGCCGATAAAGATGGCTATCTAGTAGTCAAAATGTTAAAGAAAAATCTTCTCACATATGACATATTAAGTTAATAGAAATTTAGACCTACACTACTGTTCAAAACTGTTTGCATTAACATTTGGTAGGATGCATTAACACTTAATCACACTTAATCAAGTGACAGTAAAGACTTCTACATTGTTACTAAAGTTTGACCTAAACACTGTTCTTTTGAACTTACAATTCAATGAATCCTGAGAAAAAATATTTTCCACCAAAAAATTAAGCAGCACAGCCATTTTCAACATTGATAATGATAGGGAGAGTTCCTTAGCTATCTATATTTTCTAGGGACATCTGAACATCGAATACTGGATATAGCGCTGACATTTCAGCCTGCGTATAAATTACATTTTTAAAATATATTTAAATAGAAAACATTGTTTAAATTGTTATAATATTTCACAATATTACTGTTTGTACTGTATTTTTCATCAGATAAAAGCAGCCTTGTTGAGCATAAGAGACTGTCAAAAACATTTAAAACAATCTTACTGACTTCAAACGTTTGAACGTTATTGTAGATTATGCAGCTTAAAAATGTATGGTTAAAAGTTTCAACCCACAGATAATGCTGAAGAACAATTATGTAAAATTACATTAGAATTTGCCATTTAAAAACAAGTACAGTATTGTATGGTTTTCACAAAGCTTGTAATATTGCACACAAGTCCAATTGATCACTTTTATGGTGTTTTTGTCCTTTCTGAAAGACAGTGTCAGAACCTAAAATAATACAACAATAGTAACTTGCTATTCCTTCAAAACCTATATATAACAAATAAATGACATTAATCAAGATGATAAAACAGTCATTCACTTTTCCAGATGTTTTTGAGCATTTAAAATGATTTGGCTCGCAGGTACATCTTCTCTAAAATGCTGTCAAACTCTTACCGAGGTAAATGCTAGGGGTTAATGCACATTACCACCTCCTCAATGTGAAACTGAAAGACAAGGATACAAAGGCTCCAAATATGAAAATGGGGCTGAAGACGTGATTCTGAAAGGTGAAGAGCGCCAGGCCCATGTATGAGAAGATGAAGTTCTCTGCTAGGAAGTGCAGCACCTCAAACAACTGCAACAGCAAAGAAACATGCCACACATGAAGCTGTATGCATCTAACATCAGCACATTTGGTCAACAAAACAGCTGAAACAACATTCACAAAAGCAAAATGACACATTTTCAAAATCAAGTCCTAAGTGTACTAGAAATACATGCTCCCCCTCTGTATACTCTACAATGCCTTTTGTAATGTATGATAGATCTAAAGCCGAGACCAATATCTTCAATTCCTGTGACTATAACTTCTAACCCTTCTCTCTATAGACGGGAGCTTTGATAATAGCGAGTCCGGCCCCCTGGAGAGAAATCCAGTGCCACAGGGGTGTCGTAATTACTGTATGCACCCCACTTCACTTCATCACACATTGCACTACTCTGACGACACCACAGGGGTGCTGGGAATTCACTTAGCACTATCCCTCGACTTATGGCCCCCCTTCATCAAAGCATCTTTTGAAGTAGAATATGCAGGTCTCCCCCCCCCCATACATACATACATACATACTTTACTTTTTCAACTTCGTCACAGTTAATTTCCCTCTGGTTTTATACCAGCTGCTCTGAAAGCAACAAAGTCGACGGTTAATATATTTTACTTGAAAAAAAGTTCAAATATTTTACCTGTTTAGAGCGTTTGGTTGATTCCTCAGAGAGATTGTTGTAGGTATAATGGGCCTGTGTGATTCCACAAAACAGCACAGCGACAACACCTAAAATAGTAAAGGATATCAGCATCACATGTGCCTTTTTTCTTTCAAGTGGGGCATGGGATACAATTTCAGTACAGGTTGGAGGTGACTAGTGAAACAACCAGATGATAAGTGCAAATGAATGAACACATTTACACATCAAAGATGTTATCATTCAGCAACACGGCCTGCCCAGGTACAGCAATATGGAGGAAGTTTTTGAATTTTATTTGCATATTTGTATGCAAAGGATTTGGCATGAATATGAATGTAACATTTTTGTCATTCTAATAAAGCACATTAAACCTGAACAGATGATTTTCTAAACACCAGAAAATGATACTATTATTGCAGCTGATATTTAACTATAGCAGAAAATGCTGTGCTGTTCCTAGAGGGGAAGCAGCTGCAGCTTCATATTATACTTTATTATATTATAGTTTGACCTCTGGGTGACCCAGCAGATTATACACTATGCTTTCATTACCAACCCAAACAAAACACGCACCTGTGAATCCACAAGCTTCAGCCAGTAGAAAAGTACTCCAAGACATGAGGAAGAACAGAGCAGTCTCCAGCAGAGGGAAACAGTGCAGCTTGGTGAATTTTGTCACGTGGATAAAGTTAAGAATTTAAACCACATATTGGATTAAATAATCAGATAGCTAATCAAACAAAGATTACAATTACTAAAGATGTACACTACCACTCAAAAGTTTTTTTTGGGGGGTCTCTTTTACTCATCAAGGCTTGGTTTATTTGACAGTAACAGTAATATTGTCAAAAATTATTATTTTAAAATAGCTGTTTTCTATTTTAATACATTTTAAAATGAATGACAAAAAGCTGAATTTTCAACAGCCATTTCTCTAGTTATTGGGTGTCACATGATTCTTCAGAAATTAAAATATGCTGAGTTGGTGCTCAAGAAACATTTGTCAATGTTTAAAACAGTTGTGCTGCTTCCTATTTTTGTGGAAATAGTGATGCATTTTTTTTTTAACATTTTTGATAAACAGAATGGCAAATAACAGCAATTATTTGAAATAGATTTTTATAGATTTTTTTGTAGATTTTGAAATTACATTTTTGTACGTTTAAAAATACTTACTGTGACTTTTGATAAAAAATTTATATTCTTACTGACTTTTGAATGAATATAAAAACAATGTATATACAAACTGTATTTACTAGGTACTCTTGACAGAAATCAGTCACTGTTTAGAGGATAATTCTACAGTGTTACTAATTTTACAAACAGGTAAAAGATTCAACATCACAATGAAGCCAAAAGGGCATCAACACAACTTATTCGCATAAACCTAAATATATTTAGACTAATTTAATGACAACATGCAAAAGGATATGAGGGCAGTGACTACTCCAGTGACTGCACCCATAGCAAAAGAGCCACTGAAGATGCCCAAGAAGATGCCCACTGATTTGAAGAAGGCAGAGGCATCAAATGTGTGTGTGTTGGCTCCTGAAGGCTGATACGCCACAATTGACCTGCATGCCAAAAACAAAACAATCCAAATCATTAAATTAACTGACTATGCTGATCTGATTACACAGATTGCCTGAAAATGCACATTATTTTATTTTAAAATGATTTATTTTATATGCATGATTTTTTCCCCCCAACCAAAGTCTAAACAACACCCTTTTGCTGTGATAATCTGCCTACACTGACAAATTGTGAAAGTGGCCCCGAAAAAGAAAATCAGAAACGATCAGCTTTAGCTCATTGTGTCCAAAGGGGGGAGTCAGAGCGCCATCCTGAAACACAACTGGAGTTGCAGCATTATTAATTTGTACTATTCAGCATTACAGTGAAAATGTCCCCAGCACCCCCTCTTGTGCTGGCAGCCTGGGAAATCCCACCAACTGCCACAGACCAAACATGGTGATTTTAACATTTTTTGAAGCAACAGAAAGGGAACAAGAAAGTGATACTGTTTGAAACTGGGACTTACGATGAAAGGACTATGGCGACTGCATCGTTCATGACACTCTCTCCAAACAGCAGTGCATAGAGATCACCATCAGCATGGAGCTCATTAAAGATCGCAAGCACTGTGACTAAAAATAACACACACAAATCAGCAACAAAACGTATTGAAATCCTGAATTGTAATGCACAACTTACTAGTCGGTTCATAAAAAAGATGCTAAGATTTCAGCATTTAACAGCAAGTTTATTTGACCTGAAAAGAGAACAAAGACAAAAATGGAGGAAGAGAGAGATGAAGTACCTGGATCTGTGGCAGATATTATGGCACCAAAGAAGAGGCAGTCTGTGTAGTAGAACTTGTCAGTGAGTTGACCCAAAACCTGCATCAGTTTCACCACGCCATACATGAGGTTTCTTAAACAAAACAAAAAAAAATTTAAAACCTAGGCTTGTAAGACCACAACTCAAAGGCAAGCTATGTTTATAATGGCACATTACAATACTATTCCATACTAGTGTTGCTTTTACTGAAATGTTTCCTTGCATAGATATATATATATATATATATATATAAACAACCATTAACCACTACATTTTCCAAAATGTGGAGTAGACACAAAGCACACTGCTAGAATATTGTATCCCACAATGCAATGTAAGTTGACTTTTCCCTGTGTAATGTGACAAATGAACCTGCTGATATTAAACCAGTTTTTAAACATGTCTGACACACTGATATTTAACACTGAAAAGCTTTTTTGCATTGCCGGACAAAATGTGTGCTCAAGGTACTAAGTGTGAAGGTGGAGCTCATACGACAGCAAATGAAGAAATGAATCTGATGGTGGCTGATTACTGGTGCCATAAATTCCACTACGTGCCTGAACCTGGCTCTTGTATGTCACTGGTTAGCACACAAATAACTTTTTTAATAGTTTAGGTTAGAAAGTGAATAGATTTACATGCTGTAACTGGCCACCTTTGTATTTTTTTTTTTGTTTTTTTGTAAGATCACTTAAATCGTAATCAAAAGTAGTCACTCCATAGTATAGCTCTGTTTCATCTGTAAAAAGTTTCTGAGGCATGTCATGGCTGATCCACTGTCTGTAAGTAAAATATTTCATGGTCTGTGGGAATATTTTGAACCTTAGTGACTTACCCAACGACAAAACAGGAAATGGCCGTGCCCAGGAATGCATAAGTTATGATGGATCCTAGGTTTCTGAAGAAGTGTCTCTGGAGGAACAAGGAAGAGCATGTCAAACAAACAAAAAAAGAAGTGTAAAAATATCCTTGTCCTGAGAAAACAGTTAATTCTCTGTTGTATGTATTTTTATATAATAAATACTATATCGGCAAAGGCTGCATTTAAAGGGTTAATTCACCCAAAAATGAAAATTATGTCATCAATTACTCACCCTCATGTCGTTCCAAACCTGTAAGACCTTCGTTCATCTTCAGAACACAAATTAAGATATTTTTGATGGAATCTGAGAGCTCTCTGACCTCTCAAAATATAGTCAAAAATATCGTAAATTAGGGCTGCACAATTAATCGAATTAATCGCGATTACAATTATGGATGCCACAATTACCTAATCATTCAAAGTGGCAATTAATCTTTCAAAGTCCACTTATGTTATTCTGCATGCTTAAGATATGTTTTTTTCTTTCTACATTTTATCTTAAGGGTTTTTCCATTGTTTTAGTATATATTTTTACTTTTTTTTATAATTTAAAGAAGAAACCAATCCGATTTATAGTTGACATTTGAGGCTTAATACTTAAAGCACTAAAGGTTTTTCAGTTAGAGTGTTTTCAGCTTGTTTATTTTCATATAAAAATACAGCATGCAGTTGCATCAAACAATGGTATAAACATCATTCAATGTAAATTGTGATATCGTATTACAATTTCAAGGGATATCAAACAATATGATTTTTGTCATAATCATGCCGCCCATAGTAATACAATATTTTCTCTCAAAAATATCGTCCTCTTTGTTCCAAAATAACAAAGGTCTTACGGATTTGGAACGACATGAGGGTGAGTAATTAATGACAGAATTTTCATTTTTGGGTGAACTAACCCTTTAACTAAATATTAAAAACGGTAATATTTGTGGAAGCCGTACCCATTTAAAATGTAATTTATTGCTGTGATGGCAAAGCTGATTTTTCAGCAGCCATTACTCCAGTCTTCCGTGTCACATGATCCTTCAGAAATTATTCTGATGTGCTGATTTGGTGCTCAAGAAACATTTCTTATCAATGTTGAAAATAGTTGTGCTTCTTATTATTTTTGTAGAAACCGTGATACATATTCTTTTTCCGGATTCTTTGATGAATAGAAAGCTAAAAAGAACAGAATTCAGATGAAATTGAGTTTTTTTTTGTAACATTAGAAATATCTTTATTGAGACTTCTGGTCAATTGAATGTGCCCCACTCCTTACTGAATAAAAGTATTCACTTATTTGGGAGGAAAAGTATATATATATTTGGGGGAAAGAAAAAGAAAACCCACACACACACATATCTTACTGACCCCAAAAAAACAGTACTCATAGAACACAAATTATCCAGAGAAATCAAAGATTAAATAAATAAATCTGACTTCCTCCCACATGATTTAAAATGTCATAAGACTATTAGTCTTCATCTTGACACTTGGCCCGACACACTGTCATTCTTATTCTTCTATCCTTGCTTGTTTACAGAGCAATACAGAGATTTTTTCCTATGTGAGTATCAGTCACAATATGCTGAGTCACTGTTGCTACAAAGCACAGCAACTACAAAATAATTTGATGTTAAACCTCTCTCTCTTCCACTGTCAAAAGGGCTTCTTCTGTTGCAGCTCTTGTAAACTCCTGCCCTGCTTTTTCTGACTGTTCCTTTCTGTGGCTGTGCATGGAGTAGATGGGAACTGACAGTAATCACTAAGATAGAAATACAGCCAATTTACAGAATGAAACCTTCTTACTACCAAAAATAAACTGCTTGGGAGCGCAAATATGAAATCATTTACGAAAGCAGTTCTTTGCATATATTCAGGAAATGAAACCATTATCATACCGAGAGAGAGATCAGTAGTACTGTGAGGTAAATGAAACTAAGACAGGGTAACGAAGAGGATCGAGTTCCTCAGGGTAAATGGTCTTAAATCTAATGCAAGCGCTCATCTGTTATATATTTTAGTTGAAATCTATACTATAGACATTGTGTCACGGCCTGTGGAGGCAGGCAGGATGACGAGGACGACAAGGATTCAAATAAGGATATTTAATGTAGAGACAACAAGGCAGAACACACACACACACACACACACGTTGTGTTTTCCATGTTTTATGGGGACATCCCATAGGCGTAATGGTTTTTATACTGTACAGACCGTATATTCTATTGCCCTACACCAACCCTACCCCTAAACCTACCCCTTACAGGAAACTTTGTGCTATTTCAGATTTTCAATACACTCCATTCTGTGTGATTTATAAGCGTTTTGAAAAGTGAGGACATGGGGTAATGTCCTGAAAAGTCACCTTCTCCTTGTAATACCTATGTCATACCTTTGTCATTATACAAATTTAAGTCCTCATTTGTCACAAAAATGCACACACACACAAATACCAGAGACAGGAACAGATATATTGCAGATACGAGGGCAGACAGGTGAGCACAATGAGGTGATTAACTAATGATTATAACTGGCCTAAACCAACACAAGGGGAAGCAAACACAACAAACAGTCCACAGGGGTGTTATACATTGTTGTTCATAACCCGGATGTTTTTTTTTTTTTTTAGCCTGTGTTCACACCTTCATTCTAATGTGTTTATCTATCTCAGTGGTTCCCAACCTGTCCTGGAGTACCCCCTGCCCTGCACATTTTTTATGTCTCCCTAATCAGACACACCCAATTTAGTTACTGCAGTCTCTACTAACAAGCTGATGAGTTGAATCAGATGTGTTTTATTAGGGAGACATACAAAATGTGCAGGGCAGGAGGGCTCCATGACAGGTTTGGGAACCACTGATCTATCTGATCTGGTTTTTTTTATATTTTTGTGCTGATTTTAAGGGGGAAAAAGTCATTTTTTAAAAATACATACTGGCAGAATGTATTTAATACTCTATTCTGTTAAGTGGAACAGAGTATTACACTTATATCGACAGAAGAAAACAAAAACAAAAAAAGGTTTTAATTAGAATTTTATGAAAAGAATTGCAATTCTTGGAAATTCAGGGGAGTTTTCTCTGAGCGTAGATTTTGTGGTGGCTTTAAAGGGTAAAATAAAAAAAACCCGTTTAGCCAAAAATTACCATTATGTCATCATTTAGGCCTACTTACCCTCATGCTGTTTTCCCAAGATAGTTTGAATGGTAACCAAACAGTTTTGGTTACCACTGTATTCCAATGTATGGACAAACAAAAACACTGACACATTTCTCAGAATATCTTCTTTTATGCTCCACAGAAGAAAGTCTTTGGAACAACTTGAAAGTGAGAAAATGATTTTTTCGGTGAACTCTCTCTTTAAGGCCTGTTCAATACAAGACGAAAGCTTGGTGTGAAATTTTGGTGCTGTGAACATTTTAATTTGAATTACTGCCAAAATGTATACAATCTCGGAGCAGTACACTTTTCCTTCATTCTCTAAGGTTTATCAAAAAAAGTCTAATGTGGTACAAAGAGAGGAAACAAAGTAGCCTTGTGTATCAAACACGCACACAGCTGGCAGAAACCCATTCCTCTCACTGCCTCAGGGCCTCCCTGCACACTCAGCACAATCTGAAATATCTGGAATCCAAGAGTGATAAACATGATATCCACCTGATTAACACTGCAGTAAAATCAACCAAAAAGGGTATTGAGTAGATAATGTATGGACATTCTGTTACATTAGATTCTGTTCAGTGCAAATGGTGAAATTATGCATTGCAGTCTACATGGCAGAGTACTTCAGTGATGTCTTCGAATAAAAGCCCATACTACATGGAAAGAGTTGACACGCTAATTTGACACAAATGAAAATGATTAAGAATAGAAGTACACCATGTCCAATACATTGTACTATCATGTACTTGGGTGTCAAATACCCAGCCAACAAAACAAAAATATCTCTTTTTGGATGAACTATGACTTCAAAGATTTCAAGTAAGTGTAAAAAAAAAACAATAAGCAAAATAATAAGCAATGCCTCTGTACACTACTTCAATGTGTTTGTGCCGATACTGTTTACTGCCAAAAAGCACTGTAATTCTTCTATAAATAGCCCAAAGTAACACTGTAAGCCACTGAATTACAGCTCATGAGGAACAATAATGCTAGTAAACACTAAAACCAAACCTGGCTTTATAAATTATACTCAAAGGTCACAATCTGACTTCCCATGTTAAATACACATTAACTTAACTATAACACAGTTTGAAAGGTGCCAGCTGTTAAGACACTCTTGATCATGAGTATCTGGTCTGCATCGCACTTCTCTTCTACGGCTAACCTTCCGCTGAAGCAAAACGATGAGAGAACAGAGATCAGGTTGCATTAGACTAGATCATATCTCAAAATTTCATAATGTAAAGTGGTAAAGAAGCACCTTTATGGATGAACGCTCTACTAAACAAGTAAAACGAAAGAAAACGAGTAAAGGTAAATCCCAGTTCACAATAAAACACATACCTTTTTGAGGCTGTATCCAGCGTGGAATATGATGGGAGGTAGCAGAATGTTGAAGAACACCTCTGGGTCAAAGGTCAACTGGAAGAAATATATTTAGTTGTTACAAACAATTGCTTGTAATAGACTTTTAAAATAAACAAAATGTTATTAATCTGGTTAAAGACTCTATGAATTGTTTAAAATTGCAATTGCTAATTATTTGTTGATGTATTCAACATTGAAAAGGGAAGTTGTAATCTATTGAAAAGGGAAGTTGTGGTGAGACATTATTGGGGCTTGTATTTTTGGGTATATACAAAAATTAGGAGGATGTTGAGGTGTCATAATGATAGGCTTTCTAATGACTAATTTACAGTTTTTATCTTTGCTGTCTGTTTGCTGTTCAGATCAGTAGCAGAGGATATCTATCATTTAATTTCATAATTTGTAACTTCTGAGTTTATTTATGGTGTTAAACCTAAAGAGGATATTTGGAAGAATGTGACCAAATGTAACCAAACTATTTTGGCTCCTACTGACTTCCATAGTATAGAAAAAATACTATGGAAGTCACTGGGGGACCAGAAACTGTTTAGTTACCCACATTCTTAAAAAAAAAAAAAGATATTTTGTGTTCAACAGAAAAGAACTCTTTGTACGAGGTTTATGGAACACTTGAAAGGTGAGTGATTGGGTGAACTATCCCTTTAAGCTAATGGATAAGGACAAAAAAATTCTTAAACAACTATTCTTAGTCTTAAAGACTGGACCTTGCTACTGCCTTGGAATGCAAAGTCTAAAACATCTGCACAACAATGTTAATATTATTTATATACTATTAGAGTGATTATTGATACTTTGATATATTTGACTTTCATTTTTACATTTTAATTTTTTGAGTCCTTTTTATATGCTGTTTGTGTGTATTTTTTTATTTAGCTTTCCTTAATTTTCATTCCAGTTTTTAGTTTGTGTTTAAATTTAATATTAATATTTTATTTTATTTCAACTAACAAACAATTTTATTAGATTTAGTTTTAGATAACAACCCTGCTGCACAGGTGACAGAAATTAAAGCTCAACATAAAATGTCTTCCTCTGACAAACCTCTGCTGCAGGATTATCAGAACCGTTTTTATGTGTGTATGTATGCTGTTGCTGACATACCTTGCGCAACATGTCATTCTGCTCCACACTGTGGATTTCTTTAAGGTTGATCTCCCCCTTGAGTGTGTACTCAAAGAACTTTCCGCTAACGTTGAGGAGCACCGTGCTGACAGGACCCTCCTGCAGGGTGCAACTCGGAGGAGTTTTATTATGGTAACTGGTGGAGGGGATGCCATATCGCAAAATAACACCCACCAACAAACCTGTTCGACACACAGAAGATCAACCACTCAGATACAAATTCAATACATACACTTAGTTTGTGAAAAAGGAAACTTGTTTGGAAACAATCCATTTTTGCCGTGGCACAGAAATTACACTTCTTTCCTTAAAAACACAGTATAAGCAGATTGGTTTCTGTGTGATGACAGGGAGTAGAGATGAGAGCCTGCTGTGACAAATCTGTTGGAGGGTATTTCCATACTAATGAAGTGCCAGAGGAAGTCAACAGCACACACAGCATGGGCTGTGAAACAAGAACAGAGGCAAAAAAAACACCATAATCGCACAACCTCCTGCTAAAATCAGGCAAATTACACTACTTTAAACCAATGCTAGGTCTAGACAGTACTGATTTCATAGGGAAAATCTGCAGATTTCTGTGGAGTCAAATACATACCCTAAAGATAAAGTTTTTGCACATTTATTCTGGGAGTATGTGGACAGCAGCACATTTAACACATTCACTTTATTTGAGTACATTCAACAGAAATCTGCATTTTTTTTTTTTTTACCAGATATAGTACCCCTAAAGATGCAATTTTTGCACATTTTCTGACAGTGCATGTTATGGTACTCAAAAGTAAAGCTAATAACTTGGCTTTGTTCACAGGCAGCAAAAGTCTTAACGTCAGTTTCAGCTAAAAGGAACATAAAATATGATACAAAGCTAAATTAAATTGGCCACAATTTAAATTAATTAACATCCAAGGATACACAATCAATTCTGTGCCCAAATCTGTAATCCAGACATCTTAGAAAACACACTCTGTATGTAAACGGATTCACAATCCAGAGCCAGGATCCAGGGAGTCAATGATTGAGGTTAGCATGAACCAGTTAGCTTAGCAGTTATCCCTGCTGGTAGACACTATAACTGCCCCTCAATCAGTTCAAGGATACTAAAAACATTATTTTGCTGAACAATATAAGGAACAGGAACAAAATCCCTTTTATTTGGTCCAGAACATTTTTTAAATGCTGCTAACCAGTTAACAAAGTAACTATATTCAGATTTTTTTTCATGAAGCTAAAGAATTTTTCTAACTAAATGTTTCACACTACTTTTAGAATTGCACCACTTCCTGTTGCCTGAATGTTTTATTTGGCTGTACGCACTTATGAGAGGAAGAGTTCACATGTCCCGTGCAAACCCATGTGGACCACGAGAAATTCTGATCAAACGTCATTCGTCCTTATTCTTGTATATTTTGTCAAAAGTACAAAAAAATGTTTTGGTTAAAACTGCACCTGATTCTGAAAATAATAATAATAATAATAAAATAATATACACATCATGACATCATTTTCTTGTAGTTCAGAGTCATAAGTCACATGGCATTCACAACTCAGGGGACTGGAAGGAGTAGAATAAAACTGGATAAGATGTTCTATTAATCATGTTTTTTTAAGACCCAGCATCTCCTCTTTAGGTACCGCCAAGCTAAGTGCGTGAAACTGAATTAGAGGGGAGAGGTCTGAATGCACATAGGGGAGGGGTAATACAGCGTGTGTGTGTACAGGTTTATATATCCTGGTGGGGACTTACACCTGAATACACACAGACTCGTGTCACGGTGGGGAGCTAAATTGAAGTCCCCATGGGTACAAAAGCTTATAAATCATACAGAATGAGTTTTTTGAGAAAGTAAAAATGCAGAAAGTTTCCTGTGAGGGTAGGTTTAAGTGTAGGGTTGGGGTGTGTGTCCTCCGATTTTTTTGACAAATACCCTGATGAGCGCTCACTCGGATGGAACGCGCAAACCATTACGTGTAGTGGAGAAGGTACACTGTACCGTACGGTTTACGCACGCAGCCTGCTGTAGCGACAATGTCCGCAATTTAAAAGTACAGAAGCGCAGGACACAGACCTTAGAATGCCCAAGAGCCAGTACGCCACGGGTGGCCATCAGCATGTAGACAAGCCAGAGTACGACTTCCAGCACTAAACTCAACATATGGAAGAGTGAGTATACAACTGAAGGACAAAACGATACACACATGCAGTGTGCAGCAAAGCTTAAATGAGCGTGTGCAGGGCATTAGTAATTCGGTTAGCATCACATTTAGAACACGGCAAAGACAATGAGTGACCTCGGACATCTCCCGTCCAATCAGAATCCAGCTAATGCAGCTTAGTGTTTGTCTTCCCCTGCACTCTTGCATATGTCACAGTACACCAAACCAACATACAATTACAACACATTACATGGAGCTTCTCTTGTTCTCCAGGAGGGATAGGAGAGCAGAAAGCCCTTGACAGCCCGGCCCGAATGCTGTAATACACAGTAGGAAACACAGATAGAACGAAAACCAAACACACCCAAGTAGACACAACTGTAACGTTACCATCTGTCCAGCCAGTGAGCAGGTGTCTCTGTTCTGAGAGCCAAAGAATGCCAACCTTGATTCAACAAGGAAAAAATACTATTTTGATCCAAACTGGTTCAATGCAACAGCTGAAGTCAAATCTGCTTTGTGATTGAGTGCAATTCATCCTAAAAAACAACGTGCAAGGAGTAGAATGGGACAGATTAATAGGAAGGAAGCTAGTGCATACTATCAAAGCTAATTACACACAAGAGAAAGCTCTGATGGAGCGTTTGATGGATAGGAATATAAAAGATCCATTTTGAGTGTGTGGAAAGAGACCAGTTTGAAATCAAGTTTCAGTACAAACCAGGCTGTCAAAAGTAGAAATAACGTGAAAAAGTAAAAAAAACTAGTAGAAACAGAATAGCCTTGACATACATGTACTATTTGAAATGAGGGGAGCAGCAAATATTTAATTTTTTTTACAATTTCATTCAAACATTTGGGTCTGCCTGCTAAGATTTTTTTTATGCTTTTGAATTAAAGGGGTCTTATGCTCCCAAGACTGCATTTATTAGATGAAAAATACAGTAAAGCTAGTAATACTATTAAGTATTATTACAATTTTGTTTTAATTCTATTTTAATATCCTTTAAAGTTAATTATTCCTGTGATGCAAAGCTGAATTTCCAGCAGCCATTTTTCAGTGTCACATGATCCTTCCGAAATAATTTGAAATGTGATTTGGTCTCAAGAAACATTTCTTTTTATTAGCAATGTTGGAAACAGGTGTGCAGTTTCATATTTTTGAGGAAAATGTTTTATGATTCTTTTTTGAACAAAGTTCGAAAAACGAGCAGCATTCATTTAAAATAAAAGTCGTTTGTAACGTTTCAAATGTCTCCACTGTCATATTATCAATTTAAAATTTAGTGAGCCTCCTGCTGAATAAAAGTATTAAAGTGGTCATATGATGTTGCTAAAAAGAACATTATTTTGTGTATTTGGTGTAATGAAATGTGTTTATGTGGTTTGAAAGTAAAAAAAAACATATTATTTTCCACATAATGTACATTATTGGTGCTCCTCTATGCCCTGCCTTTCTGAAAACCGTCGATTTTTACAAAGCTCATCGTTATGAAAAAGCGAGGTGTGTTTGCTGTGATTGGCCAGTTATCCAGTGCGTTGTGATTGGCTAAATACCTCAAGCGTGAGACGGAAATGTTCCCACCTTACCATACTGTGATGCCTTGTCCAGCCGGAGCGACGAGACAAAAACAAAACATTAAACCCCATTATAAACGAGGAAATTGTTGCATCCAGTGGGGACATAATTACTGATTATAATGACTTATACTGTCTTTTTATGCGTTGCATTGCATCGCGCTGTGTAAACATAAAACCATGTCTGCATTTGTGATCGGAGAAATGACAAACAACTAGTGCTACTCTAAACTGCCCAAAACTCGCATTTGAATCTTCAGTGGCAAATCCTTTAAATTAAAACTTACTTATGTGAGTCAGAACTGCTGGCATTTTTAGTCTAACGTTACTCTCCCAGGCTCAGTAAACAGTCCTCCATAAAATGCGTTGCAAACATCTGAATATTTGGGTTGAAATGTTCTGGCACAGTGTTGTAAATACAATTTAACCACTGATTTGTAGTCGTGTCATCTTTTGGAAGACCAAACAAAGTAGTTTCGCGTTCACAACAAGGAAAACAGGCAGGCCGGGCTTAGCGTGCACTGAGGCCGGGCTAGAGTGAGCTCAGGCCGGGCTAGAGTGAGCTGAGGCCGGGCCAGAGTGAGCTGAGGCCGGGATAGAGTGAGATGAGGCCGGGATAGAGTGAGCTGAGGCGGCGGGGTAGAGAACGGCACGCCCGGCGGATGTGACAAATGAACGGCAACCACATGTGACGACCCCAGGATGGACTCCGCTTCGTCCACGGTTTGGTGAATGAAAGTGGATGTATTTCCCTGCAAAGACCATCACAGATCAGCTTAGGCATGACGAAGGGGTACGTCCTCTTTTGGAAGACCACAACAAAGAGTTTCGCTTTTCAAACGAAAACACAGCGGCCTAGCGTGAGGGTAAGCCCCGGCTTAGCGTGTGCTGAGGACGGGCTAGAGTGAGCTGAGGGCGGGCTAGAGTGAGCTGAGGCCGGGGCTAGAGTGAGCTGAGGCGGGGCTAGAGTGAGCTGAGGCCGGGATAGAGAGAGCTGAGGCCAGGCTAGAGTGAGCTGAGGCCAGGCTAGAGTGAGCTGAGGCCGGGATAGAGTGAGCTGAGGCCGGGCGAGAGTGAGCTGAGGCCGGGCGAGCGTGCGCTGAGGCCGGGGATAGAGTGAGCTGAGGCCGGGCTAGAAGGGAGCTGAGGCCGGGATAGCGTGCGCTGAGGCCGGGATAGAGTGAACTGAGGCAGGCTGGATTCCGACAAATGAGTGGCAACCACATGTGACGGACCCTGGGCTGGATTCCGCTTCATCCACGGTGAAAGTTGATGTATTCCCTCAGCGACCAGCACAGATCAGCTCCAGACATGACGAAGCGGATATCGTCCTCTTTTGAAAGACCAAACAAAGTAGTTTCGCTTTCACAACGAAGCACACAGCGTCTTCACGACATGGCTGCAGCGTCAACAATACTACAGCGATAATAAAAGTTAAGCCTTCTTTCTTTGCGTGAACATTTTGGCGGCTTTATGCAAATCTTCCCACATAGTGTTGTAGATATGTGGGGGCGTGTTAGAAACGAGCCGTTTTAGGTAGGTGTGGATGACTCTGAACTTTTTATAAAGAATATCTCTTTGGATTGAGACTTTAGTCTTTGCAACTTTACAGATCTTCTTTATGCACCAAGAGCTTGTAACACTCCAAAGAGAAAGGAAAAAATGAAATCGCATCATATGACCCCTTTAATTTCTTTACAAATATCATACTGACTCCAAAACTGTTAGTATGTATGTATCTCTGTTAACTTCACACAGAGCACCAACACGTCTTACTGTATTAGTTATTAAAATCCCTGATTATTAATTCCCCCGATGATGCCTCCTGTTGATGACGATTGAATTGGAAAGTCCCCACGACTTTTGGTGAACATGTTGTAACTGTGTGTTTATTTATTCATAGCCTAAAAAGTAAAGATGACATTTATATGACGGAATACTTCACCACATTGCCATTTTAACGCCCAATTCCTGTGTATAAACCATACCTCGCTCCACTGGTTATTGGTGGCTGACTCAGGGTTGATCGTGCTTAAGTCCGTCACGCAAGAAAATCGTGTGCCCTGTGAGGAGTCATCCGTTTAGATGCAATGTCTTCATATGACGACAGCGGCTGGCACAATGGTAATGCCGGTGTGGATCGCTTAGCATAAATCGCATATGTTATATATGCCGTGACACCCCGGTGTGTGAAGATCATCAATGACGTGCTCACGTAGCAGATGTACGCAGCTGTTTCGAAGGCCGCAGGGTCTTTTTCGTACGTGCCCAGCGACTCATGTCCTGTTGAACTTCAGAGAGCAACCAACCTGATGTTTACGCATGACTCTGCACAATTTCCATGAAGACCTCCAAGGGACAACCTGTTGACAGCCCAGTCAGGTCACACCCGTTCGGTCTGGACCTTGGCTAGAATTGTGACCTGTTGTGGAGTCTCAGCAACACATATGTTGCATGTGATACATCAACAAATGTAAGGCGCACTCTTGTGTCTGCTTCATACTTTGTTATATTGTTTCACACTTAATGAATTAGTACATCAAAAAATAACATTGTGTCATCATTTAATCACCCTCATATTATTCCAAACCCATATGATAACAGTGTAACACAAAAGACGACATTTTGATGAATGCACTCCTCCTTTTGTCCATGCAATTACAATGAATGGGGAGTGAGGTGTAAAAGCTTCAAAAAGAATGCCATAAAATTATCATAAAAATAATTGTCATAAGTGATGCAATGATAGCATTTCCTTCCAACAATCTGTTGAACAGTGCAACTAGATTTTGTGTACTGGATAAACCAACTCAAGATTCAAAAGAGCAATTTATGATTCAGATTCAAAAGTGCAGTGATCACTCTTTCTCTCATGAACACTAGGGTCGATGTCAATGTTTTCAATGAATGATGACTTAAATTTCAAACCAAACTGTAACATGGCTTCAAAAGACCTGGACAATAGTGTACAATTCAACATTTTTGATGCTTTAGTGGGCTTTTTTTTTTTTTTTGAAGTTTAAAAGTTGCCATTAATTGCAACTGCATTAAAAAGCAACCAGTATAATTCTTCAAAATGTTGTATTCCACTGCAGAAAAAAAAGGTTTGAAGCAACATGAGGAAGAGTAAATGCCAATTTTTTGGTTAATTATTGTTTAGAGCTTATAAACGGTGTGAGAAGGACTCTTGACACAGAAGACAACATAACATCATGTTACTGTAGACTGATCCAACCTGAAATACAAAAGTTGTCACATTATTCAAAGCTAGTATGAGGAACTCAACAGGAGGAATAACAGAAACAAAATAAGAAACGAAGCCCCAGCGTCTGAGTGCACGATTGGCTGAGTTATGGAGTAAAATTGCATACACGCATAAGAGATTATGCAATATCAAAACTGTGGGTTGCATATGGGCTAATACACGTGTCAGCTATTATGGTGCATTCAAGAACATCAATCTATTCCACAGCCATTTAAAAACCACACTGAAATACAATGACATTCGATGCACAAGGTTTGTCTTAGCACTCGTTCAAGCTATAGCGGCTACACAGTCTCATTCATATGAGGCTTAGCTAAGGGTTTACATGATGGCTGTGTCTCAATACCTAATGAGCTGCCTATCTAGACAGAAAATGCGCAAAAACACGCGACTAAAAATGATTAAGCTCTGATGACTCGGTATTATGGGCCAAAAATGCTGCTGTCGAGCTCGGCGGTTCATTCGGTTTTGAGACACAGACGATGCCGAACGCATTTCGCAATGTTAAAAATACTCCGTTTTTACCGTATATCATAGCCAGTCCTGTTTCGTGCAGGAAGCGCACTCTTCTGTGTTTGAAGAGCCATATTGTGAGGATAGTGAGTGTCAAAAGCAAAATGAATGTAAGTAAATTCACGCTGTCCTGCCTGTGACTTTCCTCTGCCTCTTTCTCCGTGGCAAGTTCCTCCATGCCGCCGTCATCTGCTCTTATCCGACAACATTGGCTTAAAATGAACATTAAAATAGGAAACAGTGAGCAGTGTCCTCCTAATGCATGTAATGTCCATGGCTTTGGTGCTGTGGCCGCCTCCATGGTGCAGGATGCTGGTGGCGGGTTTCCTCACTCACTGCTTCAGCTGCGTCAGGTAGAGTCAGAGCAATAATGAGAGGTATCAGAGCAGACCGCGGCTCAAGCTCTTAAAGAGACATGCACACCAATACTCCACTCTTACTCTACTAGTACATTCCATGAATGTCATACAAAACAGGGCTTGAACCTCTTGAATGAAGTGGGGGGGGTTTTATTCCACAAATGAGCAGTGGAGGTGCTTAAAGGGGTCATATGATGCGATTTACATTTTTCCTAAAGGTCTCTTTGGAGTGTTACAAGCTCTTGCATAAAGAAGATCTGTAAAGTTGCAAAGACTAAAGTCTCAAATCCAAAGAGATATTCTTTATAAAAGTTCAGAGTTAACCACGCCTACCTAAAACGGCTCGTTCTTACACGCCCCCACATATCTACATCACGATGTGGGAAGAGTTGCATAACACCGCCCAAATGTTCACGCAAAGAAAGAAGGTGTAACTTTGATTCTCGCTGTAGTATTGTTGTTGCCGTGTGTTTCGTTGTGAAAGCGAACTACGGGGGCTTGGCCGCCCGGGGCCGACGCCCCAGGTAGTACCATAGACTCGCTCGGCGGTGGCACGCCTGTTAATTATTATTCACTTATTTTCATTTCGTCCTGCACGTCCATCAACTCGCAGGGGTTTTCTTGTGATGGGGACACGAAAACATCCTGCTTCTACGCTGAGTATGTGATGCCGGATCGCTTGCACAGGTGGACGAATGGTCCAGTGCCCGGGTCGTCACGTTGTTGCTGCAAGCCGGTGGCGCCTCGCACTCCGTCTAGCCACCGCCTCCACGCAAGTCACAGCGCAATCCCCAGCTCTTTTGGAAGGACAGACAAAATCATGTGGTTAGCTGTAGTTACAGCCTCGTTCCAGAACACTGTCAAAACGCTCAATATGTCAAGGATGTGTTTGTCCAGCACATATTTATAGAGCGACTGAAGTCATCTTTCTGACCCAGTTAGCTTTTAGACAGTGCTCGCCACAAGCTACTCCTGTTTAATTTGCATATGTTAACAGATCGATATTTACATCACTGTAGTCTCTATTTCTAAACGCGAGTTTTTGTTTGAGCATTGTGTAGAGTATGGCTTGTCGGTCTTGATCATTTCTCCCCGTGAGATGTGCACCCAAATGGCAAGACGATGGTTTTATGTTTATGTGACACGATGCAAACAAAAAGACGTATAGGCTTATTATCATACCATATTTGTCCCCACTGGATGCAGACAAATGCCTCGTTTGTAATGGTTGTGGTTTTGGGTTCCGTTGTTGCTCTGGGGAGAACGGCATCACAATATGGTAGGGGCTAACATTTCCGTCACACGCTTGAGGGATTTGGCCAATCACAATCCCACTGGATAGCTGGCCAATCAGACACAACCGACTCGCTTTCAGACCGATGAGTTTTGTAAAAATCGAGCGTTTCAGAAAGGCGGGGAATAGAGGAGAAACAATAATGTTCAGTAAGTGGAAAATAATGTGTTTTTGAACCTTAAAACGCATAAACACATTTAATTACACCAAAAACACAAAATAATGTTATTTTTAGCAAAATCATATGACCCCTTTTCGCCTAAAATTTTTTTTTATTTTATACCCAAGATGTCAAACAGTTATAGCTGTCACCCAGTATAGTCTGTGGTTTTATAGTCTGGTAAGGGTTGTTAGTTATTGACCCTTACAATTCAATAAATGTACCCTGGACCACAGTGTAATTTTTAAAATTTTTGTATTTTATTTTATAACTTTCCATTGATGTAACTGGTTTGTTATGAACTATGAAACAATATTTGCTGCGATACAACTATTTGAAAATCTGGAATCTGAGGGTGCAAAAAATCTAAATATTCAGAAAATTGTCTTTTTGGTTGTCCAAATGAAGTTCTTAGCAATGCATTACTAATCAAAAATTAAGTTTTTATATATTTACATAGGAAATTTAAAAAATATCTTCATGGAAAATTATCTTTACTTAATATACTAATGATTTTTAGCATAAAAGAAAAATTGATAATTTTGACCCATACAATGTATTGTTGGCTATTGTTAAAATATACCTATGCTACTTATGACTGGTTTTGTGGTCCAGGGTCACAAATATGTGCTTGTTTTGTGGGCTAATGTTTTTGAACAGGCCATTTAAAGAGGTGATATAGATATTTGATGTTAAAATTTTAAGCAAAGTGTTAGACTAAAATGAAGCAAAGTCTAATTCACTGAAAATGTAGCTGTTTTGAAGAACGTGAAACAGTTTTACTGACCTCCAAAGGTCTAGCTGTCACGTTGATGGAAACAAACAGGAATTTAAGATTTCCTTTTTGCTCTTCTGCGTATATCACACTTCCTTTGCTATATGAGAAATGGAAAGTCATCATTTTCTGGTTCTGAGAACAAAACTATATTTGTAGTACAGTAATGACTATATTACCCAAAATAATCACACATTTGAGATTCAAATATCGTTTACACTTTTTACACAAGAATTTGCAAGTAGGTCAGTTTAGAAAAAGTTTCCAGAATTTTGTCACAGTGCTTTAGACAGCAACTTTTTGATAATCAGTTCTGAAAGCTTTCTTTCTGTGCTTCCTGAAAGTCTGCTTATTTATTATCAATGCTATTTATTTAATTATCATTTGTTATCAGGTGACATGTTCCATCACACAGATGAGTTCATGCATGCAGTTTACCAAAGAACATTTTATGTATGTTGCTTACACAACAGTTGAACAGCCAAGTGCAATACTAATGTGTTTGCTGTGTATGTCACATGTAGGCCTATATTGAATACAAATTTATATGTAAGTGATGAGTCACACACCATAAAGCCCAAAATACTTTGTTTATCTTTTAAGTGAGATTGCAATTTTGCGCTGTCAAACCACATTTCACAGGAAAAAAATTTAAAAAATCTGTGAAAAAAAGTTGATTGGTTTACATAAAAGCTTTTAACTTAGTTTTCTTGGCAAACACAACACATAAGCGAGAAATTGAAATCTGTACTTCTTCCACATACATTTTCCAAGTAACATTATTTGTTTAAAATGAGTGCTAATTATGTAACGTACAATTCCTCAATGAAAATTATATAAAACACACACACACACAAAAACATTTGGCCTTACTGCATTTCTGTACAATTCACTCAGTGAGCTGCAATGTTACTTGTCTTTCTTAAAAATAAATAAATCAGTGGCAATACCTAAAAATGTTTAGAATGTATGTACTTGATTGTTATTTATTTAGAAGCACAAACTGACACATTTGATGAACAGGTTGTCATGAAGTGATAAGTTGTATTTGCCTTTCATTTTTTATTTATTTATGTATTGCATTTTTTAAAAGGTCACCAGTAAGAGCAAAACATCTTACACAAAAGAAGGTCATCTTACACCAATATAGGGACATGATGATCCACACATATGTATAGGCCAGTGGTGGGCCGTCAGGGCCAGCAAAGCCTTCTCTGCTGGCCTAAACACTATCAGAATCACTGATTTAGTTTAATATATTTTTCCATGAGTGTACATTAAATTATTTCCAATAGTCTATTCTCTTCAGTTCATAGCTTTTCTCTAGGTTGCACTGCATGTTTATATTGGAGCTTTTATCCAATCATATTTCAGCAATCGTGTTGCCAGGGTCAAATAAATCTGCCTTAAAGGGATAGTTCACCCAAAAATGAAAATTTGATGTTTATCTGCTTACCCCCAGGGCATCCAAGATGTAGGTGACTTGTTTCTTCAGTAGAACACCATTTGAATGATTTTAGGAGGGCTCGCCATGCCGCTTCTTCCCATGGCTATTTCCATCAGCTTATAATGATGGCAAGGGTGACGCTCGTGACGTAGACACATGCGGGGAAGTGCGTGTCCTAAGTTGGCTTTCAGAGAGTTCGGACCATAACCCAAAGGTTGTGGGGGGTCGAGTCTCGTACTGGCACAGCGGATTGAGGTGGGGGAGTGAATGTACAGTCTCTCCGATCCCACTTCATACCTTTCCGACAAGGTGCCCTTGGCAGCAAAGTGCCCGAGAACCCTCCCACTGCCTTCAAGCTGCCCACTGCTGCCGGGTGTGTGATGCTCCGCACGTGTCTATATAGTCCTCCGTTTTGGATTGTGTGTGTCACGCTGGTGTGTGTGCAGCTGCCTTTGGATCGGGTAATGCAGAGCAAATTTCCGAGTTGTGGCTCCCAGGATCTTGTGCCACCATGTGCACTTCCAACTTCACCCACTTCACATTTTGATTCGCAACCACGGCAACTATCTCGGGTCCTTATTTTGGTGCCAGAAACCGAACACAGTATTATACCCCTTTCATTTTTTACCTCTAATACCCCCACTATGTCCACACTGGTCTGTTGGCTGGCATTCGCACGCGGCTTTCCGGGTGTAGCTTATGTTTTGTACCACGTCTCTGGCGTAGTTTTCCGTTAATGGTGTGTGGTGGTCGCGGGGAGAGCAAAACGACGACAAAACGGGGAACCTTTATTAACAGAAAATTAACAAGTGTCCCCGAAAAAATGGAATCAAGTGTTCCAAATAAACGGGTATTGGTGTGGTCCATTATCGTCGTGCTGGGCGGATGGTTCGTTGGAGCTAGGGAAGGGTGCAGTGGTCAGGAAGAAGGGTTGCCATGTAGGGGTCTAGTCTGTTCCACCGGACAGACGGGAGGTCCCCTCTACACACCCCTCGCTTGCAGTCCCCTACTATGGACACCATCGTGTGCATGACACGGTTGAATAGACCTCGTTTGTTCTCCCGAGGGAATTGCGTCGCGTCGGTCTCACATTTGAAACTGCGGCTCTTGCTTATGTAGCTCATCACATCTCGGTGTTCAGGTGTGGCCCCTCACACGCCGGCAGCCCTTTCTTTTCAGAGGTTTCAGCGCCCCTCCTCTCTCACGCACCCCCTCATGTCGGGAGCCTGGCGAAGGGCAGCGATTAAGGGACAGAGTGATGCTGATAATTAGGGGGAGGCACCCGACTCGTCACAGTGTGTACAAAAAAGAAAAATTAAATCCAGCCGAAGACACAGAAGACATAACAACTCGCCTAACCAAAACACCATAACTTCAGAAGAGCAGGCTCAGAAGTCGGTTTGAACAATCCGGATTAGCGCAAGTAAGTACCATTTTGATTACCCGTTGTACCTACAATGACTGTGCCTTGTGTAAACAATGAGTGACGTATACACGCCAGCGATCACTTCCGGGCGCTTGCGTAAACTCGTAAACTACGCCAGAGCGCGTACACACTTCACGCACCGGAAGCCGTGCGCGCGCTCAAAGTAGTTGGACATAGTAGTGTATTAGAGGTAATGATATAAATACTGTTCGGTTTCTGGCACAAACCGATCGTTTCGTGTCTTAGGACATTAATGTGTCATCACGAGCCGCAGGGTTTTTGGATTTGTCTGTGCATGTTTTTTTAACACTCATAGACTTTGTTACCATTGCCATGCATTATAAGACTGACAGACTGCAACGGTTTGTTTTAAAAATCTTTGTTTGTGTTCTACTGTAGAAACAAAGTCACCTACATCTCGGATGCATCTTGGGTAAGCAGATAAACATCACATTTTTCATTTGGGTGAACTATCCCTTTAGAGGCCTTCAGAATACACAGTGCAGCGTCTGTTAGCTTAACTCAATGGCAATGAAACCGTTGCTTTAACCAATCAGATTTCGAGTTGGCAGCTCCAGGGCCATCTAGCTGGCTAACGATAACCTCAGCATTTTCTCTCCTTTGATTGGATGGTCAGCGTAATAGCTAGCAAACAGCATCACTGTAAATCATTTTAGTAAAACTTTTATTACTGTTCCTCAGGTTTAGATTTTCTGTGCATTTTGAAAAAAATATTTGCCTACTATATTTAGTAAATCTAAAAACAGTAGTGCTAAATGACTGAAAAACCACCACACACCTCCTCGGCACCGGCTCTGTGAAAGACTCGTGAAGATGAAAAACCACTAGAGTATGGTAGCTTAATTTTCATTTTTTCCTCTTTTATCGCTTGATGCGTTGTATGCTGATGTTATTTGCGAGATATAAAGCCAGGTTTAAGTTTCCGTAAGAATATCTCAGTTTCCCGAGTGGAGCTGTATTAACCGGGCCTTTCCTCCGGCCGCTGGTCTGCCTCTGCTGGTTGTATTTAAGGTATGTTTTAGAAATGTAAATGATAAAAAAAAAGCATCAAATCATAATTATATTGTATTTTTACTACAAAAACAAAAGACCGGTTCTCCCCGCCGGTCCTCCCGCAGTGCGCTGGCAGACCGGCGGGGAGACTCGTGAAGACGAAATAGAGCAGTAAGAGAACATTAAATTGTTAGATCAACTTTAAAACACATGTAATCACCTTATTTGTTTTATACCAATGCTAGCTGTAAGGTATAAATACGTTTGGGTACGTGCGTACGTTATGTAGTGCCCTGTTATACTGCATTACTGTGTAATGTTTTGTTTCTAGAGCGTGCATCATTATGATGGTATGAAGAGATGGATTAATTCATGTAGGACGCCACTGAAGGCCTAGGTGTAAAATGCACGGCCCGCCACTGGTAGGCTATGTAGGCTATATACAAAAATACAAACATCTAACAGTGTAATCCGAGTGCACAAATATTATAATTCACATTAATTATTCACATGCCAAGATGAGTTTACACAACGCACAAACAAAATGCTTTATTTGCATATGGCAGGGGTCAAATATTAGTAACATCATCCCCCACCTCCTACTTCGATAGACTTCGTAGATACTGCTCAGCTTTGATTCGCTGTTTCCTAGTAACGCGGTGCGCTGTAGTGATTGGCTGACTCGAGGGTCAAGGAAACGGGAAGCGCACAGGTTGCGTGTTCTTGATTATTTTCTGGGGAGGGCGAGAGAGAAGCAGCGCTACTGCGGCTGATCGAGACTATTTCAGAAACGCGTTGCATTTACAACAGGAGGGGCGCGCTGACATATCGTCCATAAATGGGGTGCTTCTTCTCCAAAAAATCGAGGAGAAAATCTCCTAAAAAAGACTCTGCTTTGACCGATGGGGACGGGAGCGCTACGGGCAATGACCTCCCAGAAACCAACAACACTGCGCTGGGCAGCGACAGCAACCAGGAGGCTCCCAAGCAATACAGCTGGGACAAACGAGAAAAGGTACGACGCTGCATTATAACCCGTTTTTGTGCTCTAGGCTGTACTACACAGTTTATTATGTTGCATAATTGCTTTAGGAATGACACAGAATGAACTCCAACCAGAGTCCGTCAGAAATAGCTATTGTTATGTATGTGCGTTAGCTCAATTCGCATTGTTAAGCCCATTTTATGCAGCTCACAACACGCCAGCGATGGGTTTGGCCCCTCTTGTGTAGTGTTTCTGAGCGTTTTCTTCTGTTGCCTTCGACTGACCATCGATACGAGTGTCTCTCGGCGGGCGGTTATAGGTTTTCAAATGCTATAGTAAAGTATAGACCGAGCTTATTATCGGCTTAAAGTCAGGGCAGGTAACTTGTTTGCCTGGCGCTTGTCCAGATAACGCTGTTAAGGATTAGCACATCAGTGGTGTCGCCATCAACATGCATGACACTGTATCAGAGGGCGGAAGAGACTGAGTAATAAGGGTGGGAGTGTCTGTCTGCCCCTCCGACCGCGAACCCATTACAAAGCTTTGAGAGCATTTAAGTGTCCGGAAGTTTAAATCTTTTATGTTTAAATATTGCCCTGGTCGATGCTTTCAAGTGCAGATTGAAAGGCAGTGAATTCACGAGACAAGTCACTGTCCAGCAGTTTGTCAGTTTGAGTTTTCTCTTATGGTCTGTCAAAGGCAGAAATCTAATAGATTAGACTAGTAGTTCTCAACCGGCAGGGGTCAAGGCCCACTAGAGGGCCTCATGAAACTTCCAATTGGCCCCACAAGATACAATTGAAAAATATTTTTATATGTGACCCTGGACCACAAAACCAGTCATAAGTAGCACGGGTATATTTAGAGCAATAGCCAACAATACATTGCATGGGTCGAAATGATCCATTTTTCTTTTATGCCAAAAATCATTAGGATATTAAGTAAAGCTCATGCTCCATGAAGATATTTTGTAAATTTCCAACCATAAATATATCAAAACTTGGGTCACATATAGTATTTATATAAAACTACTCAAACTTGATAGCTCTGTTCAGTTTTTAGTCCTAAAACCTGACTGGGAATTAGTATTTTAAAACAATGGGTTCCTTTGGGGGTTTTCTATAGCTGTTTTGGGTCTGTGGTTACATTTTGGCTTGAATTGAAAATTCGCATTATATGTTTTTTAAATACATGATATAGATTTTATTAGAATGACAGCCGATGCATAGAACAAGCCCCCGCCTTACATGTTTTCTATAATCCTCTACTCTCTGATATATGTCACAATACAGTAGAAACAATTTGTTGCTACTTCCATTTCATCACATTACTTAAAATCTGTAAACTCATGAGTTCTTTTTTGTAAGTGTTGCCAGGGTGTTGCTCTGTGATTGTTAGGGTGTTTTAAGTGGTTGTTAGGTGGTTACATACTGGCCCAAGTCAAAAGAGCTCTTGATTTCTGTAATGGTCTTTCCCCAGATACAGAACAGGTGCCTTCTTCAGTTTAAACCTATGTTGTTGTTTCCATTTTGTGTTTTATCTTCTGCCTGATGAAAATTTATTTGCAACATGCTGCATGATTTGATGTATCATTTGTCTCAAACAATGCAGAATGAGTTTGCTGTTGAAGTGTAACCTTGACATATAAAATAATAGATGTTTTTTTTATTTTTTATTTAGTTTATTGAACTATATAAAATTTACAAGGAAAATCTCAAAAAGGTTGCAGATGTGTTTTATGTTTTGTATCGTATTTGATACATCAGGCTTTTATGGCTCATATAGTATAGTGAAAATATAGAGCTCAAGGAGGAGGGGAAAAAACATTTTATTTGGAAGCCCAAACTAGCAAAATTATGCAATTGGGTGTAGATGTTGTTATTTATGTGGCCAAAAATTAATATGAAATTCTGATAGCTTGGAATGTAAATCAACAAGAATTGTATAACAAGATAACAGAATACTTACATGAAATGCATATAAATATTAGTTGTCACTCTATCTCCCAATAATATACCTTAGTAAGACAATATTTAAATGCTTAGTTTTATGATCAGAGCTCTGTAGTTTTAGTTTTAGTGGGCATATAATATAATGCAACATAAAATGCAATACAATGAAGGTTGTGAGATAAGCAAAATGTTCCTCAGAAGCCTGTTGTTGATACTTAAATTTTAACAAGTTTTTCTAAATTTGATGTATTGATAATCAAGTAAACAAAGTTGCTGCAGTCCCTCATATGTTCATCTTGAAACATTAACAATACAAAAGCTATTCTCATGTTTCATTATAAAAATCATTAAAAAAAATTAAAGCAAAAAGACATATGTACCACAACCTGAAGGTGGGGAATTTAAGAATATTACTAAAAAATTATATCTTGTACTTGCTAAAAAGTGTGAACTATCAATCAGAGGGAAAAAGGCATGTAGAATATTGTGTACAACAGAGTTTTTTTAGCTAAGTTTTGATCATGCTGATCATTTAGAGGCCTTAGAAATGATTGTATCAAATATGATACAGTAGGCTTTATAGTGTTAATACTTAGGGTTTGTTTTAAAGTATATTTAACTACAACAGAATTAGCTTTTTTTTTTTTTTAGACAAAAGCATAATGTCTCTAACTAATAAACTCACATTTTGAGGGAGGGAACGTCCTGTTACAAGAGTGTGAGGGGAACCAGAGAGCAAAGATAGCTGATAATGGTTTTATTGCTTTTATGAGTTCTCCATTTATTAACATGTTTGCACTTTTTTTTTTTGCAGGTTGACCCGAAAGACTTCATGCTGACAGGCCTAAAGAATGAGACAGTGGGCCGGTTGCCAGGCAAACTCAATGGCCAGCAGTTTGTCATTCAGGATTGTGAGAACTGTAACATCTACGTATTCGACCATTCGGCGACTATTACCATTGACGACTGCGTGAACTGCCGTATTATGTTAGGTCCGGTCAAAGGCAGCGTGTTCTTCAGAGACTGCAAAGATATCAAGTGTGTGGTGGCCTGCCAGCAGTTCCGCACCAGAGACTGCAAGAAAATGGACGTCTTTTTGTGCTGCGCCACCCAACCCATCATTGAGTCTTCAACAGGCATGAAGTTTGGCTGCTACCAGTACTACTACCCCGAGCTGGCTTTCCACTTTAAAGATGCAGGCCTCAGCATCTTTAACAACAACTGGAGCAATATTCATGACTTCACACCTGTTTCTGGAGAAACCAATTGGAGTCTCCTACCAGAAGATGCTGTTGTCCTGGAGTATATGCCTCTACCAGATCCTGAGTCAGAATTCAAGTCTGTGAGAATCTCTACTGAAGCAAGTCGGAGCATAGTGCCCATGACCAAAGGAGGACGCCGTACCGAGAGCGAAGAGTCTTGCCTGTTTGTCTTTTTCGCTGGAGACTACACCACTGCTAACGCACGCAAGCTTATTGATGAGGTTAGAACTCGTTTGATAGAGTTGATGCTGTAGAATTGTCATTCATGGTTGCTACAATGGGCGATGCAGAAACTGACATCATGTGTAGCATTTTTGTTCATCTTTTAAACTTTTTTGTTACAAGCTTGAGGTTTCTCAACCAGGAAAGTTATTCAGAATGAGTCAATATTTCCTAATGTGGCATTTCTAAAAAAAAAAAGCTGTGTGTTTATTATTCAGTTTAGCGTCTAATTGGAAAACGTTGTTCACAGCAAGTTTTTCATGTTAATTGGGAAATTAAATCAGATTTCTTCAGTCACTCCATCTATATAAATAGAAAATGTATACTATTAATATACTATTAATAATATATAGGGATGCATACTATTTCCCACTTCACTTAAAGGGGTCATATGACGTTGCTAAAAAATAACTTCATTTGTGTATTTGGTGTACGAAATGTGTTTTGCGGGTTAAGGGAAAAAAAAAAACACATTATTTTTCCACATACTGTACATTATTTTTCTCCTCTATGCCCCACCATCGTTCTGAAAGCGAGGTTTGCTGTGATTGGCCAGCTATTCAGTGCATTGTGATTGCCCGAATACCTCAAGCGAGTGACGGAAATGTTACGCCCCTTACCGTAATGTGATGCTGTGTCCCGGAGCGACGAGACAAAACCAATAAAGCCCATTATAAGCGAGGCATTTGTTGCATCCAGTGGTGGATATAATTATGGATTATAATGACTTATTCGGTCTTTTTACGCGTTGCATCCCGCCGCGTAACATAAAACCATGTCTGCATTGTGATCGGAGAAACGACAAACACCAAGCGCTACTCTACACTGCTCAAAACTCACGTTTGAATCATCAGTGGCAAATCCTTTAAATATGAAAGCGTACTTACAGACTGTGAGTCAGCATTATTTGTCAGAACACCGGAATTTTAGGCTACTCTCCCAGGAAATAGTCCTCGTCCTCTGTAAAATGCGTTGGACACATCTGAATATTTGGGTTAAAGTTTTTCTGGAACAGTGTTGTAAATACAACTAAACAACTGATTTCTAGTTGTGTCCTCTTTTGGAAGGCCTAACAAAGTAGTTTCGCTTTCACAACGAAACACACAGCGTCCCCACGTCATGGCAGCGGCAGCAACAACAGTACTACAGCGAGAAACAAAGTTACGCCTTCTTTCTTTGCGTAAACATTTTGGCGGTGTTGTGCAAATCTTCCCACATAGTGTTGTAGACATGTTGGGGGCATGTTAGAACGAGCCGTTTTATGAGGGCATGGATGAGTCTTAACTTTTATAAAGAACATCTCTTTGGGTTTGAGACTTTATCTTTGCAACTTCAGGGATCTTCTCCCCCCCCCCTTGTTTAAAGCGGAAGGTTCACGGGGGAAGAGCTTGTAACACTCCAAAGAGAAAGGAAAACTTGAAATCGCATCATATGACAACTTTAAATTACAGATGTTGCCTGATTAACCTTTTGACTCCAAAAAAAGGCTTACTTGCAGAAGTTAAGGAAGTGACTGACTGTCTGAAAATATCTTCGGTTGTAGGCACCTTTATTGTTTGTTCTATTATTTTGTTACCAAAAGCAGGATAGGCTAAACAGGAAGGGCTCTGCTGCGTAGTTGTAAAGGTCTGATTTGACAATTCACAGTATAATAGCTTCAGCCATAGTTAACAAATCCAATTCAAATGAATTTGCTCTGCGGCTTCTTGCCATGAATCCAAATGTTATAAATATGAAACCCTTTTATGCAGAATGCAAGAAATTATAACAATAATTGTGTACCTGAAAGAACCACTGATTTGGAGTTCATTCCTGCATTTTGTTTAGATATCAAGTTCAACACATTATTAAAAACATTTACATCCATGAAGTACTACTGTAGAATATACAGAAGATACTGTAAAATCATTTTAGAAGGGTAAAACAGGAAACATTGATATCATAGCACATCATTCACATGAATCATTCACATTAACACAACAAATGTGCAATAAAAAAAGTAATGTTGATTTCACATGGCTTTAAACTACAGCAATATTTTTTACCTAAACTATCCTTGCCCTCTGCAATGTATGGATTTGTCCAAGCGAAATTGTGAGGAAGAGACAGAAACAGACCCAAGTATCATGCATTTCACCTTTTTTGTTACTGACTTTACATCGAAATGAATAACTTTATAGTGGTGATCATTTAGTTTTATTTTTATGGTTCTCAATTAAAAAAAAACACACATAAACTCCAGTCTGTTCACCAATGCATAACCAAGCTGATTTGCAAAATCCTTTCATTTTGTGACTTCATTTTTTGTATCCACCTAAATGCAGGCGACCACCAAAGGCTTTGTCCTCATTCAGACCAAAGAGGTTTCCATGCGCCCTGAGGATGTGAACCGAGTGTTCCAGAATAACGCAGAAAGCCTCACTGAGTGGATCACCAAAGGTGCCGTAATGCATTGTGTTATACCACATGTACAAGCAAATATATACGTCTCTTATAACTGATCTGTGTTCTTGCAGGTTCAGTGGTAGCTCTTGAGCTGAATGGAGATGGTGTGGTGGAGGCGTGTAGATCCATTGCCAATGAAGTGTTCAATGGAACTAAGGTAAATATAAGAGGAAGCTATTACTTCTCAAGTCTATCTCTTGAGGATTTGCTCTGATCATCTAACGCTTTTCATGCTATCTGCTGCTTTTCCTGCAGCTGTTTGTTTCTGAGAGCAAAAATACATCCTCGCGTGATGTCGACAACTTTTTCAACTTTGCTGACATGCAGATGGGACTGTGAAACTGGCGCAGAGGAGCACCTCAAATTAATGTGGGTTTATATTTGTTTGGTTTTGTCAGTTTTGTCATTTCAGTGAATTGGAATTACATATGCGAAGCCACTGATATCTCAACACTTTTAGGGGTTTATAACCACTATTTTAACAGACAGATTTGCTCTGTGATCTAAAAATTTTACATTTTCATGCCAATGAAACAGGCATATAGTCAGTGAGGGTATTTGTTACCAATCATGAAGGCAAGTGCCTTTAGATAGAGAACAAAATCAAGAACTGGAACTTCTAATCAAACATTACTGTGGGCAATTTATCACTTATGCTGAAAATAATTAATTTGATTATATAGATATTTATTGAATAGTTTTTTCCCCTAAATGTATAGCTGGAAATTGTTTTATTCTCCTTTGCTTGTATACATGTTTTCAGTACGTATTGTATAGTCATTTCGTTTGTGTATAATAGATAGCTGTAAAAAGTATTTGTCAAATGCCAGAAAACATGAATTGTTGAATCAGGTTTTTTTTTTATATTTAACAGAAATATATATTTACTCATATAGCCATGTGTTTAATTTCTTTTCTTGTTAGCATGGCTTTTGACTTTGTATTTACTATGCTTTTTCAGTATTTTTTTAAAAATGTAAACAAATAACATTAGACCTCCATATAAGTTTTTAAGGTAACACTGTTCTAATAAGAATGTAAAAAGTTCCATCTGATATGTTGAATGTACTACTAAAAGGAGCTTTAGTTGTCTCCTTAACACTGCTCTATTTTTGTAGGAACGTTTTAGCGAGCACAACTTTCCTGTGACCAAAAAATGTTTGTACATTTGAGAGAATCACAGTGTGCTTTTTTTATTTCTAAATGGTTCTTATTTGTACGAGACAATTTTGTAGCGTTAAATATAAGCTGTGATTTGTCAATACATTCATTTTAGTCAAAAGTTTTGTGTCATCTTTTTATCTGCAAATAGACACAAAGATAGGCTACATCTTACGACACTAATGTATTAAGACGAATATCAACTGGTGCAAATAGTTTTGTGAGTTGAGTACATATTTGATTACAGAAAGAGATTGCGAGTTACAATAAAATCTGGTTAAGTAGTGTTACATAATGTCAGAAACATGACAACAGTTTGAAGGCCAACCTGGAAGGCTAATTTGGCTTGGTTATGTGGTAAGGATTACTTAGACTTTGTAGATGTTTTGAGTTGCTAAATAAGAACTACAGTGGTTGTCTGATTTATCAAGCTCAAAAACACATCCCTGAAGAAGTTGTAATTCTTGAGAGTAAAATTTATATTCGTCATATGACCTTTGTCACAGACCTTATTTTATTCATAAGTATAATGTATATTATGTACAAATCCTATTAAGATTTTGCTTACAACTACATTGTAAATGTATATTTTTGCTATTATAATTTTTTTTCAGAGGTAAATCAATAACAATTAAATATTTAACAATATTTCAAGTGTAATTTATGAGATTTGTTGTATTTTGAATCCAGTTTTTCTTTGTAAAAGGCAAAAAGTTGACCATACTGATCTCAAAGTTAAGGATTCATTAGTTTGAATATACATTGAACCAAAAACTATCATAACATCTTAGTTGATCATTTAATATACTTTATTTTTAACAAAAATTTGACATGTTTCGGTAGTGACGCTTTGGTAGTGACCACATCATATTACAGAATTTGAACATACTAAAATTCAAAAAAATTTGCTTAGCTGGACTAAAATTGTTTATTTTCCCCAAATTTGAGGATTGTGTTCCCTTTTGTCACTACCGAAACTCAGCGTAATGTTTCAGTAGTGACAATTTTAGATACTTTTGAACCTAGCTCAAAGATGCTAATCAGCACATGGTTAGCTAGCACAGTTCTCAACAGTGGTACACATATAAAAACTAAATATTATGGAATGACTCCCAAAAAAAGTGTGCTTGAAAAAGAAAAAAGGTGCTCGATAGTGACGTTACACACAGATTTTTCACACATTTACCTCGAAATGATGGGACCCATCTACACACCATGAGTGACATAAATGTTATCTGACCATAAATGTAGGGTTAAAATCAGTCTCAGCCAATGGACTAAAACACACAGTCTCGGTAGTGACATGAAAATGCCCAGACACATTTTTTTGTTCATAATTTACTAAGAAAATCGAAATTTATATATGTCTATAAGAATTGTTATTTCTTTTTTTACTTCACTTTTTAAAGAATCAAAAAGATACTTTTAAAAACAACAATGGAGGAAAAAAATTAAAATAATAATTTAAACATCCTTATCATAAGTTGAAATTTAGGGCTTAGGGTTTGAGACAGCCATCCTCCCAATTGAAAGTACCCAATAAATGATGACGCTATAAATATTAAGCTCACTAATATTTTAAATATTGTGGGTTTCAATAGATAATACAAGGATCTTAGTAAACATCTAAGATTTGAATACTTACATGCTTTTTAAATGTGTTATTTGGTTGTGGGACAGCAGTTTGCACCAATTCTGTAGAATGGCCCATTTACTATAAAACGTAATAATTAACTAACCTACATCACAGCCCTCCATAGTGGCATCCAAAGGAGATTTAACTACCACTGAAAAGAAGTATGCTAAATACTCCAGTTTCCACTGGCGCTCAGTAGGGCCATGAACAGGGCGGAGTTTGGGACCTAGCGGTCTGGTGGTACAATAGCGCTGTTGTGTCCTGGTGAGAGGGTGATTTCTGCTTTTGGGATATTGACAGTGAGACAGAAAAGGAAAAAAAACAACGAAAATAGGAATATTTGCCGCATCTCTGGACTGCTGACTTGAAGACGGCCTTGTGGAGTCTATCGCTTTGTGCGATCGTGCGGAAACGCTGGATTTTTGGATGAGAGGTAAGGGTGCAGCACGAACAATACTGCTCGTGTCTTCACACGGGGCTCAGTGTGCCAGTTATCCAGGCCTGCTGCTTCCTACAGATCCCTTACGAGCAGGGTTTTACGTTCATATTAGACAACTGGGACAATATTGGTAGCAGCGATAACATTATCCTCGCGTTAAAGTTTGCGATCACGCACAGAATGTTGTTATTTAGCCACAGGACGTGTTATTATAACAGGAGAAGGTATTGTAGGGACTGGAGGTGGTTCAATATCCCAACTCGAGTTTGGCGCCAAGGCCGTCAGAAACCCTCGCGCATACAGCAATGGAGGACGCCAGCATGCTCACACACAGACACAGTAGTGCTGTTTAGGGAGACTTTACGGTAAAGCATTGCTGTGTTTACCCTTCCGTTCTTTATTTAGCTGTGTGGACTTGCAGAGTTGATCTGTTCAGCCAGCATGGGAGTAATGACTGAGTGGGAAACATAACAACACAAGGGCTCGTTAAACGATTCTTTTCGTTGCATCATGCTTACAAAGAGGCGATGTGCATTTGGTGAATGAGCACTGGGTTGTTGCATAATTACACTTCTATATTTATTCGCTGGATTTTGTCGCCCACTTTTTATGTTATGAATATGAACCGTGTAAGGAAACTACTTTGTTTTGTGAAATCTTCCTCGTTTGGTAAATAACACAAATGCTAAATCTTTAGCGCAATGAATGATTCAACCGACAGAATACATTGGTGTATAAAATGGCGAGCACTTTGTAAAAAGCAAATGAATAAATGACACGAAAACAGTTTGACTAGTTGTAATTCTGAAGCAGTAGGAGCACAGTGCGACGAAGTTCAGAGCGGAAGTACTGTTGTTGGAATGCTGGAATGCCCTTCTCGAGCTTCCGTTTCCCTCCCGCGAAATCCCTGGCCGCTGGCGTTAATCTGCAGGCTTTTAGTGTATGGTTAATTTGACTTTAATAAATTGTAAACATTTAAGATACTTATTAACAAATGTTGGGGTTTGCGTAACTTTGCATAGGTCAGTTATATTGTGCGTCTTGTAGTCAGTAAATAAAGGTTTGCTAGTACACTAGGCCAGTGTGAGTTAGGTGCCGAGGTGAAGTAGTTTGGGCACTAGATGGAGGGATTTTGCTTTCAGTGAATCGAGTCTTTTGAATAATTTCACTAAAATATATTTGTTTATACAATCGTTCAGTGAACATCTATGTAGGTGTCATTGTTATGCAAATACAACAAAGATATTTTCTTGTTAAAGGGGTCATATGATGCAATTTTAAGTTTTTCTTTCTCTTGAGTGTTACAAGCTGATTGTGCATAGATAAGATCCCTGAAGTTGCAAAGACTAAAGTCTCAGATTCAAAGAGATATTCTTTATAAAATTTCAGAGTCGGCCACGCCTACCTTAAACGTCTCGTTCTAACACGCCCCCACATATCTACCTCACTATGTTGAAATATTTGCATAATGCCGCCAAATGTTCACGCAAAGAAAGAAAGCGTGGTTTCAGTAACCGCAGTTAGTGTTGAAGCAGACATGTCAGGGAGACGCTGTGTGTTTCTAGGCGAAAGCAAAAGCACTTTGTTTGGCCTTCCAGAAGTAGATGCATTTAGGAATCTTTAAGATTACTTACAACAGAACAGCAATGCATTTTATGGACGACCGTTTCGTGAACCTAGGAGAGGAGGTAATTCCAGTGAAAGATTTCTACACGCTGATGTTACAACAGGTTCCGGAGAGTCAGCTGGATTCACTCTGTTGACCAACAGAAAGCTACTTGGTATAAAAGAGATTTCTTTGGGAGATGTGCTATAATAAATCATTAAACTTTGACAAAAGACATCGGACCTTTTTGCCTGTAAAATATTGCCAACATTTTGTTAACGTGAAAGCACCTTAAGAAAAAAAATTGTTCTTTTAAGAACTGTTCAATGAAAGGTTCTTTGAGGAACCAAAAATGGTTCTTCTCAAAAAAATAAAGGAACCCTTATTTTTAAGAAGTTAGCATCCTATTTTTAGGGATGCACTGATATGAAAATTTTGGCCGATACCGATAATCCTTTATTTTTGAAAGCCGATAACCGATATGTTGGCCGATAAATGTATATACAAATTTTTATATACTTTTTGAGAGCCTGATTACAAAAAAGGTCTCATCATTAAAAACCACATCCCGAACACTTCAACATAAGCAGCCTAGTTTGAACGGTGTATGTTTTAAAAATAATTTTACTCTCCCATTACCAAATTTAGTCATAAAAAAGTCTTACAAATAAAATAATGCATAAATAATGCAAACAAGTCATTGGACATCATTACACGTGTAAATAATCAAAATTAATGCACCATAGATCAATAAAACGGAATAGCCTCTGCACGGACAATAATTAAATGATTTTAATTACTAAACCATATTGCTGATGAAAATAATAATAGAAAAATACAAGTGGTTGTTATTATTAATAATGTATCAATGATTTTGAAAAAGTAACAAATTAATACCACTGTTTTAATAGCAGCCGTTGAGCTGCGCGTGCTGTAGCTGAAGAGCTGAATGAACACGGTAAACTGGGAAATGCATCCTGAGATTAATATTAGTACAACATAAACATAATATTACAACTTATATATGTACAAAATGATGCAGTTATTGCGTGCTATAGTCAGAATGTGTGATCCTGTTGTGGATGCGCTCTTCCCATAACAACGCGCTGAAACACGGCAACTAAACCCAAAGAATGCGCAACGTTTTATTATAATAATGTTCTCTTTAGAATGTTATATACACGACATTCCCAATCATAGTTATTAATGTTGTGCACTGCTGTTTGAGTTTATCACTGGTAAACTGAAGCGCTCTTTTAACTTAACCAAACGCATTCTATATGAGATAAATCAGATATACATCAAATAAACAAAATATTACAACGTACAATTGCACAAAAGGCTGCAAACGAACAGCGCACATCTGAAGTGTCTCTGAAGGAAATAATGCATTATTTTATCGGCTTTAAGATATCGGCCAAATTTTCTTATTGGGCCGATACCGATAACAGAAAAAATTAGCATTTATCGGCCGATACCGATATGGTGGCCGATATATCGTGCATCCCTAATAATTTTATCGTTGACTCAAATGACAAAATGAACAAGGATATGAAAAGATCCTTTCAATACAAATGAAATATCCTTTCTTGGCCGGTCCATCAGCAGTTTCTCATTCACAAATAAAATCTCCCAATTTGTTCATATCGTTCACAAACAAGATGCCCTAGTTCATTTTGTTCATGCAGAGATTTTTTGTTTAGTGTTGCTCTCAGTCTCATAATAACCTTTTGTTTAGTCAAGAGACATATGCTTTCAGCAGGTCCATGAAATATTTCTCTGTCTGTACTCAAACTGTTGGTTCACAGTGCAGTCATTCTTTGAAAGCAGGAAATGAAGGAAAAATAAAAGTCAGTGCATGGAAGTCAACAGCAAGCAACATCTACTAAATGATTTGTTCACTAGCGCAACACCACTACTTTAATCTGTATAATTCTTAATGGTCAGTTCAACGTAAAAGAGAAGTTGATTTGTGCAGTGCATCTCTAATAGAGCCAGTAAATGGGACGGGTTGTTGGCACACTAGGCCAATGTGAGGTGGGTGTGGGGGTGAAGTAGCTCTCAGCAGCCGCTGATCTGTTAGTGTTGGGGTGTGGGGTGGTCTGTCTGGGCAGAGCATTGTGCTTTACCATGGCGCAGTAGGAGTGGGGGTTGGTTTTAGGACCGTGTCATTTTGTACCACAAAGAAATGCCACCCAGATCAGATAGCCTCCCATTTCAGCAAATTTGTAGTTTGACTTAAAACCTTGCAAATTTGAGAAAAGCCCTCTATTACGTTCTTAATTGGTCTTGATTAACAGTCTTATTTACAGATAGGAGTCAATCACAATGCTGACTCATTCTAAGTGGATTTGGTGCAACATTTCTGTGACACTACAATACTAATTCTTTAATATTATGATAGATACGGCCCAACTCCTAATTAAGAATGTGGTGAGCAAGTCACACCAACCTTTTCAGTTTCATAAGTGCTTCCTTTTTAAAACATTCACACTATGCGAATGGGAGAGTGTGTGTGTCAGAAGCAGATGTTCCTCTGTTGGTTTGAAAGCCAGTCTGTTACTGTCACAAATGTGGCTTTAGATCCACGTCAAGAGTCCTTCATGGAGCGTTGAAGAGGCACACTGAGTGCTTTTTCTGTTTACTTAGTCTGGAGACTTTGCAGTGCGCAGCAGTCATAATGAGCATGGAGTCTAAAGCTTAAATTATAGAGTTTATCTAATTTATAAAATACTTGTTTTGTACTGTACTACTGATCCGTACCAGTTTGATAATAAAGGATTACACTAGAATTATGTTAACCAAGTGAAGTGTTTGGACAAAATAGGCAACCGCTTCTCAAACACAGTTCAGTGGTTGTCCAATAGTTGTCTGTGCACAGAAATGACATGCATCAATTGTTTGAATTGGTAGTGAGTGAGTGAATTAATCTAAACAGAAATATCCTCACTTGTAATAATTTGCCTTGCTTATAAGTTGTCCTTTTAAGATGTGTCTGTACATACATAGTTTCATATGTGTGGTTTGGCTGCAATTGCTCCTAGGGAGCTTGGTTAATATTTATTTAAGGAGACCTCTCAGTCAGGTATTGGAGCATAATAAATCACAGTGCAGGCTGTGCTTTGCTGGCTGTCTATCAGTACTCTTACCTTACCTAGTACTCTTACATTTTCATTCAAATTGTGAACCGTATGTGTTCACTTCTCAAGTCTTGTTCTTTGTTTTCAGGCATGAGCAAGAGGCAGAAGCAGCACAGTGGAGGAAAACCGTAGCGAAAAACTGCTCCGTGAAAGGAAATTCATTAAAGCTGCCCTCTATGGTAATAACATCTATTTCAGGGTACTGAATGATTACCATGTTCATGTGTCATATTTGCATGGTACTTTAATTTACCTTTGAACATGTAAAAACCCATCAAAATTATAATGCCACATTGCTATTTAGTAATGATATGCAATATAAACCTGTAATAATCTTTTGTGACCCTGGTCAACAAAACCAGTCATAAGGGTCAATTTTCCGAAATTGAGATTTATACATCATATGAAAGCTGAATAAACAAGCTTTCCATTGATGTATGGTTTGTTAGGATAGGACAATATTTGGCAGAGATACAACTATTTGCATATCTGGAATCTGAGGGTGCTAAAAATCTAAATATTGAGAAAATGGCCTTTAAAGTTGCCCAAATGAAGTTCTTAGCAATGCATATTACTAGTCAAAAATTAAGTTTTGTTATGCTAAATATTGAGAAAATGGCCTTTAAAGTTGTCCAAATGAAGTTCTTAGCAATGCATATTACTAATCAAAAATTAAGTTTTGTTATATTTACGGTAGGAAAATTTACAAAATATCTTCACGGAACATGATTTTTACATAATATCCTAATGAGTTTTGGCATAAAAGAAAAATCAATAATTTTGACCCATGTATTTTTGGCTATTGCTACAAATATACCCCAGTGACTTAAGACTGGTTTTGTGGTCCAGGGTCACATACTGGTCAATAGTAAGTACCTATTTTAACAACTATCCAAAACATCTATATAAAAATGTTCTTTTTAGAGTAAATGCAGAGTAGAATTATATTATTTTCTTGGATTTATATTCTTTTATTTGATATGCCACAAAATACCAATACATGGTAATAAAGAGCAATATTTACACTACCCTTCAAAGTATTGGTCAGGAAGGATTGTTTTTTTTAAAAAGACATTAAATATACATTATTCAGACGGATGCAAAAACTGTTTTGTCCATACTATTTCAAATAAATGCTGTACTTTAGAATTTTTTATTCATCAAAGAATCCGAAAAGAAATGTATATTTTCCAGCTAAAATATAACAGCACAATTTGTTTTCAACATTGATAATAATAAATGTTTCTTAAGCATCAAATCAGCTTATTAAAATGATTTCTGAAGGATCAGTAATGGATGATTTAAAAAATCCAGTTTTTCCACCATAGGAATAAATATTTTTTTTTTTAAATGATTAAAATAGAAAATTGGTTTAATAAATTAATGAACTTTGAATATATATATATATCTATATATTATAATATAATTATTAAATAATGTTCACATATTACTGGTTTTACCATATTTGATCAAATAAATGTTAGCCAAACATTAATAAATCTTAACAACCCCAAACTTTTCAAGTCTAGTATAAGTCAAGGTGAATTACTGACTTACTAGCATTAACTAGTACTATTTAGCAAACTACTACTATTTAGCTACTAACAGTGTTGGGCACTCCTTTTAAAAGTAACCACGTTACTGTTCTGATTACTTTAGTTCAAAAGTAATTAGTTACATTACTAGTTACGTTACTTTTTTTCTGTGGCTACATCCATGAAATTTACATGAAATCCCAGCATAAACGCTCCTGATAAAATATTTGTTATTTAGACTAAGCATCAACATTCACAAAACACTGTTATTTTTAACTAGAGCATGCATAGGCTGCTGTGTACATGGTTTGGGATGACAGAATACCAGCAAATAGCGCTGCTTTTATAATCTCTAAAAAGATGACATCTCAATTCATCGCAATCCCACAAAGCTCTTGTTATAACACAATGAATATATGTATGATGAATCTTTCATAATGTCTACAATTCGTGTGTTATAATGAGAAGATTTGTGAGCACGCACATTTTAGCACTGCACTCCTGACTGGCCATTTCATCCGAATTCAACATGGTCTCAATGCAACAAACACGTGTGTATATCCTAATAGAAACTCCGGCCTAAGCTTGCCGCCTTTAATCGTTTATTTTTATTTAGGTTTCTTGCTGCTTTTGTGCAGTAGATGTATAACAATTTATTTGTTTCAGATATTTTCTGTTTAGATATTTTCTTTTATAGAGTAATATCTTTATTATACTGCCCAACACTGGCTACTAGTACTTGCAAACCACTGCTTTTTGATATTTCTTTTTCTTCGTTAGGAAAACAGCTTTGTTGTTTCAGTGTAGGTGAAAGCATTGTACCTAAATGGATTTACGCGGAACATTGTTTAGTTGAAGATGTATCAAAGCTGTACTTCTCTGGCTTTCACTGCAGGATACGTCAGGATGAAACGACTCAGGACTTCAAGCAGCAGTGACAGTTCAGACAATGAGAGTAAGTAAAATGAGCCTTAAAAAATTCTCAATCTACTTGTAAGATTCATACAGAACAAAGATGTTTATTCTTGGCTCACTCCGTGTTTGTATCATAAAGGTCCCTCGACATCCTTTTCCTCTAACAAGTATGGAAGCAAACCAGGCACCCCCGCCTCTGCTCAGAAGAAACCAGCAGAGGTAAGCGCAATGGAAAACACCTCCTCGTTTTTACCACCAGCCCTATGAATGAGGTATTTCTACAATAAAATTGGTTGTATCACTCATTAAGGTTATTTCTCCCTTGTAGGTGTTCAGAAAAGACTTGATCAGTGCCATGAAGCTTCCAGACTCTCACCATATTTCTCCTGACGATTATTACCTGTTGGCGGACACATGGAAGCAGGAATGGGAAAAGGGTGTACAAGTACTCGCTAGTCCAGACACTATCCCTCAGCCCTCTGTGAGGTATGTCACTTTGAATAAAAGCAGGTTTTTGGACATGTACCATCTTGCATGTGACTGAAGTTGGGGTTTTTGTGTGTAGGATAATAGCAGAGAAGCCAAAGGAGGTCCTCTTCACCAAACCAAGGAAATATATTCAAAGCTGCAGTCAGGACTCTACGGAGACGGGTTACGTTAACTTCAAGGAGCTGGCAGAAGCTATGTGTAGATATGACCTGGACGATATGGACCTATACTGGCTTCAGCAGCTCAATGCAGAACTTGGGATTATGGGTAAGTGAGAAGAAATGGTTCCCTATAAGATTTGGTCTCATGACATGCTTCAGGGGATAAAGTACATTTTGGATGTTACATTCAGGTGACGGGCCAGTGAATGAGTTGACGATGGAGCGGGTAATGGAGGCATTGGAGAGACAGTGCCATGACAAAATGAACCACGCCATCGAGACTGAGGAAGGGTTGGGAATAGAGTACGATGAGGATGTCATCTGTGATGTATGTCGCTCACCCGACAGCGAGGAGGGCAATGACATGGTCTTTTGTGACAAGTGTAACATTTGTGTGCACCAGGTGAGATCTTTGTTACTGTCAGTAAATACATCTCAAAAAATCAGAAGACCTTTTTTTATGGTTGTGACGGTGAGGAAATTTTCCCACCGGTTAATCGACATGTGACAACACTGGTAATCACAGGTATCACAGCGGGGGCGTTCCCTCTTTTCCTCGCTTTCCTTCGCTTTTAAATAGCTTGTAAAAGCAGCGTCCGCATTTTACTTTCACTTTCAAATAGCGGCAATTCGGAGTAAAGCCATTGTTAATTTTTAGTTTGTTTGAATTTTCCCTCTTTTCCTCGCTTTCCTTCACTTTTAAATAGCTTAAAAGCGCCGTTTCGAATTAGCGGCAGTTAGGCGTCAATTGCTTGAATGCAACAACAAAATACAACGTCAAACTCACTTTAGCTTATATATAAAACATTAGAACTTTTATTAACAAAACAAATAAATACACCATGCTATAGGGCAGGCTAATATAAAATAACAAATAACTTACACAAAGTTTAAATATACAAAACTGGAAACAAGTGAACATGTATTATATATATAACCAAATACATAAGAAACGTAGAACGTTTATTAGCAAAACGAATAAGGAAGCTTGGCATACACCTTGATGTCAAATAAAAAAAATAAATGACACAAAGTTTAAATAAAGTAAAAATCAGCAAACAATGTGGAACCAATTAAATAAGAAATGAATGTTTAAAAAAACTTCCAAAATCACCTTAGATAAATGGCAAAAGTCAACAGGCTTTTCAAAATCCAAAATATTGTCAAACAGGCGCTTTTGCATTTCGTTTCGAAACTAAATAATCTGCGATCGACTTGTCTGTCACCCCACTCTTCTTGTCATGAGCTCGACTCTCTCCTCACTGGAGAAATGAAATTTGATCTGTGATGCTGTTGTTCGGCACGCTGCATTGAGCAGCCGAGTTCAGTTTTTAATTGTAGTGTCTGTTCTTTTACTGAACTAAATGATTTTTATTACTATAAAAAATCAAAACGACGGTGGGGGTCAGTGACGCGGTGGGCAAGTGACGTAACCGGTGTTGCGGCTCACTGTGCGGTATCACTGTCAGCACCGTCTATCGCGGCAAGCCTATCCTACATATGATCCTGTAATATTGCAGAACTTGTATATACTTATGCAGATCTTATATAAACTTGCATGTACTTGTACTCTTGTATACTTCTGGTCTTATATACTTTTTATTTAAATTAATACTTATATTCAGCAAGGACGCATTAAATGCAAAAGTGACAGCAAAGACATTTTATAATGTTACAAAAATGTTCTATTTCGAATAAATTCTGTTCTTTTGATTTTTCTATTCTTCAAAGAATTCCAAAAAAAGTATCACAGTTTCCACATTTTCCACTATGGAATAGATTCAATTTGAAAATGTATTCAAATGTTTCAAAAAGAAACAGTTGTTTTAAATGGCAATATTACCGGTTTTTGTATAAATGCAGCCTTGATGAGAAAGTCTTATCAACATCAAACATTTGAATGGTAGTGTAGTAATTATTGTGTAAGAGGTTTAATTGTGTGCGTGTGTATTATTAACAATAAAATAAATATATGAACAATATGTGTATATATTAGCAATAAAAGCAATTGTTAAAATTTGATTTGATTTCTATTGTTGTAATTATGGTAAGCTAGAAGAAGATGGCTTTATCCTAAAACTCATCACACTCATATTCTGTTGCAGGCCTGCTATGGCATTGTGAAAGTGCCAGATGGGAACTGGTTGTGTAGGACGTGTGTGCTTGGCATCAATCCCCAGTGCCTTCTGTGTCCTAAAAGAGGGGGTGCAATGAAGGCCACCAGGGCGGGCACTAAATGGGCTCATGTAAGCTGTGCCCTCTGGATACCAGAGGTGAGTTATGTGTCATAAGGATGGATTTACACCTGCATTATTGTTATGTTGTATGCTCTTGATGTTGTTTCATTAATAATATTACGAAATTGAGCTTTCTTTCCTATGACAGCATGTTTGTTGGTATTATTTAAGAGTATCATAGAGTTAACCGACATGGGCTAAAAGCCATAAAACTCCACTTTTGAGTTTATGGTTTTTTTTTTAAGAGAATTTGTATTTGTCTTTAGGTGAGCATTGCATGCCCAGAGAGGATGGAACCCATCACCAAAGTGTCCCCCCCCCCCCCACCCCCCCCCTCCTCTTCCTCCCAGTCGCTGGTCGCTCATCTGCAGTCTCTGTAAACTCAAGACTGGAGCCTGTATACAGGTAATGCTTTATAGTGCAAAGAAGTGCATGAACATTTCTACTGATTAATTGGGTACAAGAATTACTCATAAAATGAATAGCATTTGAAAATTCCTTCATTGTTTAGGTTTTAAGAAGATCTTGGGAAAGAGAACTTTCTTCAGTGACATCATTTTGACAGTGCAAGAGAATGAGTGGTAGTTTTGATTCAAATTTTTTTGGATGTAAAATGCAAGTCTAATATTAATTATATTTTATTTTAATAATCAAGCAAGTAGTGATATTTTTGAGCAACTCGTGAAATTTTTTTAATTTTTACTCATTTAATTTTGAAAATCTATATGCTGTTCACAATGTAAAATTAATTTTTTTAACCTTTTTTTGTACACAATATATAGCATACAATTATTATTCTTTTTTTCCCCTAATATCAGGGTTTCTGCAGGTAAAAAAAAGTCTTAATTCACCCTTCCCCAAATTAAGGCCTTAAAAATGTCTTGAATCAGAGCTGTCTTAAATTCATAAATTCATGGCATTAAATGCTGCATGCACTGCCAAAATAATATCTTCCCTTGTATATTTGTCTTGTTTTCCAATACAAATATCTAAACATTCTTAGGGTTGTGTTTGGGTACAGAGATATTCATGCCTTAAGCTATTTTTTGTAAAAATTTAATGAAGATTGGTGTAGAAAGTTGTTTTTTCAAACTTTTGAAAAATTTACATTGAGAGAAATTATTAATGTATTATGTTCCTTTCAATTTATTCCTTAAAAGTTCTGAACTTGGTCTTAAAAAGGTATTTAAAAAGTCCCAAATTTACCTCTATAAATGTAATAAAATATAATCTAGGAAGTAAACTTCCCAATTAATTGAAGAAATAATTTTATTAATCTATTATCAAAATAATGACTTTCGTCTTCCAGACTGTTTATATATATATATATATAGCCTATATACATATATAAACACTTGTCTCTCATCTTCCAGTGTTCGGTTAAGAACTGCACCATTCCTTTTCACGTCACTTGTGCTTTTGAACACAACCTGGAGATGAAGACCATCCTGGATGAAGGTGATGAGGTCAAGTTCAAATCCTACTGTCTGAAGCATAGCAAACCCAAAGCAGGAGAAGCAGGCTTGAGTCCGGCCTGTCATAAACCTCCCACTGAGACTGAGAAACTGGGCTTGAGGGCGCAGAAGCTTCAGGAGCTGGAGGAGGAGTTCTACACACTCGTTCATCCTGAGGAAGTGGCCCAAGACCTTGGACTGCCAATCAACCTGCTGGATTTTATCTTTCAGTACTGGAAGATGAAGAGGAAAAGCAACTTTAACAAGGCCCTGCTGCCACCTAAAGAAGATGAAGAGAACCTACTTTTGCAGCCACAGGAGGACAGCATCCACACACGAATGCGCATGTTCATGCATCTGCGGCAGGACCTGGAGAGGGTGGGTACTCTCGTCATCATGGATGAGATCCTTTTTTTTTCTTCTTCCTCAAGATCAGCTAATTGTCAAGAAAGTCCACAACTTGTCAATTTTGAAAATATGTAGTTTTGCACATACCCATTATCTCATTATGTAGTTCTTCTCAAATTAATAAATACACCGTTCAGCTGACTTATGTACATTACTTTTCAGAAGTTTTATTATTGCTTTTGAAAGATGTCTTATTCACAACAAGACTGAATTTATTTGATCAAAAATACAGTAAAAACAAGAATAGTTAAATTATCACTTTTTAATATTAATAGTAATCCAATTTACATTGTCATTTAGCAGACTTTTATCCAAAGCGACTTACAAATGAGGACAATGGAAGCAATCAAGATGATACGCAAGTGCTATAACAAGTCTCAGCTTTACGTAGTACACGTAGCAAGGTTTTTTTAAAATAATATAATAAATAAAAAGAAAACATAGAATAGAGCAAGCTAGTGTTAGATGTCTTTTTTGCTTTTGTTAATTGTATAATAAATTAAAAGAAAACAAATAGAATACAAAAAGATTAGAAAAGCAAGGTTTAGTTTTTTTTATATATATTATATATATATATATATATATATATATTATATATGTTAGTGTGTGTGTATATATATATATATAGATATATATAATAGTATTGTGTGTAATATTCCTGTTGAGCCATTATCCAGTTTTCATGTCACATGAACCTTCATTAATCATTTTTAATATATATTTTATACATTGATTATCAGTGTTGAAAATTGTGCTGATTTAATATTTTTTTAAGAAACAGTTATACATTTTCAGGATTTGTTGATGAATCGAAATTTTGTTTTTTGTAAAAAAAAACTAAAAAACAACAGAAATTTATTTGAATAAAGCCGTGTACACTTAATTTTCTTACTAGTTACTTTACCTGTGATTTAGAGTAATGCTCTTTTCTGGGGGCAAAAAATATGTATATTGTTTGACACACTAAATTATATATAATTAATTTTCAAAGGTAGGTTAATGCCATCTTACACTATTAGTGTTATTTTGTGAGTTTTGATGTTATTGTTCCTTATGTTGTGTGTCCGTTTGTCAGGTTGAACTTGTGTTACATGGTGAGATCGAAGAGAGAAACTGAAAAGCTGTCCTCAGAGTACAGCGCAGAGCAGATCTTCAATTACATGTCAAACTCATCAACCAAGAGTTTTGTTATCTGCAGGTAATAATGTTTTCTCTATTTTCTTTTAATTATTTTTAGACAAATAGAATATAATAAAATGTATTTACATTTGAATTTTGGTTTTGTTTTATTTATTTACGTTAGTGATTATTGTTCCTGTGTCTCAGTGGAAGAGCATTGCATTAGCAGCGCAAAGGTCGTGGGTTCAATTCCCAGGGAACACGCATACTGATAAAAAATGTATAGCCTGAATGCACTGTAAGTCGCTTTGGATAAAAGCGTCTGCTAAATGCATTAATTTAATTAACTTTTTTTTGCTATTAGAATACATTTTAAATAATTTTATATTTCAGAAGTAGTTAAAAATGTATTTACATTTTTTAACTTTTAACTCTAGACTTGCCGGAGTTGAACAGGCATAGATTGAACTCGCGCAGTTAAAATAATCTAATTAATTAAAAATAATTGTAATCTCATATAATCTGTTTTTTGATGTTCCAGCACCACTGAATAATTGACTAGCTTCTACTTCTATTTGCAGGGCTCCCAGTGTCCTCATCTTTAGAGAACCTATTGTTCCACCCTCCTAGGATAACCCTAAAACTCAAAATGCCCAAAGTGTCACTTGGCAATGGCAAAACCAACTCCAAATCTGGTAATGGCCCCCTGTGCCCGGATAACAGCGTTAACGTATATGACACTGGTGAGGGAGGCATCGGTCAGGGCAAACCGCAACTCCATCTTGGACGGGTAAGGATAGAGGAGCGTGCCAACGGTCTCCTGCCAGCCTCCATTTACATTCGACGAGACGGCGGGACTCCCCCATTGGCCGTAAAGCAATCTGGCAAGCCTTTAGCACTGCACGCTGCTCTCCACGGTCAATCGTCTAATAGGAAAGGCAAGACCGAACCAGAGAAAACCCGCCAATTGAAATCCAACGGCATTATGGACAAGCCCGTACTCCAAAGAGACACTTCCTGCCAGACGCCCACTGAAAAGGACACATGCAATGAGATTTCAGGGAAAAGTCAGTCTGGTGGATTCCACAAAACCTCTCTTGAGCATTTCAGTCGATCCCTCAAGGAGGCCACTGTCAGTTTAGTACGGACTGAGGATCTTCGGGCTTTTGAGAAGAACGCACGCAAGTCCTCCGGATTCTCCAAACCGGTTTCCAATGAGCGGCCGCTAGGGGGCAGCAAACCGTGCCAGGAGAGCGATGGTTACTGCCCGGATGTAGAGCTCAGTGACTCTGAGCCCGAGGCTAAAGGGAAGTGTCGACAGGGAGGGAGGAGGCAAAACCAGAGAGGACCTGCTGGAAACTACATCAAGTCAACCAGCCGAGCAAAACTGTCTTTTGGCTCTAGGACGTCAGTTCAAAGGTGACAATCTGCAAAGCATTAAAAACATCTCAAACCCACTGCCACAAATTACTGTAGTCCTCTGGCGCTATTCAGAAGCGCCAGATTCTGTTTTCCTCTGTTGAGGATCAGCCGATGATTTTTAGTACAGTGTGCCAAAAAGTTCTCCCTGGCAAGTGATTGGTCTATTTTTGTATGGACTGATATATATCACTGTGTCTCTCTAACCAGCCATAGTGTTTCTGCTGCACTTGGACTACAGTAGGTTTTATGGGCCGTGAAGCAGTATTTCTGTACATAAAAGGAACCTCACTTTTTAGACTGTTCATAGTTTGTGTGAAGATGTGGTGCACATTGAGATGCTTTCCACGTACTGAAACGTTATCCTACTTTCTTACTGATATGCTTATGCAAATAAATAAAGACTTAAGAACTCTGATTTGACAAATCATGTTTGTTTGATTGTTCTGATGTCTGGCTGGACTCTTTCCTTTGCCTATTTTTTCTCTGTTCCTCCATCTATTTGGTCTTTCTTCCTTCTGATTTGTTTCCACTTTGCTAATGTTAAAATTGGCATGCTTGAGTTGAAAAGAGAGTGCACTTGTGCAACTGAAATGGTCTTCCATCTGTCTTCAGAGTGTGAAGAGAAATGTCAAGCCTTAATGTTCATATTTAGAATAAATTTCATGCTGGATGTTTTTCTTGTTTTTCTCAGATCCATTTTTCTGTCACTTCTTGGCACCAGACTCTTTCATTTTGTTTGCAAAAGACCATGAAAAATGGCCTGTAATAAAGCAAGAATGGATTTTTAATGTGATGTAGTGAGTATTTTAGCTTAAGACTATTAACACTTATATCAGCATAAAAGCATTCATATGTCCATCCAAGTCAGCCAAAAAACCTGGGCTCAGAGTTCATTACAATAATTCTATATATATATATAATTATATAATATAAACTATAAGTTACATTAGTCATTTAGCAGACGCTTTTTTCCAAAGCAACTTACAAATGAGGACAATAGGAGCAATCAAAACCAACAAATGAGCAATAATAAGCAAGTGCTATGAATAATAAAACTGAATAAAATTGTGGGGTGAGTAAGATCTTAAAAGATCTTCAAGTTTTAAGAAATCATTACTTTTATTCATTAAACTGATCAAAAGGGACATTTGTGAGTAGACACATCTATAATGCTACAAAGATTTGTCTGTTTTTAAATAAATCCTGTCAACCTTTCTGAAGTTTATCACAGTATCCATACAAATATTAAATTGCACAACTGTTTTCAACTTCAATTATAATACATGTTTTTTGAGCACCAGGTCATCATATAATGATGCTTAAAATTCATCTTTGCATCACATGAATAAATTACATTTTAAAATAGAAAACAGTTTTTCATTTCTTATTGTAATATTTCACAATCTTACTGTTTTTTGATCAAATAAATTCAGCCCTGGAAACTTTTTGACCCCAAACTTTTGAACAGTAGTATATCCACCACTTTAAATTGTGAGGTCATTTTCGTGTAAATCTCTAGAGCAGTAGTTAGTGTTCTGTCATTTTCCTTCAATCTCATTCTTCTCCCAGAGCCCTCTGGCTAGTCCAAATGGAAGTGTTCTCCACAGTTTTATTAATCTTCTCCGCTCCAGAAACCACCATTTCTGCACTCTGTGGTGTTTCCTCAGGCTGTAACTTCCTCCTGCTGTCAACTAACACAATAAGAGAACTCGATAATCTGAAGGTTTATTCAGAGAAGTTGTGCTTACTGGTAATTGTATGTTTGTGGAACAAATCAAGAGCTTTATTCTTAATGTAGGTGTGTTTGTGTGTGTGTGTGAAGCCACACTGCCCTCTATTTGTCTTCTAACAGTCTAACTTTCTTCAGTTTTAAATATTAAACTGAGTAGTGTATCATTCAATATTGCTGCCCATCATTTCCATGTCACTTCATCTGTCATCTGATGTTCTTTTCAAGCTTAACCAGTTTATCTTTGGACTCAACTGATTTTCTTTTGGTTGAGCGGCTGCTGTATTAGCTGTTACAGCAGGACTTCAGTGCTGCCTAAGGCTTATTGATCATTTGAGGAAAAAGCTGAGTTTGACTCTAGTGTTAAACAAGCGCAGCACTCGCTCTGTTAAAAGAGAAATATAAATCATAGAAAGTAAAAGAAACATCCACTTCTGCAGCTTTATGTAAGTAACGGATGACATTCAGTCAGATAGCCATTATTGCGAAATAAACCCCCACAGCACCTTAGTGCTAAGTGGATGTTCTCTTTGATCAAATTCAAGTATTCCGGAGAGCCGTGAAATAACGTTTAAAATAGTTCTGATCATTATTATGTTGCTTATTTATAAGTTCTGTTTGCAAATGTATATCATCATGACTGGTGCTAATGTAAATTACACTATAATGTTAATTGTCAGTGCAATTACTGTAATAGCACTGTAAGTAAAATTTTGTGTATTACCTTATTCTTATCGTAGATAACAATATTAATGTTTAATTTATTCAGCATCACTTTTGATCATCACTATTGCCGAGTGCTCTTTTTATAAAGCACTATGTAACCTTTCTAGTCATGGTTTAACAGTAAAGAAATTTGTAATTTGAGAGCTCTCTGACTTTCATTGGCTGGTTCAAGCAGGTGTGTTTGAACAGAGCAGGACCTAAACTGGTAACTAGATCGCTATGAACAAGATTCATACACTCCTTGACTAGATGAACTTGTCCACATGAGAATTGAAAAACTGACAAAAGTAGGCTAATTAAGATCCCTTTCAATGAGGTCATAAACAAGAAGTATTAAACATTGTTGAAACACATGAATGACTAACCAGCTCTGAAACTTAATAATGAATGAAGCCTCTCACAACACATTTTTCAATGCACAGTGCCTTGAATTTAAAAGTACACTACCATTCAAAACAACCATTCTTTTTTTTCCCTGGAAATATATTAATAGCCTATTTCTAATCAGCAAGGATGCATTAAATTGATCATAAATTGATCATATTTAACTTTTCATAAATTGATTTTAAATACATTTTACTGAATTGTAAATAAATGCAGATTTGGTGATCAAAAGACGAATTCTTTCAAAACCCCTTTTTTAAAAACCCTTAGTTACAGACCCAAACTTTTGACCCCTTCAGTGTCTATACATATATAGACCTTTGTAAACACATTATCCAGTCCTAAACATTATATTATTACAAAGGAGAGATATGTAGCACAGTAAGGCTCTAGGATGGGATGTTTATTTTTCAAAAGCAGCTTGACACTAGAAAATTTACAGATTTTGTATTGATAACTGAAAATGTGTTTTTATCTATTCCTAAAGAATGAGTTTTGCCTGATTAGACTGATGTGATGGAAATATGCATCCATTAGGATCTTTCTATCACCATGTGAACAATCTAACTAGAGCCACTGAAGTGATTGCAGCTTGGAGCATAAACTACTTGGGTTCTGTATTAAAGGTGACATATCATGAAAATCTGACTTTTCCAGATTTTATGTGCTATAATCAGGTCCCCAGTGCATCTACCAACCAAGGAACCTTTGCCTTGGAAAGCCTTTTTCTGCAAGCGTCTGAGAAAACGAGCGTGTCTGATTTTGCTCCCTTGGTGACGTGGCAAAGGGATCTCAGAATATTACCGCCCTTAATCTGTAAAAGTTTACACCCAGGACGGTGTTGTGCCGAATTCTGCACCCCTGCCAGATTATGCACCCCCTCATTGAAATCGCTACCTGATTGCCCAATCCCAACCCCACCCCTAATCCTAACCCCTCCCCCACACCTAACCCTAAACCTACCAATACTAGGGGGTGCATAATCTGGCAGGGTGCAAATTTCGAGAGGGTGCTCGCTGCAGAGCCAAATGGGAGGAGCTGGAGCTCTAGCTCCCCCTCGCTGGATGTAATGGGTGGAGCTAGACACCCAACCACTCCCTAACCCTACCCCTTACCCTATCGCTAAACATAACTCCAGAGGTGGAGCTGGACATCCAGAGAAGGGGAGCTGGAGGTCATTTGGCTCTGCAGTGAGCAGTACTTGCAAATTTCGGCATTACACTGGCCGTTATTGTGTTTTCGCAAGCGACAATGGTGTACCAGTTCTAATGCCATGGCGAAAGTTTGAGCAAAGCATGCTAACTGTTCCGCATTTGTCTGCACAGACGAGCACAGAACACTATTTAGAGTCCCAGCCTCAGAGGAGACAAGAGCAGTGGATTTATTTATTTATTTTAATGTTATTGCTGCTGCCACAGCAGATCTACAATAGACATTCATTTATTTCCCACTGTTTACCTTCACAGCATACCCGAGGGACTGTTTTTTGTAACTCATTTTGTTTTTTACGTAAACTTGTTTGTAAATGAGAACTTAGTTTAGTACTCACATGCTGTGACAGCCGCTTTCTGTCCGTGTGCTTCAGATGTGTGCACTCAGAAAACCATATATCAGAAGTTTAAACTCGGTTTAAAACGCATAATTTCAGGGCGATAAACATGATAATCAGAACCAAAACAGATGTTTTTAGCAGGTACAAGCTGTGATGGAGCAGCTTTATTCTGGAAAAGGGGGCGGGGAGCAGCAGCTCATTTGCATTTAAAGAGAGAGGCCCGAAAAACATCCTGTTTCTGCTTCCACTCAAAATGATCTGTGGAGTATTTTGAGCTGAAACTTCACAGACACATTCTGGGGACACCAGAGACTTATATTACATATTGTAAAAAGGGGCGTGATATGCCTCCTTTATTGTAAGGCATATTGGACTATTCTTATCACTGTTCGACAATTTGCATAATGTGCAAAAGCACTATTGCGCTATGGCCGAAGTACTATATTGTCCTGTTTTTCAAACTTTGTCTTTAAAAAGGCCTTTGTGACATAATACATGACAAAGAAGCCCTTGAAGCCACTCCATGCTGGTCTTAAAGAATTCCAGTGAAGTAAAAGGAAGGTCAGCTAAAGTCACTGACTCACTGCACCATAGGGAACTGGATTAAGTTGGCTTTGTCAAACTGAAAACAATAGCACTGCACAGCTGGAATGAATAGGCCTAGGTTCCATTACTTCTATATTTTCTTTTTTTCTTTCTTTCTTTCGTTAGTGGGTCTGTAACTGTTCAAATTAATCGCCATTAAAGTGTTAAAGAGACGTATCTTCTGTGTGCTGTAATGTTGTGGTATTAGAGAAAGGTCCCGTGTCATCGCGAAACACTGTTTCTCTAATACTGAGGTCAGCAGTTTAGCATTCTGCCTCCCTCACAGCAGCAGAGAGGAGCTGCATCACTAAAGAATACAATAGAGGAAAGTAAATTGCCCAACCAAATGTATCCTATATTAACGAAAGGCGAAAAGTGTATTGACAGTAATTCATTGCGTGGACAATTGTCTTGTCATAAAGTATACTAGCATCTGCCTAAAAATTAAACCCCTCCGTCGTTCGAATCCTACTATGGGGAAGGTTTATGAATATTAATTAGGCAAGGCGACGACGCTTCCATTCGACCAGTCAATTCTCCTAATTAATATTCATGAGCCAAGCTGTCGCTCCAACGTCTGCCTTTCAGCCAATCATTTCGCCCTACGGGGAGAGCGTCTCGTTACGTCATTAATATTAATGACTCAAGCATTCACCGTAGTACGTTTCTAAAACTGTCAGACTGACCGGGTGGAGAATGCTGCGGACAAGTGCACGGTTTCTATCACCATTTCTTTTCTATAATATCGCTCCAAAAGACGATTTTTTTTAAACGTCCAGTAATACGTTGATTCGTTTGATTATGGAAATGAAAGGGAAAGTCTGAAACAAGTTTAATCTCATCATTACACCGAAGAGAGAGAGTTTCTTCCGGACTATTTCGTTTATCAACGCGGGATTTTGTTGTGGATACCCAGCCCGTTTCAACCTTGTGTCGCCAATGACAAGTTCAGCACCGCGTAACATCCATCTCGCTTTTACACGACCACCATGGAGCTTTGGGAATCATTGAAGGGGACGGATGTCTCGTTTCTCTTCAGCATCCGAGTCCTTCAGCATCAGAGTCTGTTGAAGCCGGTTTAACCTGTACTCACGTGGCAAGTGTACCGGATTAAAATAGTTTAACATCTTTGCTGAAATATTCTTCCTGGACTAAGAAACCAAATTTAAAGCCTGGTAATTCCTGATATTTTATAACTCATGACAGTGTGCATTTCGATTCATTTCATTTGAATGAAATCCTATATTTGCATAGAGACTAGTCTTTTCCCTGTTAAATAAACCACGATGAATTTCCATGCTGGTTTGGTGTTGGTCAAGAAGATGATGGACCAGCATAGCCATGGTGTTGACCAGCAACATGGTCTTTTGATGAAGCTGCTTGACCTAGGAAGGCTCTCTGGTTAAGCCTTATCCAAAGGCTGGTGTCTTTTCTGTATATTTTGGATGTTTATCAAATTATCAAGTTGAACTTGAATGATATACATTACATATGCATTCGCTCACCTTTTTTACATTTTGACAGAAATCCAAGATGACATCAGAGATCAGCCAACTGTCATTAAGTGAGCTTCCCATGGAGGACTGGATGGCCCATCTACCCAGTGCACTGCGGGATACCCCTCTCTGTTACATGGCCATTCCCGGTATTTAACCTCACATTTTCATTTATACATTCACTAATTGCATGCAAACTGCTTTTTCTTGTTTGGCATGTTTGAGTACTGAAAATTAAAATTTTAGTGGGACTTTGACTTTTTATGTGTTTTCAATGAGTACCCACAATTCTTTTTATGGCTTAAATGTAATATTAATCCACAATTTTGAATTGAAAGTGTGAATATTGTTATATTAGGAGGGTGCCACTATTAACTGATTAGAGTGAACACAGTTTCTTTCTTTTTTTTTACAGTCTGCCTATATTATCTTATCTATATTATAGTGCTCACAGTCATAGTGTCATTGTCTTGGGTTTGTAGGGAGCCATAATGCCATAACCTACTGTCTGGATAAGAATGACCGGTCTCCAGTGGACCTCACTCAACCGGATATGTTGCAAAAGCTGGACAAATACATGAAGCCCATCATAAGGCCATTTGTATACAAGTGGGCAATAACACAGGTACTGTATGTTGTCGCAGATTGTCGTCATTGACCCATTTTTCGGATAAGGCTTTTTTTATTTCAGTAAAATTAATATAATAATCACCATTACATGTTTTTTCATATATGTTCTTGCATTTTCAATTGGATTACTTGGAATCATTTTGGAAAATGGTTGCACAATTCACATTTTCAGTTACAGTTATTGTAAACCATCTGAGTTCATTGAAAGCCTTGTTGTCCTTCATATAGTGAAACACAAAATCACTAATGCTATATCAGAAAATGCATGATTAAATTCTTTATATCCAGAAGTGCTGACTTTTTCATATTTGAATGGCTAAACATGTACGTAAACTGCAATTATGCTGGTTATGGTATCAAATACTTCATGAGGTTATAGACCATTTTATGTCAGCATGCATCAGCAGATTCCCTTAGAGCATGAGTCTCTGAAATCAATTAGCATGAGGAAATCAATCAAACACTCATGGCTTTGCTACAGTGAAAGCTCTGAAAGCACAATTAGTTATGGATAGTTATGACAAAAGTAACACTGATGGATGAGCACATTGTCCCAAATCTGTAGGTGAGATAGAGCATTGTGTTTTTACAGAAATGGTTATTTCACTTTCAGTGGTTTCACTGACGCTGTTTGTAATAGCTAGCTGTTCAGCACTATCTTTACTGCACCTGCATCGTTAATGATTGTGCTTTACATTATTTACCATAGGAGTCTAGCATTAGGGAGCAGTTGGATTCTGGAGTGCGATACTGTGACCTGAGGATAGCACATCGGCCTAATGACAGCTCAAATGATCTCTACTTCTACCATGGTGTTTATACCACTATAACTGTGGAGGTAAGACAACTGACTACACAAATTTATGAAAACAATTGATTAAACATTTAAAAGTCTTAGCACAGCATTTCCCATCTTGTCTATTTGTTGTGTAATTTGATAAGTGCAGTGGTTCTAATCTGTTGAGTTTGATGTTTGAAGAATATAAACAAATGCTTTTTCATTGAATCGAACCAATTTCTTGTGTTATTTCAGATGGTATTAAAAGAGATCAGAGAGTGGTTGGATGTTCATCCACAGGAAGTAGTCATACTCTCATTTAGCCACTTCCTGGGCCTTAGTCAAGAGCTTCACACACTGCTCGTCTCAACTATAAAGAGTGTTTTTGATTCCAAACTGTGCCCCAAAATGGTACGCATCAGTTTTTAATGATTTAATTTTAGAAACAGATGATGAGAAGTGGCATCCGTAACAATATATTTCCAATATATTACTATATTGATTCAAATAAATTATGAAAAATCATAAAAACATACTTCTGATTTTTCTGATAGGAGTGTGTGACACTACGGAAATTATGGAGCCAGGGTCATCAAGTTATCGTTTCATACGAGCACAATATTGCCAACTGCCACAGAGAATTGTGGTTCCAGATACCTTATTGGTGGGCAAACAAGTGCAAGGCTGAAGCGCTGATCGAGGAATTTGAACGTAGGAAACAATATGGCCGACCGGGTAATCATTAATATGCCATTAATTTTTTTAATATATTTTTATTCATTTTTTATATTTAATTTTATTAATTATTCTCTTGAGGCAGTGAAAAATGTGAAAAATTTCACTTGGAAAAGTGAAAATGTTTCCTGTAACATTAAGCTTTTATTTTTTAATTTATTCTTGGAAAAGTTCAATTGAACATCAGTTATCATGTGCATCATTTTCCACAGGTGGCTTCTTTGTGACTGGGATCAATCTTACTGAAGATCTGAAGTACATATGCTCCCATCCCACAGAATCCCTGAAGGATATGGTGATGTCTACATATCCCACGTTACTTAGCTGGGTCAAGCAACAGAAGCCTGGCTCTAACACTGGCTCCCTCAACATCATAGCCGGGGACTTTGTGACAGAGAGCCTGTTCATACCAACCGTCATTGCACTGAATGAAAATCTTCTCAAGAGGACCATAATACCAGAGCCTTGAGCCTCTATTAGCTGCACAATGTCTTTAACATTTGAAGAAAGAAGTGTTTCTTGTTCTTGTGATGGTTTTTTATACTAGTCAACTTTGCACTTTTTGTAAGGGTGCTTACACACTAGAGTTTATGCTGCGTCAGCTCCATTCATTTCAGTATGGATGATGGTGCACTGCAAGGACGTAGAGGAAATACACAAGGGTTTGTGAAACCAATGCGCCATCATGCAACCAAAAGTACTTACCATACCCTCAAAATGGATCACTTGCACTTTCCTGTCCGCCAAATGCTCCGACAGAGCGGTTTCTAGTGTGTAAGCAAGCACCCTGAGGATGATAGATCATTTTGAGTTATTGGTAGAATATTGTAATGCACTGACTTTTATGACTTTAACTTATTGTCTTAAGCTTATTTATGCAGTCTCCGCTATATACCTCTGATTTTGCAAAAATGTTGATCATTTTTAAGAACCTGGTTCCAAATGGATGTCATTATCAAGGTCCAGGTTACAACAACTTTATCTACAGTACTACTCCAGACACAAGCACATTACAGGACACAATAAGTTCCCTGTGAGCATCAGAGTTTGCATGAGAATTGCTACAGCTTTTGCTGAAAGTCTACTCAATGCAAGCCTGCATAAACATAAGATTATCAAACACTCAGGATTGTTCATTCTCTGTGGAATGGCTATGGAAATATGATTCCAATAAATACATGTCTGCATGGTGCACAATCAAAAGCATGAAAAGACACTGGAATATTTCTGTGGTTGCACATGTTCTCTGCCATAGTAGCATGCCATTTAAGCCAGTTTAATCAAGATATCAGTTTGCATCACAAACAAATATGCATATACTAACACAAATATCAACAGTTGAATTGCATATCAAATACTCATATTTAATATCTGAAGATTTCCAATAAATAAAACATCAAACAATATTTAAAGAATTGTGTTTTGAGTTATTAAAAATGAAGTCTTCTCTGGCACACAAACAAAAGCAAGAATTAGCTGACATGGAAAGCAGCATTTCACTGCGCTTGTTTCATTGATTATGGAGCGTGCTGAAAGACTTAAGTCAAAGTTAACCTTTGATAATGGAGTTTTGTGTCTTTTCTACCTCAAAGATGATAAAATGATGAAAGGTCACCAGATTACTAAACCATGGCAACTTGCAAGTAAATAACATGAATTTTGTGTTGCCATATTTCTAAAGGGAATATTTGCCTTTCCTACATATGCTCTTATCAAACTTGATTTTTTTTTAAAATAGCTTTTAACATAATATTACCACTAGCTGTCATTTTGATTAGAGAAAGGAAAATTAATGGTAATATTCTAATAACAGCCTAATGTTATAAAACAAAATTAACATCAAATGTTTATCTTTTGTGAAAGTAGTATTTATCCAAAATATGAAGTCTTATATGATGGGGGAATAAAGACGTACTGCGTAACAGGAATGACCTGTGATCAAGTTAGATCTGTTTTGGGGCGGTTTAACTCTGTTCTGCAATCAGCTGTAAAGCGTGACAGACCGAAGGCAGCAGGGAACAAGGAAATGCTGAGCTGACACGTCAATAGACATTCATGATGCATGTGCAAGAATGATCGTAACACTTCTAAAATCCTTTTAATTTCGTAAATCATGGAGTTCACTAACCGCTGAGGTTGTGTGGTCACCTTTACAAAGAGTTAGGCTTTGAGCCGTATTATCGACGATGATGTGTTATCTGTTGTTTTCCTCAAACGCGGACCGGTTCAGCTGATCAACTCATTTTGTTTTCAAACGCAGCCATTTGGATTCATTTGTAAAGAGCTACTGCTTTTATATGATCCAGTGAACTGATGGCTCACATTAAGAAGGATGACTTTAATCGTGAGGACTGGATGTCATGTTTGCCAGAGAAACTGTGGGATGTCCCTTTAACACGTCTCTCAATACCAGGTGAGCCCCTATGGAAGCTTTCCGCCACGGAATAAAAGCAACTACGATTTAAAAAAAAGGATTTAGTTATAAACTCGCTTTTGACTTTTGTTCTCAGAATTCTACATTACATCTTACAATTTTGAATTATTTCGCTTAATTATGAGTTTACATCTCGCAATTCTTCCCCCCCCCCCCCCCCCCCGCCTCGGATTTCTTGTTTACAGTACCACTTACACTTAATTACAACTTTTTATCTCACAATTCTGACTTTTTCCCTCGCTCGAATGAATTAATTCATTTATGTATTCATTTATTTTAGTTAGTGTTGAAATGAGCCTCCCCGGGGAACACAAGGAAAGTTTCAGTTACAGGTTTTTTTTGTTCAATGAAAACTACTAAATGTATTTATTAAATTATATTCTTTATTTAATTGTATCATTTTTTACGATTTCATATTATTTCATAGAACATGTGTTTTGTATTTGAAACCTCCTTACATGCAGACACTTAATGACCGTATTAATAAGACATTAAGAATTTGTTTTCAGGTAGCTATGATGCAATGAGCTACTGTCTGGGATCCACTTCTCCACTGCTCGCGATCTTAGCAGACACATTGAGGTTACTGATGGAGTTTTCCTGCTGTTTCACCCGGCCAGCTATTCCCAGATGGGCTACTACTCGGCAGGCATATCTTCACTTAAAGAGGTTATTCCCCAAAATGAAAATTCGTCATTACAGGGTATATGATGTTTTTTTTTTTAAAGATCATTATTTTGTGTATTGGTGTAACAGAATATGTTGACATGCTTTTGTTCAAAAAACACATTATTTTTCATATACTGTACATTATTGTAGGACCTCTATGCCCCACCTCTCTCAAACAAGTCATTTTCAACAAAGCCCCCTCCTTAGCGCAGTCTGCTCTGATTGGCCAGCACTGACCCATGCATTGTGATTGGCGCACCGCAGCACGCGTCGTACTTTAGCCCCCCCTTACCATAGGCAAGCACTTCATCTTTCAAAATAAATTTAATAGACCGAGCCGAAAGGGGAACAGAGTCGCTGTGACAGCCACAGTGATGAAGCTTGTAATTTGTTGGATGCATAACAAACCCACGGTTTAAGACGCTACTCCACACTGTGATGTGACCCTTTGGTGTCTCTCTCTTCTCTCTCTCTCATCTCGCTCAGCACACGCGCACGCACGCACGCACGCACGCACGCACGCGCACAACACACACACCACACACACACGTGCGCAATACTCCGCATTTGAACAGTCAATAGCACATACTTAAACTAATAACAAAACAGTAGCTGTTTCAGAAGTGCCAGATTGTCATAGCAAGTCAGAATTACCTCCTCTCCTAGGTTCACGAAACTGTCGTCCATAAAATGCATTGCTGTTCTGTTGTAAGTAATCTTAAGATTCCTAAATGCATCTACTTTCGGAAGGCCAAGTAAAGTGCTTTTGCTTTCGCACTGTAACACAGCGTCTCCCTGACATGGCTGTTTCAGCACTAACTGCGGTTACTGAAACCACTCCTTTTTTTGCGTGCACATTTGGGCGGAATTATGCAAATATTTCCACATAGTGATGTAGATATGTTGGGGCGTGTTAGAACGAGCCGTTTTTTGGTAGGCGTGGTTGACTCTTATTTTTTATAAAGAATATCTCTTTGGTTTGAGACTTTAGTCTTTGCAACTTCAGGATCTTATCTATTCACAATCATTGTAAACGCAAAGAGAAGGAAAACTTAAAATTGCAATCATATGACCCCCTTTAACAGAAATAGCTTTGTTGTATTATGCATAAAATGAACCCCACCGACCTAGATGTTCACTGAACGAGTGTATAAACAAATATATTTTAGTGAAATTATTCAAAGACTCGATCTAGGTCACAATCAGCTTGTACACTCCACGTGAGCGGAAGGAAACTGGCTGTACGAATCGCATCATATGTCCGCCCTGTTAAGGTTACTCACCCTCATGTCGGTTTCAAACGCCGTAGACCTTCATGGGGGGATGCATCTTCGGAACACAAATTTAATATTTTGATTATATGAAGCTACGGAGAATACGGTTTTTGTGTGCTCAAAAAAAAAAAAAGACCGCTTGTTGGTGCAGAGCAGATCGTTTGAAATAAGGGGGAGTCGTTTTTTTTTCTTTTGTTCACAACAAGTATTCTCGTAGCTTCGTATAATTACGGTTGAACCCCTGATGTCACATGGATTATTTTACAGATCTCCTTGCTACGTTTCTGGACTTGGGAACATTTCAGTTGCGTCGTTGTCTATGCAGGTTCAGACAGCTCTCAGATTCCATCAAAAAGGTTGCGCATCATTTGTGTTCCAAAGATGAACGAATGTCTTACGGGTTTGAAACGACATGAGGGTGAGTAATTAATGACAGAATTTTCATTTTTGGGTGAACTAACCCTTGGGTAATGTGGTGGGTTTGGAACTGCTTACAAAGCTTAATATTTCATAGCAGAGACAGAACAAATGTCTATCCCATAGCGCTCATAGAGTCAGTTTACGTCTTGTACAAATTAATGCATTTTTACATGAGAAATGTATTTGTATCATATCAAAGCCCCTTACTCTGTTGCAAACAGGTGCAAAACATTGTGGAGCAACTTGCAGCAGGCATTCGATACTTTGATCTTCGAATTGCCCACAAACAGTATGATTCTTCCAATGAGCTTTACTTCACTCATGTCATTTACACACATGCAATGGTTGTTGTAAGTATATAGATGAGTGTTGAGATGAATTAGCTATTAAAGTTGGTAATTTATTCTTTTTTTGTGCATTTTCTGCTTTCTAAACATGTTTTGTTTTGTAGGAAACTCTACAGACTGTTGCTTCATGGCTTGACTCACATCCCAAAGAAATCATCATTCTAGCTTGTAGACATTTCGAAGGGCTGAATTATAAAATGCATGAGGAATTCATCTATTCTCTGAAAAAAATCTTTAGCTCTAAACTGTGCCCTCGCGACGTGAGAAATCATTTGGAATTTTTAAACATAAATTAATATTTTTTTCCCCTTAATAGCATTATGATAGCAAATTAATACACCCCCTGTCAAAAGTTACCTATTTATTTATGTTTTTGAAAGTCACCAAGGCTGCATTTATTTGATAAAAAAAATGCAGCAATTACAAAACAAAGAACTGTTTTCTACTTTAATATATTTTAATATGTAATTTATTCTTGTTATGGTAAAGCTGAATTTTCAGCAGCCATTACTCCAGTCTTCGGTGTCACATGATCCTTCAGAAATCATTCTAATATGCTGATTTAGTGCTTTCTTGTTTTGACCAATGTTGAAAAAAATTGTGCTGCTTTAAATTTTTGTGAAAACTAAGATTAAAAAAGAAAACTTTCATGTAGCAAGGACACATTAAATTGATCAAAAGCTACAGTAAAGAAATTTCTGTTACAAAATATTTCAAATAGATGTGGAATCCTGAAAAAAAAAATGTATCGCCTTTTATACAAAAATATTAAGAAGCAAAAACTATTTTCAACACTGACAGTAATAAGAACAACTATTAATAACTGAGCATCAAATCAGCATATAAGAAGGATCGTGTGACACTGGAGTAATGGCTGCTGAAAATTCAGCTTTATCTTTAAAATATATTAAAATAGATATTTTAAATTGTAATAATATTTCACAATATTACTGTTTTTACAGTGTTTGTGTTTCAATAATGCAGCCTTGTACAGGCCCCCCCCATAAGAACATTAATTACCAGTTTTTGCCTGCCGTACATACTGTATATAAAAACATTATGAAGTTTCTGCTAACATTTGAAACTGCAACAGGCTTGAAATCTGTTACTGTTTTGTATTATACACATTCTTAAAGGAGGCCCTATTGACCTTGCGGAGTCTGTGGACATCAGGCTATCAAGTTGTGCTGTCATATGACGACCAGTCAGCATCACGCTATAAGGAGTTGTGGCCTGCTATCCCATACCTTTGGGCCAATAAGCCTAACGCAGAGGAGCTGATCTACTATCTCGAATGCCAGAAACGACTTGGTCGACCTGGTGAGAAAAGCTTTTGTTTGGTTATACCTGAAAAGAAAAAAAAAAGAGGGTTCCTCATACCTCTGGTCTCTGATCAGCATATTTCTATTTCACAGAGGGTTTTTTTGTAGCAGGCCTGAATTTAACGACAGATCGATGCTTCATCGCCTCACATCCTCGGGTGTCTCTCCGAACTCTGACCATGGAGAACTGGAACCACGTGAAGAAATGGCTAGGAGATCAGAAACCAGGAGCTGAACCCACATGTCTAAACATAATAGCAGGCGACTTCATTGGTCCTGTACCATTTTGTTCGCTTGTTATTGCGCTCAACAAAAAACTGCTTTAAGGAGCTGTTGAAGTAAAATGGGCTTATATGTGAAGTCTTTGTTACATGTGAAGGCATTAAGGAATCATTTGGGTCACAACCCAAGGTTTACAAACTTAGCATGTTTTCTAGTGATCTAAAGTGTATTCAGACTAATGCCTAAATGAGACAATGTGCAATATTCAATCCTTAGTATGTTTACATGTGCCTTTTACTGTATAATTCTGCTTGATGAATTAAGCAGCCTTTTAAAAATTTGTATCAATCTTTGAGAGTTAAAACTTAAAAATGTTTTGACAGACATGTATTTTCTATCAATATTGTTCATATATTAGCACAAATCGACTTTGTTTCTTAATGTCTGATTTTTATTGTATTCAACTATTGGTTTTGAGATATTTGAACGACACTGTTTATAAAGCAAATAAATATTTAAACATCATTATTGCACTGAGTGTGGGAATTATTTTGGATGATGGCTGTAAAACAGGGGCCATCTGTTACTAGGTGACCTGAAATAGCTTCCTGTAGCGGCCATATGCAGCTTGGCTAATGATGACCTTGACATTGGCGGTGCAGTCGTCTCCCACATCATCTACTGCCTGAACCGTCGCCTCCTTATACAGCCAACTGTGAAGGGAAAAGTGCACCAAATTAAAAAGTCTGTGGATAAGATAATATATTCCCTTAAAATTTTTTACATAAAACTTACGCTAACTGAGGGCTGTTGAGCTGCACTTTAAGGGTCATTATTTGTTTGCTGGTATACTTAACAACAGCTTCTTCAATCTTTTCTTTTAATACCTCCAGTCCATGCTGTTTCAGAGCTGATATAGGAATAACCTCAGGATCACTGACCTCAAATCTATGGAACATGTATAAAACATTTATTTTTCTAAAATAAAAATGTGTTTGGGCGTGTTACGTTTGAAAGTATTCGGTACTAAATTAAATTGCTACACAAATCAGGTAAAAGATGTCTCACCCTTCAAGGAGGTCAATCTTATTGTGCACCTCTATTATGGAGTTCAATAGTTTTTCTGGAATCTGTAGATTCTTTAGTACATTCAGTACATTGACCTTTTGATTCACAGTTTCTGGATGACTGATGTCTCTCACATGAATTATGAGGTCCTGCAAAAGGAGAGGGTGTTAAAACATTTCTATAACATTACTAAAAATGAAAAGCTTTTTAGTGTTGTGTCTTGGGTACATACAGAATGTGTTACATCCTCCAGCGTGGCAGAGAAAGAGTCAATAAGCTGGTGAGGGAGCTGGGACAAGAAGCCAATGGTGTCAACATAAAGTACAGTCATGTGACTTGGCAGCTGTCCTGCATGTACTGTAACATCCAGGGTGGCAAAGAGCTGATCTCTAGGCTGGAGACCAGCATCTCCAGTCAGTGCTTTAATCAGGGTTGTTTTACCTTTAGAAACAAAGACTTTTAATGTGTATCTTACAACCTCATACAATAGTTTAACAGGTTAATATTTATCCAAACCTCACCACAGTTAGTGTAGCCCATGACAGAGACGATGGGAAAGTCTCTGTGTTTGCGCTGGGAGCGCAGAAGGTGCCTCTTCCTCCTAAGCCGCTTCAGGGCTGATTGAATCTTTAGCTCTCGCTCCTTCAATAATCGCTGCTGCATTTCAAACAGGGTTTCACCTGTAAATATATTTGAACTCCAGTTAAACATAATAAACCTTGGGCTTAAAAACGACCCTAGATTAAATGTTTCAAGTGTGACAAGCCCATTTTAGTCCTTACCTGAGCCCATAATGTACCTTGAGCCGCCACCTTGCTGGTCTAAGTTAGCGACTTCATTTCTCAGGCGTGATCTTATGTGTTCAAAGAACAAAATATGTTGGTAAATCTGTGTTAACATTAATGGTAAATGTTTATTTATTGTTGAGATATAAAAGCAATATCACACTAATACGAGCAACATTGAACAAACTCACCATGGACATCAACTTTTATTGAGTTGGAAAGTACACTACCATTTAAAAGTTTGTGTTTTATTTTTTTAAGAAATTCAAATTTTCATTCGGTAAGGAGGCATTAAATTGATCAAAAGTACCAATAAAGTAATTTATCATGTTGAAGACTGGGGTAGTGGCTGCTGAAAAACCAGCTTTATTCCATCACATGATTTACATTTTAAAATGTATTAAAATATAAAAAACAGTTATTTTAAATGGTATATTTTTTAAATTATGTATTTACTATATTTATGCTCAAATAAATGCAGTCATGGAGAGCATTAGAATCTTCTTTAAAAATAGTATCAACTTCAAACTTTTGAACTGGAGTGTTTGCTAGGAAAGAATTGTTGATTTCATCAGGAAACAATATAGATTATAAAAATAGTATATAACTTATATAATTTACCTGAGCAAGGGAATCTCTGCCAAAGAGATTTGCAGTTTGGCCTCTTTTGTTCTAGCATTACAGCGGAAAATATGCAGAACAAGTGAGTATCTATCAAGAACCTTTACTCCCCAGGCTTCCTGCAATTCTTTCTGAAACACAAGTGTAACATTGCATGTTTCTTAGAAAAAAAATGACTAACACTTTAATTACGACTATATTCAAAGAAGAACTTCTTATGATTATACTATAGCCACAGTGAATCTAGTACTATTTTTAGAAATGATATAGATTAGATTCTTCATGAATCATGATAGTCCAAATAGATTTTCATGGTCTTTTGTGCACACATTTTAAAACCCTTAGAAGTGAATTGATGCAATCACAGTATAATGCTCTGAATACTCACTTCCGATGAAGGTGAAAGACATTCCACGTTCACAAAAACAGCTGTGACCCCAGGAATAGCTCTGATCTTCTCTTAGAAATATCAAAGAACAGAGAAAACATGTCAATTTGTGCCTAAAATACCTATTTATTCAAAACTAGCAAGCTACATACCTGTAAGAGCCTGGAAGTTTCCCTTGCCAAAAATTCTTCTCTTCTCTGGTGTCTTGGTGGAAAGGATGATCTTATCAACAACACTCCAGTTATACAAAGTGTTCACCAGACCCACAGCTTCTTCCATCTGAAGTGCCGCTGTCAAAGGAGCAACTTTGTATTATGTAAAATGTCACATGTATCCAATGATTAAAATCAGTGTATAATTTTACCTGTGGTCAGATATTGCTTTCTGCTGCCCCATTTCACATCAGGATGCACAATGAAGACCCTGTGTTCTTCTTCACTGATACCTGCGGGGATCTGCTGCTGGAACAGCTCCTCTATTTCTGCCTCATCAATTTCATCTTCTAGACTGTTGTTATCTGTGTTGTGATTTTTGCTCTTAAACATGCAAGCTGTCAAAGACAAAGTCCTTGCTGGCAGAACTGGAACTGGAACTGCAACCCCAGCTCTTAAATTTGGTCTTGGACATGGGAACATGGTAACAACTAATTTTGAGGTACATTGAAAAAATCTGATTGGTTTACATGTCGCAAAAGTCATGTAGCTTCTACCAAGGACATGTTCAGCACATAATTTTCTCCATGCATATCTGCACAAAAACACATGGTTGGTCAGGATACTGATCTTGTTGAGATTCATTTTTGCTCAGGTTTTGGTTACAACAATTTAACCAAAGTCCAAATCATGCGTCCAACATCCAACGTTTTCGTTAGTAGAAACGTTTAGCGCACCCTAGAGAGAAATCAACAAGAAAAACATTATTTTACTGTACAACTAACTCAGCATGTTTTGATCCGTCTTCCTCTCTTGTGTTTAACACGGGCGTTTGCTCAACTGCGCCACCGGTAGGATAGGTGCGGTATTAGTTTTTGTATTTTTGTAAATACACGTTTATTTTAACTCCACGTATTGTATTATATCAGAAGCACGCTGAGAAGAAATTTTAGTATGTATGCTTTGTAAAGTGGTTTAACATAATCTGTTCCACAGAGAGAGAGACAGGAAAAAGACTTCCAACCGAGGACTTTTATTTTGAATATATTTTAGTGGGCGGAGATTGTCCTACATTGCTATTACTGTACTGTGTGTGTTCCAAGCATACAGTCTATGGTTCCAAGCAATATATCAATGTCTGGTATCTTTTATTCTAAGGCAATGTCGAGTGAGTATATTTTTTATATTCAGAGTGGTACAATGTTCAGATCATGTTATTTGATATAGTTTAGTTGGTGATTATCTAAAAGTAGCATATTAACATGCTTGATTTCACTTTGCATTGAGCAGTTCACACTGTCAAGCTGTGGATTAAGTGTGAAATGTTTGACCCTAAAAACAGATATCATTTGATCATTTATCATCGTTTTGACTGCAGATGTGGTTCATACAGATCATGTTTTGACTGTGCATTTAACTTAAATCACCCAAAACTACAATGAAACAGAAACATGTTTTTGTTTTGACTGCACTGCACCTTGACAGAAGAACAAAAGTGCAGAGAATTCCGAAACAAAAACCTGCAAAGGAGGCTGCTGGTTAAAAGTGGACAGAGTTGTGAATCATTGATCCTGCAGCAGCTAATAACTAAACAATTGATCTTCTGCTCTCTAGAGTTTAGTCTGGCTGTGGTTCAGTTACGTGTGTCAAAGATCAAGGCGGACAACTTGGGAAGAGCACAACAACTTGTGAAGGAGGCTGCAGGACAAGGTGCAAAAGTTGTAGTCTTACCTGTGAGTATTACATTCTATATCTTGGGTTATGACTACTATATTAATATTGGTTTATAAAAAAAATATGGCATTTAATAATCCATTATATATGTTTGTTTGCAGGAGTGCTTCAACTCCCCTTATGGAACCGGGTTCTTTGCTGAGTATGCTGAGAAGATCCCAGGAGAGTCCACACGGGTGTTGTCGGAGGCAGCCAGGGATTGTGGGGTCTATTTAGTGGGCGGTGAGACCCTCAGACACAAACCAGCATGTTAGTGTGTTTGATGCCATTTATTTTCATGTCCCTTACATGACTGTGTCTTTGTTGTATAGGTTCCATTCCTGAGAAGGATGGAGAAAAGCTCTATAACACCTGCTCAGTTTTTGGACCTGATGGAAAGCTGCTTGTCAAACACAGGAAAGTAAGTAACAGTAAAGACATTTTTTGTTACATAAGATTTCTACTTCAAATAAGTGCTGTCCTTTTGGACTTTCGGTTTATCAGGAAATGATAAACATTTTTATCACAGTTTCAAAAAATATTAAGAAGCAGAACTGATATCAACAATGATGATTATATGAAATGTTCTTGAGCTCCACATCAGCATATTAGAATGATTTCTGAAGGATCATGTGACTCTGAAGGACTGGAGTAATGATGCTAAAAATTCAGCTTTACCAATACAGAAATAAATGACATTTTCATGATATTTAGTATTTAATATTCCATATTAGTGTTTTACTGTATTTTTGATCAAATAATAGACTAAAAATCTTACCGGCCCCTACACTTTTGAACAGTTGTGTGTAGATATGTATAATGTGCATAGTATATTTCAGGATGTATAAACAAGCATTTGAGTAAACAGTTTGGCTTATGTAGAAAAAAATGACTCAAATTTTTATGCATTTATACTATTTTTTTTATCTTCATTTCCTATCAGATTCATCTTTTTGATATTGATGTACCAGGGAAAATACGGTTTCAGGAGTCTGAAACACTAACTCCAGGAAACCGTTTATCCATGTTTGAAACCCGTGAGTGTGTATTATAGAAATCCTGTCCATGTTATCAAGGAATATACAGTATATTATTGCTTATTGGCCAATATTAGAGTTTTTAAAATCAGAATCAATGTTGGGTATATATTAGCCATTTTTATGCATGCTCATTTCTCTTTATTTCTACATTTAGTAACAATCTGTAAAAACAATATTTTATATTATCAACCATAACAGGAGCATAACTATTGCCATATCAGAATTGGCCAGAATATAAATATTGGTGCATTCCCAATGTTACCTTTATTTTTGCTCTCTCCATATGTGAAATCATACAGTTTATGTATTTCTTTGCAGCATTTTGTAAAGTAGGTGTGGGAATATGTTATGACATCAGGTTTGCAGAACTTGCACACATCTATGCTAAGAAAGGTGAGAATTACAATGTAAAATGTTGTTAAAATGTAATGATGTAGGCATACTTGAAATTATTTCCTCTTGTATCTGTCTATGTAGGTTGCCAGCTTTTGGTATATCCTGGTGCCTTCAATATGACCACAGGTCCAGCTCACTGGGAGCTGCTGCAGAGGGGGAGGTCAGTATACCAGACCACCTGGAGTCACTAAACTATTCAGTTCCCCAGGCCTGCTGTAAGACAGTTTGTGTCCTTTTCACAGGGCAGTAGATAATCAGGTATATGTGGCCACTGCTTCACCAGCAAGAGATGAAAGCGCCAGCTATGTGGCCTGGGGTCACAGCTCTGTGGTTAACCCTTGGTCAGTGCTTTCTGTCTCATTAATGACAGGTTATGTATACATTTGCATGGGTTACTAAATATGATAACTGTGCCCTCTTTCCATGTAGGGGGGAGGTAATTGTCAAAGCTGGACCAGAGGAATCTGTTGTCTATGCTGACATAGGTATATTTCAGTGTTTTACATTTACTTGAATTGTGAGCTGTAGAGCCAGTTGGTCATAATGCAAACATACTCTTCCTTTTCTGCTTGTAGACCTGCAGTATTTGGCTGATGTGCGCCAGCAGATCCCAATCACCACACAGCGACGGAATGATCTATATAGTGTTAACAGTGTTCAGGAGGGCTGAACTCTCATTCACACAAAGCACTGCAGTGGATTTTAAGAGTTAGACACAAGTCTTCATCTGTGGAATGTGGGGCATCGCACAACAAAGATGTTTTAATTCATGTGAACAGCAAGTGCCTCACAATTTGCATTCTTTTGATGATTCTCTTAAAATGGAAATTGTATTTGGAATAGATAAAAGAAGTGGTGAGAACAGTGGACCGTTATGCCTGGGCAGGTAAAATGCTGCATCAGCATGAGAAAAATATTAAGCGTCATATTAAGATGTTAATATTTTCAAGTGATTTCCAAATCAAAATGATTGATTTTCATTGTCATTGTATTAAATCCAAAAGACATTAAAATATTATCTGGGAAAATATTTACTTCATATTAAGTTACCTCTTGTTTTTTTCTACCGACTATTGAGATACAAATATAATATATATATATATATATGTGTGTATGTATGTACAATACAGCTTAGAATTCTGTCTCCCTTAGGTCTTTTATTTACAATGACTTTGATACAATAGTGAAACTATTACACAGCGATTAAAAGGTAAGTATGTTTATATAAGAAAATGTGGTGTTAAAATTGTCTTTATGCCACATTCAGTGCTGCTGAATATATTTTAATTATATTTCATGTCAACACCACCTCTTAATGGATAATAGAGAGAATGACATGACGGGAATATATGACTAATACAGTAACTCATCTGCATTTGTGCTCCAACAGGTAACGTTATGAAAGTTGTTTTGAGCTCTTTCCCAACAACAGCATGTTGTGGATATTTATCATGGTCTAAAAATGTAGATGTTTAAAATGGTACAGCAAGAGTGTGTGTAACATGTCTAAATACTTACTAAGAAAGAGTGCCTGAGCTGTTTATCTCTGTATTTTGAAAATAGATACATTTATATTCTTTGATTTATAATCTGCTTTATTCAATTGTATGCAGTTGCAGGTCTTTTGTTTAGCCGACTGTATGGAAAAAGGAGGATATTCAATTAAAGAAAAGTATAAACCAGTGGCCTTCGAAAGAAGTCTGTACCGGCTCAAGCCGATTCATCCTCTGAAATGAAACTGAATCACTTCTAGTCAATCACAATTAATAAGATTTACATAAGTTAGTCGTATCAACCCATAATGCCTTTCCAAACCATGTTACACATCAGTCTCAGGACAGAAAGCCCATTGCTCCAAATCAAACAAGATCATGTCAGTGCCCTCCCAACATGAATAATCTGCAACACAAAGGAATGATTGTCATAAAGTCACACAGTTAGATCAGGAAATAAACAGGACTTCGGTACCTCCACATTTGTGTCGCTTTCTTTTTTGATCTCGGTCCCATTTCTTCTGGAAACGCAGAGACGTAGCCACCAGCAAGGAAACAACCACACACAGAGCAACGCTGAAGACCCACATGTGCTCTGACAGCCGTCTCTCCGATGTACTTGACAAAAAACCAACTGACCACATGCAAAAATCACAAAGTCTTCATATTTTTAATCATTGTATGGCTTTATTAGCTATACATTTCCAGCTAAATCAAGTTTTGACTACCGTGTTCTTCATGTTACAGGACATCTACTTGTTTTACATTTTATCTGATGTATGCAAAAATAAAACCCAGCAACATTACTGCAACTGACGAGATACTTACAGTTTGTTGCTGTTAAAGTTTCATTCAGCAGCTTGTTTTCTATGACACAGGATACAGCAGTGTCTGCTGAGATGATAGATAGGACAGTTGTGATGTTGTAGAGTTCAGACTGAGGTACAGTATTCATATACGTTGTGACTGATGTTTCTAGAATCAGAAAGTCAAAGTAGCTAGTATGGTTGCATTAAATATTTTATTCTTACCTGCTATGGTGAGACAGACAGTGAAAACCAGAGAGCTTCTATTTTGACCAAGAAGCTTAAGATTAAAACTGTAATTGTGTGCATCTGATAAATGTATATCATGTAACTCCATTGAGAAATCTCCAGTGTTTGGGGCCAAAGATGACACAGTAGACCGGATACTGTGGGACACATTTTGCAACTCCACTTTTCCCTCCATCCAGACTGCAGTGTGAATTATTTCCATTCCTCTTCTCCTTTCAGATGAAATGTGGAGTAAGGTCACATTTTTATCCCCTTGTAAACACAGGGAAGGATGGCACGCTCCCCAATCACTCCTACTATGCATTCATCAGCTGAATTGTAAGATATCAAATAATTCTTGAATTTAAAGTATAGCCTAGTCTAGAGTATACATCTAATCTTTCAAGCCAGAAGAGTCAACTGAGCTGGAACTAATTCAAACACACCCACAGGACTTACCTTCTCCTGAGACGACACTTGAGACGCAAAGTAGCAAAACAACGAAACAAGTATCTTTCATAGCTTAAAGATAGTCATGTGATTGATTTGTGTCTAAAGTGTACCTCAGATAAGGAGACAGACACAGCGAACTGATATCACACTGCTATAAAACTACAGTCGTGTTAATTCATTGTTAGATAAAACGTTTGGGCTGGGCCCAAAACCAATATGACATGTCAAACTTCCTACACGCAAAAACCTCTACCGTTGGCTGTAGCGTGAGTAGTCAAATGAATTTCACTTCCTGGTGATTTTGAGAAAGTGTAAGGAAAAACACATGCCAAACAAACAAATAATAATAATAAAAAACTCTCTCTCTCTCTCAGTGGCGGTTCTACATTGAATTACACCCCGGGCCAGACCCTCTTCGAGCGCCTCCAACATTGCCAAAAGACAATGAACACAATTCTGCACAAAATATGACAGTATAAGTGTTACGGCGCGACAGAGACGTGCGGATCCATCTGCAAAGCTTTTATTTAAAGGCGTGGTCATAAAAACAGGCAAGGTTCAGACAATGGCATACAGGTATGTTGAGGGAAAGACAAAAGAGTAATCCAAAACAAGCAAAAATCCAATCGAGGTGCAAACACAGTCCGAATCAGCAAGGCAAAGGGTAAATCCAAGACAGGCTATAAACTTCAGGGCAGGCAGAAATCAGACAGGACGAGACAGCAGGCTAGGATCAAGACACGGGAAAACAGACTATGAACAAGACTAAGGCTAGACTCAAGAACTTGGAAGGGCTCCGTAAAGTAGCTATCACTAGATGAGCGATAAACGCTAAACAATACTCTGCGTTGAATGGTGTTGTGAGACTGATTTATATAGTGTGTGTAATAGCTTTCAGGTGAGTGTGTAATTGGTTTCAGGTGTGAGTGTAATCAGTACAATGGAACATGGGAAATGTAGTCCAGGGTGATGTGTAACAGTTTGTATTGTGCGAGAGTCAATGTAAAGGAAATGGTGACCTCTGGTGGTGAATGAACGGAAGTTTGTAGACCGGATTCGTGACATGGGGAGGGATGGAGGGCCAGGGCCACGTGGAAGCGGAGAAACTGGGGACTGAGGCAGGGCCGGCGGAGCAGAGAGCCAGGGCAGAGCCGGCAGTACAGGTGGAGCTGAAGACCAACACAGCAGAGCAGATGGGACCGAAGATGCCCCCGGCGGAGCAGAAGACCACCAGAGCAGGATAGAAGACCACCAGACCAGAGCAGAAGACCATCAGAGCCAGACAGCAGACCACCATGGCAGAGCAGAAGACCACCAGAGCCAGACAGCAGTCCCCCACGGCGGAGCAGGTAGAGCAGAAGACACCCAGAGCCAGACAGTAGACCACCACGGCGGAGCAGAGGACCACCAGAGCCAGACAGTAGACCACCACGGCGGAGCAGAGGACCACCAAGGCAGAGCAGACTGAGCTGGGGCCCATGGCAGAGACTGGGGACTAGGGAAAATGGAGACAGACAATGCAGGCAGTGCATTCATGGTTTCAGGGGCCAAGGCAGGGAAAACAAGAAGTTCATCAATGTTCTCTATGGCAGTGACAGAGTTAAAGAGACAGACATGGAGAGCATTTATAGTCCTTGAGTTCATGACAGACAGAGCTAAGAGTTCAAATGAGGATTTTTGGGCTGTGACAAGGCTACCAGAGCCTACAGGGAGTTCAGGTAAGTTTTCTGGGATCGTGACTGGACTAATGGGGCAAATAACATGTTCATAGATTGACAGTACTAAATTGGTATTGACAGTGGGATCGGAACAGACAGTAGAGTTAACATCAGGCTCATTGCGGGAAACAGGACAGACTGATAGTTCTGAATTAGGTACATGTGGGAGTTGTGGACTGGCAGACAGATCAAGACCGGGTGCATTGATTGAAACTAGATTGGTAGACAGTTCAGTGATTGAAGATGGACTGACAGATGGTTCAAACTCAGACACAACAGAAGCATTTAGACAGACAGGTCAGGTTTAGAATCAAGAGCAGATTTGAGACAGACGGTTCAAAGTTAAATTTATTAGTCGAAACAGGACAGACGATAGATCAAATCAGATGTCAACGGTGCATTGACACAACCGACAGTTCACACTCATCTCCATGGTTTGTTCAAACCATAAGTGAGTTCACAGACGGCCTTCATAGCCGTTACAGGACTGTTAGAGAGTTCACAGGCGGCCTCCTTAGCCGTGACAGAACTGTCAGAGAGTTCACAGACGGCCTTCATAGCCGTGACAGGACAGGCAGAGAGTTCACAGACGGCCTCCATAGCCGTGACAGGACGAGCAGAGAGTTTGCAAACGGCCTCTATAGCCGTGACAGGACGGGCAGTGAGTTCACAGACGGCCTCCATAGCCGTGACAGGACAAACAGGAAGCTCACAGGTGGGTACTACTGACACCTCTGGAGGTTCTGCAGCAGGTGCCGCCACCTCTGAAGGTTCTACAGTAATGCCCTCAGGATACAGGGAGAGTTCGAAAGGTTTCTTCGAACCTGACATGACAGGTCGAATGTGCGTTTCTAGGCGCCACCACCATGCAAGGAGCTGAAGCGAGCACTGCCGCTTCGGAAGGTTCTGCAGCACGTGCCGCCACCTTTGGAGAAACTGCAGCGGGCACCATTGGTTCGGGGAACACAGCAGTGAGCACCACCACATCAGGAGAGACTGTAGCTTCAGCCACAGACTCTGCAGACCTGATAGTGGGTGCTACCGCCTCTGGGAGTTCTGTGGAGGTGAATGCAGCCCAAACACAACAAAAGGCGATCCCATCAGGGGAAACACTTCAGACAATTCAGGGGAATTAGTTCATGAACAGAAGAGTTAAAGTGAGTGGGTTTGGGGATACAGCTGTGCGTGCAGACACCAGTGGTGTATCCCTGTACTAGACTGGGATACCGAAAGACTGACCCAGACGATCTGGGTGCAACAGACAGGACATGAAAAGACTCCTGACGATCAGCTGTGACGTGACATGACTCAGGATGATCAGCTGTGACATGACATGACTCATGACGATCATCCGTGACTTGCCTCACTACATCAGCCGTGACTTGCCTTCACGACGATCAGGCCTTGACTTGACTGACTCACTGACCCCGACATGCCGTGAAACTTGACTGGACTCACGACGATCAGCCGTGACTTGACTGGACTCATGACAATAAACTGTGACTTGACTTGGTTCATGAAGATCAGGTGTGACTTGACTTCCTCACGAAGATCAGCTGTGCCCTCATGGGTGCTGTGGTCCGCATTTTGTGATCAGACTCCGCTGTCGCCAACATTTTGTGAGTGTGCTCTAGTGTGGCCGCCATTACACAAGCTGACTCGGTGTCATGTTTCTCCGCAACCCCCACCGTGAACACGGAGTCGACACACAGCAGAGCAAAATCCAAAAAATAGCTTAGAGAAGAACGGAGACCCTCATGGATTAATCGTGACCTTAAGGGTTCATTTACTCCTGTAATCACAATAAAAGTCTATTAGTACACAGTCTGGCAAATCAGAATGACACACAATGTCCAGATACTCTTGAATATAGCCTTCAAGCGGGCGTGTACCCTGTTTTAAGGCTAATAATAGTTTGGCAGTGTCCAATGTCCACAGGAAAAGCTGCTGTATCCGTGTATTCCGAGTTAAAAAAATTCCTTGGGTTTACGGGGCTGACGAGATGTGAGACGTGCGGATCCATCTGCAAAACTTTTATTTAAAGGCGTGGTCATAAAAACAGGCAAGGTTCTGACAATGGCATACAGGTATATTGAGGGCAAGACAAAAGAGGAATCCAAAACAAGCAAAAATCCAATCGAGGTGCAAACACAGTCCGAAACAGAAAAGCAAAGGGTAAATCCAAGTACAGGCGAGTAACGGTCATGTTCCAGTTGCATGACAATCAGATCCCGTGTACGTCAAAGGGTAACAGGCTGAGGTCACTACTCGCGACTATAGCAGGATCAGGTAGATGTTTACATAGAGATGTTGTTTTGGTTACATGATCCTTCGATTTGTAGCGTGTCATTGTTTCAGGTGTGAGTGATCAGTGCAATAGAACTGGGAAATGTAGTCCAGGTTATGTTAACATTCTGTGTGGTGCGAGAGTCATTCATATGAAGGGTGACCTGCGTGTGTGGGTGATGACTGAAGTTCATAGACCGATTCATGGCACAATAAGTTATCAGAACAGAATACCCCTATAAACTGTTTCTAATTTGCATATTAATGTGTTCTTGGAGCAATATTTAATGAAAAAATAAGTGTAATAATTGGAGTAATTATTTTATTAATAATATCTAATATTTCTTAGGAATATTGATGTAATTTGATTTCAGGGGCCATATCAGCTTTTTTTTCCTCCCAAAATCCTGAATAACCCATGATATTAGTCCTGATTCCTCTACATGGCAGATATGCAATCATTGCCCTGTTCTGTAACATACAAGTAATTTTTTTGATTTGGAACCCTACGTTATGACATACCTCTGAGGATGTTGGGTTAATGATACAACTTTGAAAAGTATCATATTTAACTATAAATTAAGACACCAATTGAACATTCCCTGGCATACAGTCCTAACCGTTAACCCAACATGCGTGAATAATATCACTGAACTTGTCCATTTTTTGTTGGCAAAGACCATATGTATGGTGAATTAAATCTGCGTGTGGTTAGTTACATATAGCATCCTCAAACCGACAACTCCACCCGTGGCAACCAACTAGAGTCATCAAAAAACCCACACACTTAACAAATATAAAACCACCCCCTCTCCAACGAACACATATACCATAGACACCATGCACTACCCACACAGGGGGCGATGCAATAGTCCGGGCATCCGGCAAAAGCCTACCTGTAGTCTCAAATCACCCTTACAACAATAATTAGCTCCGTTGTCGATTCGAGGTGCTAGTTGTTGAACTAATAGGGCAAAGTCCTGGCTTTGACCGCGAGTCAGGTCAATACACACGGCATGTGGCCTATTGGGGACCGACGACCAGACAAGACAGAGATGCATCCAGCCCCGCACAATAACAGGGCCTCAACCGGTCAGCGAACCAAGGGCCTTGGATATCACAAATCGGTTTGTGTAGCCATAAAGAGTGGGAGAAGAAGGTGCCAAAGGGCCAGAAAACAATGTGCGCGGAGTATTTACTTTGGAAGAAAGTGCGATGATTTCTGGAAGAACCTCTAGGTGCATGGTTAGCCCCACGGAGATCATAGCGATATTGCTGAGATAACGTGGGGGATGCCCGATATGTAATTGACAGAAGTTTTTGTGAGGCCAATGTACGGAGAGAAGAGTGTGCGATGAGTTTGACTGTCCTAGAATTCCCGGCTATGACTCAGGCCGAATTTTAGATGTTTTTTGGAAAGATATTAGACATTTTGGGGTGCAGAGCATTCAGATAGAGAGGAAGAGAACAGCATAAAGCCAGGCCTAGAATTTATCCCTACGCATAGAAGGTATCTAGAGTCATAAGACCCCAGGTAACGTCTCAACACTGAAGATCACTAGCTGTAAGTAGGTATGCACCAAGGGAAGAAGGGACACCAACTTTAGTCTTGGGCCAATTATCACTAGTACTATTAGACAACTTCTGCCTAGTGGGGGGGCTTCGTTAAGTTGCGTTGATAATAGTGAAAGGTTAGCTGTAATTTAGGTATGGGTAAGATCCGGGAGCAAAAATGGGCGGGCATAACAGTCAAGGTAATAAGGTGCTGTTAGAAGAAGAGCCATATGACAAAAGTAAAAAAAAATAGGCAATGCACTAACAATAAACAACTATTAATGGGAAGAAATGTTTTTTGGGGTCCCCCCAAAACTAAATAGTTACCAAAGTAAGTAATATTTTACAGAGATAAAAGAAATATTATCTGAAACTGAAGTTTTTATAATAAATGGGAATGTGTAAAATACAAAATTAGAGAAGGTTCCATAAAGATTAGTAATGAGTTTGCCATGAAAAAAAGAGGAGAAGAAAGTAATCTGTTCCAGGAATCAATATTGTGATAAGGCAGAATTAAATTGTGAAGATAAAGATAAACTATTGATATTACAATCCAATCAATTAGATTACTGATAAAGAGTCCAGGATATCCCCCAAAGCTTTCGCCGCTATCATTGTGCTGATGATAATATTACTTCTGAACCAAATATTACTTTAGCTATGGAATCAACTAAGTCTGCTGTGTTGCCATTTGTATTATGGCTTTTCTCAGGTCATAACAAGTACATTCAGTCTTGGTTCAAAGGTCCTTGTGGTTAGCTGTGTTTAAAGATTTGTCTTCATGCTATGATCATTAAACCAGTGCCCAAAATAAACAAACGCTTAAAGATATCCCAATCGCATTATCAGAGCTGCAAGGATCCACAGAGATTTAATATTAACTCTGGAATATGACACCCTGACAAATGTGGAGAGACAGATTGTGGCCCGCCGACACGAACCTTCACGCAACCACTAACCACCACAACATGAGGAATTTATACTAGAAATTATCTATGCAGACGTATATGGGGGAAGGGTCATCTATTTGGGAATCAACCTCATAACACCACGGGTCTTCGTTCCGTGTAGATGACTAAATTAGCTGACTTTTAATGTGTTGATGATAACTACCATGATCCCCGTCGATTGTTAAAATCTTGGTGACGGCTCCTAACCTGGATCGGTTGGTCAGTCCATTGTGCAAACAGGCTCCGTAAACTCAAATGCTCTGAGAGAAGGCTATTCATGTACCATAGATCTACAGATTGTAAGAAATTTTTGAAGTTGAGAGGCATGATACTGAAGTCTGTCCCCAGTGATAATCTTGACGTACTTTTCTCGTATCCTGTATCATCTCCATTGAACATGTAAAAAAAAAAAAAACCGTAACAAAAAATCATACGGAGATACTAGAGTAATTAATAATATATTATAAGTAAACTATACATTTGTTTTTATAAATCGATTTAAAAATAATTATAAAATGTTTTGTTTAGTTTGTTTGTTTCTTAGTAATGCTTGTCCCATTAATCTCTCCTCTTTAGTAATCAGTTTAAGGTCTATCGTTGCTCACCCGGGAATAAATATTTGTTTCACATTCATCTACGTCCCGCTTACTCTTATCTCACTAGGCTAGCTGTCCTTCAGATTTGATGTCTATATATGCTTAAGACATGCTTAATACATTTTGTTGGGATCGACCTAGATGTTTTTTTAAATGAATTTAAAAATAATTAAAATGTTTTGTTTGTTTGTTTGCTTTCTTATATGCTTTTTCATATCTTCTTTTATAATCATTTAAGTCTAATCTTTGCTCAACCGTATATATTTGTTCACATTCATCAATGACCCTTCATTTATCTATATGCTTCTTCCTTAGATTTGATTAATAATTATGCTTAAGACATGCTTATATACTTTGTTTGTGTGACCTAGATGTTAGTATATCTTAGTGCCACATCTGTGATGTTAGATAGTGTCATTTATCGTGGTGTGTGATTCATTTGAAGAATTTTGTGAGTCTAAATTAAGGACAGAAGAATTGGATGATGTGCAGCTTGAATAAATCCCATGGTACTGATGGGCTCACACCGAAATGTATAGAATTTTATGGAAAGATATTAGACATTTGTTATTCAAAACAATTCAATAATGGAGTTAATAACAACCATGCAGCAAGGCCTAATAATATTTAACCCTAAGCAATAATAAAAGATTATTAGACCTATTACATTTCTCAACAGTGACTATAAATTATTATCTGGAATTACTGCACCTAGAATGAAAAAGGCTTGTCCTAGATAATAAATGAAACTCAATCTAGCTTTCTTGGTGAAAGATCTATTCATAACAGCATAAGATTGGTACTTGATTTGTGAGAGAATGAGAGAATGGCTTCAATGTATTTCTAAAGTGTTACAAAGCTTTTGATTAATTAGAACATCCCTTTAGAAATCATTTTGGTTTTGGACAGAAATTCACAAATCTAATTAGTAAACGTTATAATGATATTAACAGTTGTGCATCTTTAGAATATGGCTTGCTCAAGATTTATAATGGTTGCTGAACTGTTTTCCATTATGATAAAGAATGACGGATCTGAAGGCTTTAACATAGAGAAAAACATCTTAATAACAGTCCGCAGATGACACAATTTTGTTTTTAAAAGATGAAAACCAAATTTTGAACAATACTAGGCTACATTTAATCAACCAATTCTCTAAAGAATCAGGAGTTATATTCAACATTAATAAAAGTGTGCATTTTTTGCTTTGAATGATCAACCAGCTAGCTCAATCAGTAACACAGAGGTAGAGGTTAAAACAGAAGTTAAATATTTGGGTATTATGGTCACCCAATACAAAGAAATTAGCAAAAAAGAAAACATTCATAGAAATATTGATAAATATAAATATAACTGACATTTATCCATGCAATAACTTCTTAGGAGAACAATTTATGCAGGTCCAGTGTGAAAGATGTTGTTCTTCCAGTGAATTTACAGGAATTTTGGCTTCAAAACTGGCTTCATTCCAAACAAATATCTCTTTACACATTATAACAAACCGGCCGGGGGGGGGGGGGGGGGGGGGGGGGGTTAAGGGTTTGTACTTTAATTTAGTTCAATGAAATATAGGTAAGTAAGTAAATAAATAAATAACAACAACAAAATCTATAAATGCGCTGAACCCTGGACCTTTAGCACGCCCCTGCGTGATCGCCAATCTCCCCCATTCCGTTACACTACACATGCAGTGATTGGTAGAAGGTTTTTGTTGCTATAATCCCTCCAGTTTAAGAGAGCTATTCACTCGTCTGTGATCTCAGGGACCCGGTGTCTCATCGTCAGTCATATCCGGAGCACGCATGGCTTCACAAAAGCAGAACGACAGCTCAGCCGCCGGCTACCAGCCGCTCTTCAAATCATTCGCTACTGAGGCGATCCACGTTGGTTCAGAGCCGGAGCAGTGGAACTCTAGGGCCGTAGTGCCTCCTATTTCGCTGTCTACTACCTTTAAACAACACGGACCGGGGAAACATGCGGTAAGTCATTGAGGTTGGTATTTTGTAAGCGTTTGATATTGAGAATATATTAATTGGTGTATCGTATTAGACCGATATTTAAATATGTAGATTTGTTGTTTTCAGCAGGCTTCACTTTGCAAATTACAAGCCAGGCCTATTTGTGTTAACATTGGATGATTTAACAAAATTGGACATTTAAACAACACCGCAGGTTAAGGTGAAGTTCTTGCCCTGCATTAAAGCGTTTATTTGGGTTTGGCTAGTTTAAGCTGGGGTTAGCTGATTTAAAATAGTCTCCTAGACCCAAACCCTTCTGGAACTGGTCAACAAATAATAAGATACCTTTACAGAAGAGTGGTTACAGATTACATCAGCAAAGATGCTGCACTGACTGAAAGTTGACTGAACTTTGACTGAATTTACTCAACAACAACATGAGTCATGATCCCTTGTGAATTGTGTGCCTTTATAAAGAAGTTACACCACAAAATAACAGTACCAACGGTACTGTACTTTTTAACTTGGTGTTTACTTAGATTTGACCTCTTAAATGTATTTTTTGTTAATTCCTCATTCACAGATTTTAAATTTTATATACAATTAAAAAAAACTAGTTTATGTGTAGTATTTTGAATTCCAAGTCCCCCCCCCCATTATTTTATTCTGCCAGGGTTTTGAGTACAGCAGGTGTGGAAATCCCACAAGAAGCTGTCTTGAGAGAGCAGTTGCTGCTTTGGATGGTGCACAATACTGTGAGTCCATCACCAACACATTTATATGTTATATGACATTGCCATAACCTGTCTGACTTTGCTAATAGGTCTCGCTATTGCCTCTGGAACGGCTGCCATTTTGACCATCGCACATCTTCTTAAGGCTGGAGATGGAATTTTGTGCATGAATGATGTTTATGGGGGTGAGTTACTGCTCCTAATAATAAATAAAATGATAGTTGATACTAGTTGAGTCTTGCTGAGTCTTCCATGTTTTTCTCACCAGGAACAAATGAGTATTTCTCAAAAATAGCTGCGGAATTTGGCCTCGCTGTCTCTTTTGCTGACCTCACAAAGCTAGAGTTGCTAAAAGCAGCTCTAAAACCAAATACAAAGGTACACTTGGCAGAGAAAGCATTTAAAAAATGCAGTGGGAAAATGGGTGGATGGGGAAATATTTGCTCACCTGATTAAACCTGACAATAACATGTTAATTATATTTGGGAAGTACCACTCTAACTAAAATGGCATATTAAATATTTAATTTCAAATAATGTCTACAGATGTTATGGATTGAAACACCCACAAACCCTACATTGAAGGTTGTGGACATCAAGGGCTGTGCAGATATTGTGCATGAGCACAACAAGGACATAATTGTTGTTGTGGACAACACTTTCATGTCGTCCTATTTTCAGGTACGAACATTTACATTATTTTAATACATAACCCAGTGCTGCTGGTGTTTGATGTATGAATATAATCTGAGAAAATAAAGCAACGTTGCCATGTCCAGAGAACAATACCTTAATGTTTCACACTATGCTATTAATTAAAAAGTGATTTAAGTTAAATGTACCTTTTGTTAAGCATTGAGTACAATACTTTAGTATCATTTAGAAGATTCCAGTGCAGTGTTAGAGTTTCCTTATACAGAAACTAAATAGTGATTTAAATATTTCACTGTTTTTCTCATTCCTGGAACAGCGCCCCCTTGCACTTGGAGCAGACATCTGCATGTACTCTGCAACAAAATATATGAATGGTAATTAATTAGATTGAATTTTAAGATTGAAAGTTTGTTGATTAAAGTTATCCATGCTATTCCAGGACACAGTGATGTTGTGATGGGACTGATTTCTCTCAGCCGTGATGACCTCAATGAACGACTGAAGTTTTTGCAGAGTGGTAAGGATCTATCTATCTATCTATCTATCTATCTATCTATCTGTCTATCTGTCTATCTGTCTGTCTGTCTGTCTGTCTACACACACAAAATCAACTGTTTACGATATGCCCAGGTGTTGTACAATAAGCTTCAATATATTTTTTAATAATCAGAAGGGCAAGGAATCATAGGCCACTAAGCTTATCATCAAAGACTGTTAAAGGTTCAGCTCAGTGTTATAATGTACATAAATATGCTGAAGATGTGTTTTAACATGACCAAGAGAAGCACCAGGTAGAATGTTCAAATATAACTTTGTGAACAAGGAATTCTAGCAAGAAAGAAGTTCTTTTATCTACACTATTGGGAGTCTTTTGTAAGGAACAAGATTTTTTTTTAAATTAATTTAAAAATAGTTACTTGTCTTTCAGGTAATATCAGTAATATCCTGTTTTAATATCTGCTGCTGATATTTCCCTTTTGTTATTGCATGTACAGTAGTGTAGTCTCACTACGAAATACATGTGTAATCACTATGTATAATTTGAGCAAATAATATTTTTTCCTATTTCATCCCATACCTCCCACCTGTCACACTGTTACAGTCCTGATGTGATGATTAAACCTTGGGCTTTCTGTTATGTTCTTTTAGCAATTATAATACATTGCAGATTTATGCCTGATTGAAATGCAAAAAATGAGCTTGAGCATGGCAGAAGTAAAAGGTTTATTTTCATCTCTCTTCCTCTCTATTTTCTTCAGCTCTTGGGGCTGTGCCTTCTCCGTTTGATTGTTATATGTGCCACCGGGGTCTGAAGACACTCCACGTGAGAATGAAGCAGCACTTTAAGAACGCGATGGCCGCGGCACAGTTTCTGGAGGCCGACCCAAGAGTGGACAGAGTCATCTTCCCAGGTGTCTGTCTATGATATTATTGTGCATCTCTAGAAATGTATGTTCGGCAATTTGACTACGTTGCTCAAATACCCATCTGAATATAATGATAACCTAATTTATTCCTGTGATGGAAAATCTGAATTTTCAGCAGCCATTACTGCAGTCTTTAGTGTTACATGATCCATTAGAAACCATTCTAATATGATCATTTGGTGCTCAAGAAACATTTCTTATAACAAGTTCTTAAATAATTATTATAATTCTATTATAATTGATATTATTACCGTTGAAAATGGCTGTTGTTTAATACATTTTTTTTCAGAATTCGTTGCTAAATAGAAGTTCAAAGAATAACATTTTTTATTCTTTATTCTTTTATTTATCTTTACTGTCACTTTGATTAGGTTAATGTGTCCTGTAGGTATCCTGTAATGTGAGTAAATGTAAAAACAAATTCTTAAAATAAATCTTACTGACATCACATTTTTGAATAGTAGTTTACATGCTTCATTGGTATAATACCACCTCTGGGCAACACTGAACTGGATTGTTCAAAATGAACTGATACTGATAGATTCCAGTCAGATTTGATTGACTCTTGATCATCTCTTTTCCTTCAGGTCTTCCATCCCACCCTCAGCATGAGCTGACAAAGAGACAGTGCACAGGTTGTCCTGGGATGATCTCTTTCTACATCAAAGGAAAACTGGAGCACGCCTCAACTTTCCTCCGCAGTCTGAAGGTGCTTTGAAGCTTCATATAGTTTGAAAATCTTTTACACCTTACATGTTTAAAGAATTTTATATTGTTTTATGCATTTCAGTTGTTTACGCTTGCTGATAGTCTTGGTGGTGTTGAGAGTCTAGCAGAGCACCCGTAAGTATGTCCAAATCCACTGACTGTTCTCTGGGAAAATTTTATATTTAATTCTAGCACATATAGAAAAAAAATATAAAGTATGTTCACTGTTTTTGTGAAAGGCATGTGGATGAGTGTGAGCCCAAAAAAACCTTTGGATGGCCACAAGGGGGCGTGAGAGCTTTAATGTTGTAGTAAAAAGAAATGCAAAAACAACACTTTTCTTGTCTGAACTGTCTAATTGTTGAACACCTTATCTTTTGAAACATCATTGTGACAGGTTTATGATATTTATGGTTCACAAGTAATTCACTAATTCCATTATTTCTGTTAAATAATTTGATACAGTATCTTGTCGGGTATCATTATGATTTTATATGGGAAAATCAAATAAAAATCAACCAAAAACCCTTTTTTGAGGTGACATTTCATCCAACTCCATTTCCCAAGGTGCACTTTTTCTTTTCCAGAGTAAGTATGACTCATGTTTCTGTGCCTGAAAATGAGAAGAAAGAGCTGGGCATTAGTGATACGCTCATTCGTTTGTCTGTGGGCCTGGAGGATGAGGAAAATATTATTGCAGACCTAGAGCAAGCCCTCCGTGCTGCAGTGAGTATTTCAGAACACATTTCATTTTTGCACAGCCTTACCTGATAAGAAATATGTATACATTTTATAAACATTCAGTGTCAATAGGTTTTTTTTTTGTTGTTGAGTGAAATTATAATTTCAGCAAGGAAGCATTATTTTGTTCTAAGTGACAGTAAAGATATTTATAAAATTACAAAAGATTTATATTGTAAATAAATACTGTTCTTTTTAACTATTCTTTAAAGAATCCTAAAAAAGTATAGCACTTTCCACCAATATTAAGAAGTATACTGTTTTCTAGTTTATAATATTAACTTTTTTTTAGAAGTTAATCAGCACATTAAAATGAATTTTGGGGGATATTTATTTATTTTATTTATCCTTTCTTTTACCAGGAAGGTCCCATTGAGAAATAGAATCTCTTCTTCCAGGCAGTCCTGGTCAAGATGGCTACATAAAGTTTCACATAAAGAACACAATACACAATTTAAACAACAAATACAATTAAATATATGAAAGATCAATGATAATAGCAACATGATTCCTTCAGTGCAGCCTGCAGTAAATGGAATTGATTCAAAGAAAAATGACGGCTTGCATGTTATTCCATAACCAGGGTGCATAAAAAGAAAAAGCACTTTTAACATAGGAACGTTCAAATGAATAACAGTAGTTGATCTAGTAAAGATGGACTTGTTATAGTAATATGATATAAGACTAGAGATGCGAGTAGTAAGTTTGCAACAAATAATAACATATACATTTTCCTTCTTTGATATAAGCAGGACCAACCTGCAGAGTCACAATCCAACTTTTTCAGTAAGGATGAATTTGTGTTCATGTACAACACAATACCTTAATCTAATACTGACAAAAAGAGCTTTGTACGATCCTCTTCCTGGCTTCGTATGGGAGACAAGCTACCAAATGTGTACATTAAAAGCCAACTTTGAGAGATAAGACTCTATACCTTCAGTGGTAGAGATAGACGAGACAAATGTCTAAGTATGACTTGGAGAAAATAGATTTAGAAGTTTTGGCATTTTAAGGCCAATTTATATTTTATCAGTGGAAACTGTAGTGAATGAAAAGAATCCGGCAGAAATTCTATGTCTTGATTCAAAGAAGGTGCAACTATATAAGTAATGGTGTTATCAGCATAAAAAAATTTAACTCAGTCAAATTTATTCTTTGGTCTAGAACTTTTATAAATATAGAACATAAAATCGGAGCCAAAATAGACCCTTGCGGTACACCCTTTTTAACTGTTAATAAGGCTGAAGAATAATTCTCTATCAAAATACATTAAGTTTTTCAGTGAGATCTTGAAACAAATCAAAGCCGTTTCACCTAAGCCTATAGATTTAAGCCTCTGTAATAGTAGTTTATGATTTACAGAGTCAGGCTTTGGACAAATCAGCAAATAAGGCCACACTGTGCTGTTTCTTACTTAAGATTTAATAATGATTTCCTTTGTAACTAGCAAAGCCACAGTATAGTGTTGTTGTCTGATCTAAAACCTGAAATTCACTCAAAATATTATGTTGAGATAAACATTCTTTTAATTGACCACTTACAAAACCTTTTTCCAAAACAGACAATCTAGAAATAGGACAATAGTTATTTAATTCAGAAGGGTCTCCACCATTTAATAGCAGGAGGACCATTGCCGAATAACACTGGAGGGTAAACTCAAATTAAATATAGAAGCAATAGGTTCTGAAATTTTTAAAACGTAGTTTTCTATTTTATTAGGTATGCCAGATTTTTTACAGTCTAGGCTCAAAAGTGCTTTATGAACTTGTAGCTGAAATAGAGTTAAAAGAAAATAATTAAGAAGGGCACCATGCAACTGACTCATTTCCCTTAAAATCGTGATCCACCAAATTACCATAGTTAAAAGTGTCTGCAATATTAGCCTTTAATTGAACTCTGACTCACTTTTAAAAAGTCAGGAAACCTGTTTTTTTAAGCATATATCTATTAGTGATTTAGACAGTTTCCAGAATTTAACAAGATCAATTATATTTTAATTTATCAAATTAATATAATAATCTCACTTATTTCTTAATGTTCTATAATGTGTTCAGTCTACTGTTTTCTTTGCTTATGCTTAATGGCTATGCATGATTTTTTTTTGTCTAATAAAGGCTGAAATGGATTCATTAAACCAAGGGTTGTTTCTGTCACTTATTGTGAATCTTCTGAAAGGAGCATGATTATCACAGAAAGCTAAGGGGGGTATTTAAAATATTCCTAAGCTTATTCTATGAATCACTGTTACACACATTGTGGAAAAAGCTTATTCATTAAAATGTCTAAATTGTCTTTTATAAATAAAACGAGGTCTACTCTTATGCGTTTTAAAATTTCTCACATAAGGTATTTCACAGTGATTACTGACATTGTTATAAAAGAAACTCCAGCTGCAGAGAAACCATGTGGTACATTTGTTTAAACAACATCAAGTAAAGAAGATTTATTTTTTTAATATAATGCGGTTGGAGAATTGATAAATTGGTCCAGACAAGGAGAGTTAAAAATGTCCTTGAGTGGGTCTCATGATTGTGATATCCAGTCCCAGTTTAAATCATCCATTAAAACCTGTTCAGATTTGGTGCAATTGTGAAACAAATCAATGAGCAATGTGATGGCTTGTCTTTTGGTTTTGCAGAAATAATTGAATAGCCAATAATTGAAAAGCCATCTATTCTAAGGACATAACCCTCTATATGTATCGTATCATTTGTGAATGTGTTTTTTAACAATGTCTCAGTGTCATCTGAGTCTGCCCATATTCAAAATGAGCGAACATTAAGAAGGAAAACTGTAATTCATTACAAGATCCTGTGATGCTGCAAGTCTGGAGTAATGACTGGAGTATTAAAATGTCAAAATACTTTTAAAATATTATATTATGTTTTGACTGCAGATGTGGTTCATAAAGATCATGTTTTGACTGTGCATTTAACTTCAGTCATTCAAAACTACAATGAAACTAAAAACTTTGTTTTGACTGCACCTCCCTTGACAAAAGTGCAGTCCCAAAACAAAATCCAGTAAAGGAGACTGCTCGTTGAAAGTGTTGTGAATCATTGATCCTGCTGCAGTTAATAAACAAACAATTATTCTTCAGCCCCCTAGAGTTTAGTCTGGCTGTGGTTCAATTAAATGTGTCAAAGATCAAGGCGGACAACTTGGGAAGAGCACAAAAATTTGTGAAGGAGGCTGCAGGACAAGGTGCAAAAGTTGTAGGGTTTAATATAGGGTGACCCCATACTCGGAATTAGTGCTCTGCAATTACCCATCCAAAGTGCACACACACAAACCGTGAACACACACATGTAGACCATCCGGAGCAGTGGGCAGCCATTTTTGCTGTGGGGGAGCAGTTGGGGGTTCGGTGCCCTTGCTCAAGGGCACCTCAGTCGTGGAACATTCACTCCACCCCACCTTTAATCCCTGCCGGTACGAGACTCGAACCGAGTCCGACTCTCTAACCATTAGGCCACGAATTCCCCAAAACAGGGCCGGGCCGGTGAGAGGTGCCGAATCCTAACTGATCTAGACCACCAGTAGTAGAATATGGACTACTATTTTAATATTGTTTAGTAAAAAATAAAATGCATTTAATAATCCATTATATATGTTTGTTTGCAGGAGTGCTTCAACTCCCCTTATGGAACCGGGTTCTTTGCTGAGTATGCTGAGAAGATCCCAGGAGAGTCCACACGGGTGTTGTCGGAGGCAGCCAGGGATTGTGGGGTCTATTTAGTGGGCGGTGAGACCCTCAGACACAAACCAGCATGTTAGTGTGTTTGATGCCATTTATTTTCATGTCCCTTACATGACTGTGTCTTTGTTGTATAGGTTCCATTCCTGAGAAGGATGGAGAAAAGCTCTATAACACCTGCTCAGTTTTTGGACCTGATGGAAAGCCGCCTGTCAAACACAGGAAAGTAAGTAACAGTAAAGTATTTATGTTTCAAAAGATTTCTAATTTAATTAAATGCTGTTCTTTTTGTTCTTAATAGTTGAATCTTGTTTTTTCCTGCAAACTATTAGAGTAATGTTATCTATATATATAAACATGAAAATAAATAAGTTTCAGCTCAATTTAAATGTATTAATATAGCAATATTGTTCAACATTTAGTTAATATTGAAAGTTAACAGAATAACAACACTTAATTGCTTAAGTACTTTAAGATTAAAAACTTTGATTGGTAGATGAATAGTAAAAAACGTTAATAATGATCCAATGCTACAACACAAGTTTAAATGACAGCTTTCATGGAGAAGCAGGACTAGCATTTATCAAGGTTGAATTTAATGGCAAGGTTGGACATGGCATGATAACTAATTTGCAAGTGAACTGAAACTTGTACAAGGCTAATTTATGTCCTTTAATTTCATGTGCAGTGTAGGATTATAGGTTACTTTGTAATGAATACTAAATGAAGGATTTTTTAAAACTTATTAAAAATATTGCTCCAGGATTGAAAACATTTCCCAGCAGAAAACAATTCAGGAATACCAGTGCTTATATATAATTTAATCCATACAAATTAGGCATTCAGTGTCTAAGGAGTGCAAGGGGAGGACAAAAAAAACAGTTACATCTCTCTGGTTCTCTCTGTTTTCTGGCTCAGCGACACAGGTTTCGTGCATAGTTGTATGGGTTGGTATGGTAACTGTGCCCTCTTTTCATGCAGGGGTGAAGTTGACAAAAGCTGGGTCAGAGGAGGCTTCTGTATATGCTGACATAGGTGAGTTTGGTAACAGTTGCATTTAGATCATTAAAAGTAAAAGCTGTAGAGGATGTTTAAAACTGCTATTTACAAAAATGCTATTACAGTAGGCTCTTAATATTATGTGGTCATGTTCATGTAACACGATGCAAAAAAAGAATATACCGTCATCATGACATCCATTCAGCATGTTAAAATAGTAATAAAACTAAAAGCTCAAAAAGCTCAAGTACTTTCACTGATGTTTTTATGCTTCTGTTTGTAAAAGTCATTAAAAGCAGTAGGTGTGGCCTGTGGGTAACCACAGTGCACAGACATTTGATCTACTGCCAGGAACAAGTGCCTCACAGTTTGTACTTGTTGTACTAAATCTTGTTGTATGTACAATACAACGATTTAAATTCTGTCTCCCCGAGGCCTTTAATTTACACTGACTTTGATACAATACTGAAAATATTGCAGTGATTAATATCACTGTGAAAATATAAAAATTTAAAATGCAGTGCTAAAATGGTCTTTCTGCCACATTCAGCAATGCTGAATATATTTTAATTATATTTAGTCTCAACAGCGCCAATTAACAGATAACAGTGTGAGAATGACATGAAGGTGGAATTTATGACTAATACAGTAACTCATCTGCATTTGTGCTCCAGCCTGTCTTAACTACTTCAGGTTAAACAGGTAAAGTTATGAAAGTTTTTTTGTGCTCTTTCCCAACAACATAGCATGTTGTGGATATTTATCATGGTCTAAACATCTAGGTGTCTCATCCAAACATCTTAAAATAATTCAGCTATATTTTTAGATACTTAATAATGAATGTGTTTGAGCTGTTTATCTATGTATTTTGAAGACAGATACATTCATATTCTTTGCTTGACATGTTTTATTCTATTGTATGCAGTTGCAGGTCTTTCATTTAGCTGATTGTATGGAAAAAGGAGGATAATCAATACAAGACAGCTAACCGGGGTGGCCCAACCGGTCCGGAGGGCCGTGTCGCTGCAGAGTTTGCTCCAACTGCCTCAACCACCTCCGGAATTTTCTAGGTAATGCCTAGTACAGCAGTGGCGAACTTCCCGGTCCTAAGACTCGCCCTGCATAGTCAGCTCCACCCCTAATAAAAACTCCACCTTGTCCTTTAGCGTTTATAACCCTTCAACCTTGATTAGCTTTGTTCAGGTGTGGTTTGATTAGGGTTAAGCAAAACCTCTGCAGGGCTGCTGGGCTCTCCATGACCCCGAGCGTTCGCCACCCCTGTGCCCTAGTAAGAGCTTGATTGCTGGTTCATAGTGTGCTCATTTGGGTGATCTAAACTCTGCAGGACACCGGTCCCCCAGGACCGAGTTTGGGCACCCCTGGCATAAACCAATGGTTTTGAATGAAGTTTGCACCATCTCAAGCTGATTCATCCTCTGAAATGAAACTTTGAATCACTTCCAGTCAAGCACAGTTAATAAGCAAGCATTATGAAAGTTAGCAGAATTAACCCAGTATTTCCAAACCATGTTACACATCAGTCTCGGGAAGGGAAGCCCATTGCTCCATATCGAACACGATCATGTCAGTGCCCTCGCTGCATGAATCATCTGCAACACAAAGGAATGATCGTCATATAACAAATTCACACCGAACATCAAGTAGCCTACATAGAACTTACACATTTGCGTTTCTTTCTTTTTCGATCTCAGTCCCATTTTCTGATTACCGTATTGCTCACTTTACAGAACATCAACTTGTTTTACATGTTACATCACTGATTCAGCAGGTTGTTTTCTATGACACAGGATATGGCAGTGTCTGCTGAGATGTTGATGCACTCTGGTTTCTTCACCGTTCACTTCATTCTCTCTCAATAAAGTAGGATGGCTGAAATTACCTACAAATACATAGAATGAATGCTTGAAACCAAAATAGGCATCAGAACAAAAAGTCAAAGTAGCTAGCCTGGATGCATTAAATATTTAATCCTTATCTGCTAATGAAACAGACAGGGCAAACCAGAGAGCTTCTATTTTGACCAAGAAGCTTAAGATTAAGGCTATGTCCACATGAAGCCAGATCTTCCCTAAAGATCTGCCACAGAGATACACTAAAAACGGAGAAGACTTGGACTATGCGCATAAACCTTGCGCGCGGTATACAAACGAACATGGAACAATACATTTATTAATCTATCTTAATGTTAGTTAATAAAAAGACAATCGTTCAGTGTTTTTCATGATTTTTTTGTTGCTGTTACGTGACGTACGTGTCTGACTAGGGGCGAGACGTGGCTGATGACGTCATCGTTTCAGAAAATGTACGGTCTGTAAATGTACACTCCCCCCAATCACTCCTGCTATGCATTCATCAACTAAATGGTAAGAGATCAAATGTAGTTCTTGAATCTAAAGGATAGCCTACAGTATACAACATATCAAATACATCAAGCCAGAATCAGGAGAGTCACCTGAGCTGGAACTAATTTAAACACACCCACAGGATTTACCTTGTACTGAGTGAGACAACACTTTTGAGGCCAAGCAGCAAAACACCGAAACAAGTACTTGAAGATCGTCATGTGATTTGTGTCTAAAGCACACCTCAGATAAGGAGAAGATACAGCAAACAACTATCAAACTGCTGTCACATCAGTTCATTGTTAGATCATACTTTTGGGCTGATAAATCATAATGACATGCCAAACTGCCTACATGGAAAGACCAAGACCTGAATTTAACTTTCTGGTGATTTTAGGAACTGTAAGGAAAGCGCTTTTTAAATAAAAATGCAATAAAATGTAAAAAAAAAAATATCTATATATATATGTTTTTTTTGTTATAGTAACTTGTGTGCAGTTAAAAAAAAAGTTGAAAAAAGTTCAAAGTCTCATGTACTGCATAGATCATATACTCGATTTAAATTACTTTTTTTTTTTTTTGAATTTAAAAATGTACATGACAGTTAATTATACCAAATTACATGCTAAAAAATACTACATTTTAGAATACATCTAATTTCTTGAAATATTTGATGAATACATGTCTGCAACCCTGCATGTTTCTTGTTTTTTTTTAAATGACACACAATGCTATCTGAGATTATGTAGCTATTAGGCCTACAAAGTCCAGCCTAAATATCCTTATCAAATTATATCATAACCAATTAATATGCAACACAAAGAGTTCCACATTTCTCTTTAAAATATTGTCATGCAGTGGACTGAGGACTGAAGAGTGTGTTATACAACATTGGTGTCTGATATAGGCCTATTGGGAATTACAAACACCTGTTGTGTGTTCAAAAGTTTTTGGTAATCTGTTCATTCATAAATAAATATATAAAAGGTACAGATCTAACTTTCTAGACCTGTACACTGTAAAAGGGGATGGCCTGCAGTTACCTTAAAAAGCTATTTCAACCTGATTTAACTCATAACATTAAGTTTTGATGGTATAAATTAATTACTTTTGGTTGATTTTAGCGGTTAGGCTATATTTTGACTTGAACAAAACCAAAACTTAGATTTTACCATTTACGTAGTCGTTCATAAGACATTTTTCCGTCCCTAGTGTACCTAAGTATTTAACTTATAGGTAGATAGATAGATATAGACATCAGATAGATAGATAGATATAGACAGACAGACAGACAGATGATAGATAGATAGATAGATAGACAGACAGATAGACAGATAGATATAGACAGACAGACAAGATAGAGATATAGACAGACAGATAGATAGATAGATAGATAGATAGAATTGGATAAGAATAGATCACAGATCGAAGACAGAAATTAGAGATTTTATGATAGATAGATAGACAGATGGATAGATATATAGATAGATAGACAGATATATAGATAGATAGACAGATAGATAGATAGACAGACAGACAGACAGACAGATAGATAGATAGAGATATAGATAGATAGATAGCTTTATCTGAAAAATAAACTTGGATTTTATGGTTGGGAACGCACTCAGTGAACGGCTGTTAGGTTTTGTCACGTAAACGTTGCATCATCAGTGCACTATCATTTCAATGATCACGTGACCCGGCACGCCCCTGCGCGATCACCAATACACTCCATTCCCTTACACTACACATACAGTGATTGGCGTAGAAAGGTTTTGTTGCTACAGCCCTCCTGTTTAATGTAAACCATTTACAGTAAGAGAGAGAGAGAGCTATTCACTCGTCTGTGATCTCAGGGACCCAGTGTCTCATCGTCAGTCATATCCGGAGCACGCATGGCTTCACAAAAGCAGAACGACAGCTCAGCCGCCGGCTACCAGCCGCTCTTCAAATCATTCGCTACTGATGCGATCCACGTTGGTTCAGAGCCGGAGCAGTGGAACTCTAGGGCCGTAGTGCCTCCTATTTCGCTGTCTACTACCTTTAAACAACACGGACCGGGGAAACATGCGGTAAGTCATTGAGGTATTTTGTAAGCGTTTGACATTGAGAATATATTAATTGTTGTTTCGTATGAACTTGATATTTGAGTATGTAGATTGTGATGTGTGTACTGATCGAGTGACAATAGAGTTCGCGATTGTTTCTTTGATCAGCAATTCTCACTCGCAGTTTCCATTTAAATGGATTTGACGTGAAATTAACAATTACAGGACTTTGTGTGAAAGGGAAGTTTTATTATTATTATACATTTATTTATAAATTCCAACTAATATACCAAGCGTAACTACATTAAAGACTTGTAGGTTTTGAGTTAAGACTGTAAGTAGGTGCATGTCACAGTGACTAAGCACAAAGCATCTCATATCCTGCTGAAAAACCAGCCTAAACTGACTTACTGGGTTTAAATGGTCTACCAGGCTAGTGTTCTGGCTGGTTTTAGAGGGACATTGGGCACTTGGCCTATCCAAACTGAAAGACCCGCAAACTATTTAGGCTGGCTTAAGTGTCTTTATGTAGAACCTATCAACTTTGTTGGAAGATCCCAACCACAAGCCAGGCCTGTTTATTTAATTCAGTGATTTAACAAAATATACTTGACATTTAAACAACACCACAGGTTGAGGTCAAGTACTTAATTATTATGCTCAATTGTCTTCTGAAAGAAGTTTAATTAGCTGGTTTTGGTCATTTCAAGCTGGTCTTAGCTTACCAAATTCCTCTGGAACCAGTCAAAAACAATAATGTATAGGATACCTTTTGACAAAAGAGTGGTGACTGATTAGATCAACAAAGAAGCTGCAAGTTGACTGAGTATTAACAACATAAGTCATGAGAAGAGCCAGGTGGTTGACGTAAATGCATATGTTCGCATGTTAACGATGTCTCTTTGTAAAGGAGCCACAAACAGTATGTTTTTAATTCAAGAGTTTTCTGTGGATTTGACATTTTATTTGCACAATTCAAAACACTAGTTTATGTGAAGCATTTTGAATTTCACTTTTTTCTAATATTTTATCTGCCAGGGTTTTGAGTACAGCAGGAGTGGAAATCCCACAAGAAGCTGTCTTGAGAGAGCAGTTGCTGCTTTGGATGGTGCACAATACTGTGAGTCCATCACCAACACTTTCATATGATATGTTATATGACATTGATATAACCTAAAGCTCTGTCTGACTTTGCTAATAGGTCTCGCTCTTGCCTCTGGATTGGCTGCAACTTTGACCATCACACATCTTTTTAAGGCTGGAGATGGAATTTTGTGCATGAATGATGTTTATGGAGGTGAGTTACTGCTCCTAATAATAAATAAAATGATAGTTGGGCTTAAGAAAAATGCAGCGAAAAGCTGATATTCTTACTGAGACTGTCATGTTCTTTCCACCAGGAACTAATCGGTATTTCAGAAAAATAGCTGCGGAAGTTGGCTTTGATGTCTCTTTTGCTGACCTCACAAAGCTAGAGTTGCTAAAAGCAGCTCTAAAACCAAATACAAAGGTACACCTGGCAGATAGTATTAGAAAATTACTGTGGGAAAGAGGGTTGAATGAGTAATTATTTGCTCACATGAATAATTAGCTTACCACTCTTAACTGAACTGGCATATTAAATGTTCTGATTTCTACAGATGTTATGGATTGAAACACCCACAAACCCTACAATGAAGGTTGTGGACATCAAGGGCTGTGCAGATATTGTCCATGAGCACAACAAGGACATAATTGTTGTTGTGGACAACACTTTCATGTCAGCCTACTTCCAGGTATGAACATTTGCATTATTTTAATACATAACCCAGTGCTGCTGGTTTTTTGATGTATGAATAATAGATTCTGAGAACTCTGTGACATTACCTTGTCCAGAGAGCAACGACTTAATGTTTCATGCTATGCTACTAATTAAAAAGTGAGTTAATAAAGTTAAAAATACATTGTGTACAGTTGACTTGTATCATAAGATTCCAGTGCAGGGTTAGAGTTTCCTTATACAAAAACTAGATAATGATGCAATTATTTCACCATATTTCTCATTCCTGGAACAGCGCCCCCTTGCACTTGGAGCAGACATCTGCATGCACTCTGCAACAAAATATATGAATGGTAAAAACAAATAAAAAATTACTTCAGCCTGTTGTATAACTGAAAGTTTGTTGATCAAAATTTAAATTATCCATGTAATTCCAGGACACAGTGATGTTGTGATGGGCCTGATTTCTCTCAATCGTGATGACATCTATGAACGACTGAAGTTTTTGCAGAATGGTAAGGCTCTACTAATTTAAACCGAAACCTTTAAGATGTGACAAAGTGTGAAAATCTGTTGACATCCAAATTTTCTGCGAACAGCTCTTTTCTTTATGGCATGACTTTGTGACTCAAGATCAAAAGGGCTGTACGATTATATAAGATGTATTTTACAAGCAGTTTATAGCATGCAATATTTTTTTTTTTTGCCCTTTGAAATAGAGCCAAATTATTGGACAGTACTAACAATAGAGAACAGCCTATCTATGCCGTGGTGTGTGTGGGTCATATATAGATTATATATATTATATATAATGTATTATGTGTAGACCAATAGATAATTCTAATATAAATCACATATTAAATCATTTCTAAAGGATCATGTGACACTTAAGACTGGAGTAAAGGCTTATGAAAATTCAGCTTTGCATCACAGGAATAAATTATATTTTAAAGTATATTAAAATAGAAACCATTATTTTTTATTGTAATAACATTTTGCAAGATTAAGTTTTTTTTTCTGTGTTTTTGATCAAATAAATGCAGCCCTGATTAGCATAAGATACTTCTTTAAAAAAACATTACAAGTCTTACTGATCCCAAACCTTTGAACGGTAGTGTATATATAATATCACATATATAATATATTATATATACTATATAATAATAAGATATATACACACACACACAACACACAATATATATACATATACATACACACACATGCACAGATGCTTCTTTATATATTTAATTATTGTCAGGTTTTAATGCTGATGTGAACTATAATCTTAATAAACCATAATGGACATAAAAAACATCAATTTATGATGTGCTAAAACTGATAGGTGCTGTACAATAAGCTTTGATTTCTTTTCTTTTTTTTTAAATCAGATAATCTCAAGGCCAAAGAATCATAGCCTACTGAGCTTATCACTGAAAATGTTAAAGGTTCAGCTCAGTGTTATAATGTACATAAATATGCTGAAGATGTGTGACATGCCCAAGAGAGGCACCAGGTGCAATGTTCAGATATAACTCTGTGAAGAAGAAATTCTTGCAAGAATGAAGTTATTTTCTCTACACTATTGGGGGTCTTTTGTAAGGGACAAGAAAAATGTATTTCATTCACTTGAAAAGAAAATTACTTGTCTTCAAGTGAAAGTAATATCCTATATTAATATCTGCTGGCAGTATTTCCCTTTTGTTATTACATGTAGTCTCGTTGAAAAAGACAATTTCCTTCATTCCCTCTTGATTTTGAAGTACATGGCTCAGAAATAGTTTCAAGAAAACTTTTTTCCTTGCATATTATTGCTATATCCTTTATCTTAATGTGATTTTTAAATGGTCTAATCACTGTACGTATAATTTGAGCAAGTTATAATGTTATCGACTTCATCCCATACCTCCCACCTGTCACACTGCTACAGTCCTGATGTGAAACCTTGTGCATTCTGTTAGGTTCTTATTGAAATTACCGTATTGGCCCGAATATAAGACGACCCTGATTATAAGACGACCCCCCTTTTTCCAGATTTACCTTTTGGAAAAAGGCTTTTTAAAAACCAAATCTTGTTTTTTTCTCAGTAAAACACATTTTGTCTTCAATTATTTTCATATTGCATATTTTTCCTATTTTAATTTTTGTTTTGAAAGTATGGTAAAAACTGGTAAAATGTACCAACAATCACATTTAAAAATTATACACTTTTTGATATACCAAAAAAAAAAAAAAAACAGGTAGCCCATCTGAATTAGGACATTTAGGCTATCCATCTAATAGTAGCCTACCAAAATCTTATTAACAGTAAAAGTTAAATCCTACTGTAGTCTTCAAATCTGGGTACTGTCTTACGTTTTAAAATCACAAAGGGAGTTTGGTCCCATCAGGCTAACGTGACAGTCACGACTCATGCAGCTGTAAGGTTTTCTTTTTCTTTTGTTTTTACTCGCGATCTTTACAACATTACGTTTTCATGTCACACTCGTTTTATGCGTATTTGGTGCCACATATTGTTGTGGGTGTATTACTGACATGTCAAAGTCTAGACCCTGAATATAATACGCCCCGTTTTTTTTCAGATGGATTTTGCCAAGAAAAAAAACATAGTCTTATAGCGTGTCATACGGTACATCAGTATTGGAGATTTATCCCGAGACGTTAACATTAAAAAGAGGTCACAACTTCATAGTGGAAGTGAATTTTAAGGTTTGTTTTACTCTCTCCCGTTTTTCTTTCTCCCGTTTTACTTCAGCTCTTGTGGCTGTGCCTTTCCATTTGACTGTTCTATGTGCAATCGGGGTCTGAGACCCTCCACCACTTGAGATGAAGCAGCACTTTAAAACGCAATGGCCGCGGCACATTTTCTGTGAGTCCGACCAAAGTGGACAAGTCCATCTTCCCCAGTGTCTGTGGTGTTATTGTAACGTCATAAAAGTGTATGTTGGGTGAATTTTTGACATAGAGTAATTGCTCAAATAATCCATCTGAATATAAAAATAGTAACTTTTGGATGAGTCCAATAGACTTTTTTTTTTTTAATTTCTTTTAATTTTTTTTAAGAAACAACCTTTTGAATAGTAGTGTAGTTCTTAATTTTGTATAACCACCGATGGGGGCAAACCTTTCCACCTGTGTTGTTCAAACTGATACTGATAGATTCCAGTCAGATTTGATTGACTCTTGATCATCTCTTTTCCTTCAGGTCTTCCATCCCACCCTCAGCATGAGCTGACAAAGAGACAGTGCACAGGTTGTCCTGGGATGATCACTTTCTACATCAAAGGAAAACTGGAGCACGCCTCAACTTTCCTCCGCAGTCTGAAGGTGCTTTGAAGCTTCATATAGTTTGAAAATCTTTTATATCTTACATTTTTAAAAAAACTATATGGTGTTTTGCATTTCAGTTGTTTGCACTTGCTGAAAGTCTTGGTGGTTATGAGAGTCTAGCAGAGCACCCGTAAGTATATCCAAATCCACTGACTGTTCTGAGGGAAAATCTGATTTAAATCCAGAGCATACAGAAAATAAACATTAAGTATATTACCTTTTTTTCATTTAAAGGGGTGATGGGATGCCCATTTTCCACAAGTTGATAAAATTCTTTAGGGTCTTAATGAAAAGTAACATAGTTTGGTTAAAATTTCCCAATGGTAGTGTAAAAAAACACCTTTTTTTTTTTTACCCTGTCAAAAAACAGCTCTTTTCAGATCAAGCCGTTTTTGTAGCATTTTCCTTTAAATGTTAATGAGCTCTGCTGACCCCGCCCCTCTCTTCAGAGCTGCTCTCAGAGAGACTTTACTTTAGCCGCATTCATCTGAACTTTGCTAATAGCTGCATTCATCGTGAAACTTGCTAATTAGCACATTATTAGGAAAGGCGATTTGCAAAGATTCATTACAAAACCTTATACTCCCTTCTTCTGTAGATGAGGCTGGATCATGAATGATTCGCGCGAACATAGACGCATTTATGTAGATCGGGGGCGCATTCCCTTCAGAAACAAATGTAATCCACTGCGAGTTTAACGGCTCAGATGTCGGGAGTAAATGACGACTGCTATGTTCATTATTACATCCAACAACAGAACACCTCAATCGAGTCATTCTTGTCTACATCTGCTCCGGCGGTGAAACAATGGCGGATTGATGGCAGCTCACTCAGGGCGGAGCTAAGATAAGACACCAGTCCAGTCTGTGCTGAAACGCTACTGTCAATCAAATTATCGTGGGAGGAGCCTGTTTTTGTGACGTCACACAGACAGGCATCTGAGATCGGCTCGATTTGAGAAAGGGGAAAACATTTAACTCGATTAAAAAAAAAACCACTGGGTGGATTTTTATCATTATAGGGTGGTTGTGTACACACACTGCCAACACACATTTCAGTTCAAACAACTTGTAAAAGTGCATGTAGCATCCTATGACCCCTTTAAGCCCTAAAAGTCTGAGAGGCTTATATTGGATTTCCACTAGGGGGCGTGAGAGCTTTAATGTTACTGTAAAAAGAAATTGCAGAGACAACACTTTTCTTTTCTGAGCAGTTTGCCTCATTGTAGAAGATTATTTAGCAGGAAATAATGGAACATTTATAGTTATAGTAATCAGCTTTCAACGTAATGAAGTAATTCACTTAAATTTTTTCTCACTAAGCCTTCTTGATATTTTAGCTTGTCCGGTGTTACATGATTTATCCTTAAATCAAATCAAAATCAATAAAAACGCTTTTTTGTGGGAACATTTCATCCACCTCCATTTCCAATAATGTTGCATCTTTTGTTATTCAGAGCAATTATGACTCATGCTTCAGTGTCTGAGAATGAGAGGAAAGAGCTGGACATCAGTGATACGCTCATTCGTTTGTCTGTGGGTCTGGAGGATGAAGAAGATATTATTGCAGACCTAGACCAAGCCCTCGCTGCTGCAGTGAGTATTTCAGTAGACCTGAACATCTGACACTAAATAAATAAATACACACACACACATACATTCAATACAGTTTGGAATTTTTAAGTGAAATTTTTACTTTTGTTCAGCAAGGAAGCATTATTTGCTCAAAATAGTTTTTTTTAGTTTTTATTTCAAATAAATGCTGTTTTAGTTTAACTTTCTATCCATTAAAGAATCATAACAAATATATCACAGTTGTCAGAGTATCGACCCCAAATCTTTTCCAAAAAACACTTGGAGTCTCACTACTCCTAAATAGATCTACAGCTGACCAGTGCATTTTGTGTACGTGACGTTATTATCTCCATGCTGAAGACATTATACGTAATCGTGTGCATTTCTATTTGTAGAGCCTCGTTTTCGGACCAGAGGTGCTTTTAATGGTGCATCCTCATGTAAATTGATTTTATTACCTGAAATATGGTATTTTTTTAAGCTTGTGTCAACATAGAGATCATTTCGACCCATAAGGTTCAGTGGATCATCTCTGAGAGCGCAGTGCATTTCCCCTCTCTCTAAAGTGCACTGCAAAATAAGGTTCCAGGAAATAAAGACAAATCAGCTTAGGTCAGTGTCTGAGAATTATTCCCATAGAAACGTATTTGTGAGGAGAAAGCTAGGGGCTTGTGGGCTGTGCGGTCTCTCGGGAAGCCTGCTCGCTCTATTGGACGGAGTCTTTGAGCGTGATATCGCAGCAGTGCAGACGTGTGAGCAGATGCTTATTAGAAAGCAAAGGTGCAGCAGTATAGTTTGATAAGATTTGTACATCGCTACACCATTCAACCTATTATTGTGAAGGTCTAGTGATCGTGTCTCTGAGGTGAGAGCCATTTTCAGCAATGCAATGCCAGCCCTACAGTTCCATATCTGATCCCTTTAGATGTGCTTTGCTGCTCATCTGAAGAGAATGGAAATGAAATCATGACTTGTATCCAGTTGCTATCCAATACCCCTCTGAGATCATTACAAAAAGAGCTTTTTTGATTTGCGGTGTGTTTTAATTTGATGACATACGTTCTGAGGGAGTGAATTCCATTAGGTCCTGGCACGCAGTTTTCCTCTGAGAGTTATATATCTTCAGTCTCCTCCATTCTTTCTGAAAACCGTAGGTTAATTATCAGCACTTTAGTGAGGTTAAGACTGTAATTAAAAAAAAAAAAAAAGGCTGATGTTAACCGCATTTATTGAACCACTCTCTGCAGTGAGCCTCAAATTGCTGCCTTTGTGGTTCAGTGCTGTTTCAACCAGTTGGCAGAGACTGTGGGGCGCTAGCTAGAGAACTTGTCTGGAATGACATGAAGAAACAGAACAAACTGAGACAGACTAAATCCAGAAGAACTGTGGCAACGTCTCCAAGATGCTTCAAGAAACCTACCTGCAAAGCTACAGTACTGTTAAAAGTTTTAGGTACTTGTGTAAAAATGCTGTAAAATTAGGACACTGTCATAAATTTTCTTTATCAATTAACTTCTATTACCTAAATTAAATCAAAATTTGGTGTGACAACCCTTTGCATTTAAAATAGCTTTTGTCCTAGGTGCACAGTTTTCTGGTAGCTTTAGCAGGCATGTCTCTTGAAGCATCTTGGAGACTGTTGCCACATTCTTCTGGATTTATCTGTCTCCTTTGTTTCTGTTTCTTCATGTCATTCAGACAGACTGGATATGGTTAATCAGATCTCTGTTTGAGCCACTGTGTTTGTCAGACTCCTTTGGTCAAAACCCAAAATCTCACTGCATTATTACATTTAATGGCAAAAGGAATGTTTGGAAATGAAACTGATATTTCCTATTGACATACAGCAAAAGATAGAAATAACTGACTTCAAACCGTTTTTTTAGCTGTTAAAAATACTAGTGTTCTAATAATTTTGCCACCACTGTATATATAACACGTTAACCCTATACACACACACTTTTTTATTTTTAATCAAATTCTTTTATTCAGCAAAGATTTATTAAATTAATTAAAAATGATATAAAGGACTTTTACGTTGTTACATAATATTTTTGAACTTTCTATTTCAAAGAATCCTGAAAAATATGTATCATGTTTTCCACAAAAATATTAAACTGCATGACTGTTTTCAAAATTGATAATAAGAAATGTTTCTTGAGCACCAAATCAGCATATTAGAATGATTTCTGAAGGATCATGTGACACTAAAGACTGGAGTAGTGGCTGTTGAAAATTTTGTTTATCCCAGGAATAAATTACATTATATATATTCAGATAGAAAACAATTATTTTAAATTGTTTTTTTTTTTCATGGAATGAAATTTCACTATTATTAATTTTCTAAACTTTTGATCAAATAAATGCAGCCTTGGTGAGACTACTTTCAAATACATTAAAAAAAAATGACAGACCCCAAATTTTAAACCGGTAGTCTATGTATAGTGTTTTTTAATATTTCTATTGTATACCTATACAAAACCTTATTCAAGCAAATATTAATTTGCCATGTTAAAACCAAGAATTTTTTTTCTGTTAAATATTTTAATAACTGGTTTCTTTTCTTTTCTTTTCTTTCTTTTTTTTTTGAAACAGCAATCCAGAAAATAAGTAAGAGGGCTGATCAAGCTCATCAAAGCAATGGCGACACATGTGGCTAAGACAAGGACACTCTTCTGTGGCACATTTCTAATTTACTTAGTTATGACAGTTATGCTTGAAAAATTTGAATTGCATTTTTCAGGGAACCAATATCCTCAAGAAACTCATTTGCATTTCTACTTTTTGTAATTATAGTTTGATAAAGTAGTTGGGTTCTAAACCGGTTCTACTATTTAAACTTTTAATACTGGAAAAACAGGAAAAAGCCAGGACTGCAAAGGAAATCTGATATTATGCAAATGAAAGTTTTAATCTTTTTTTATAAGGACTGTGATTCAAGTTAATTCAGCAAGAAGTACAGGCAGCACAAAAGACAGATTACACAATCAGTCTTTAATTTCTGCATCAAAGATGATGCATAGTCACCTCATAATGTTTCAAATCACTCTTCATTGATCAGATTGTATTTTAAGTACTAGATATTGGTTGGAGGCTTGAGCATTTTAAACTCTAAAGGGATCACATCTGATCTTTGTCTGTGCTACCAGACCCATTAAAAGCCATTTTTAATCTCTCTCTCTGTTTTGTCTTCTTCCTGAACATCTTTGATGGTGGTACACCATAAGCAATCACTTGGAAGTCAACAAGCACCACACATGTAATTGGAAGATGAATAGTAAAAGACATATCTAATGCTAACAACACCGTCAATAATGCTACAAGGGCAACTTGAACTGAGAAGTAATTCCTCCACAGCATTTATCAGGCTTGAATTTATTTCTGTGACGGGCATGACATGATAATTCTCCATTCCTGATTAGGTTAATTGTTTAGCTTTTAATTTTTTGAGCAATGTAAGGTTTTTAGGATATGCTGCAAGAAACTACAAAATGAAGAATGTTATGTAAAAAGTGTTTAATCAGGATGTCAAATATTTCTCAATTCTTGACAGGCCATTTTGCCTTTTTATATGCAGTTTTACTGATAAAAGACCTTTCACTGGGAGTCAATTCAAGCTCGTCAAGGTATAAAACTGTCAAAGCGTATCAGTGCCTTTTTGTTTGTCACTATATTACTTTCAGTGGCTATTTTCCATCTTCCCACAAGGCATTTATTCTGTATCAAATGAATAGCACCTCATTTATGTTATTTGCTGACTTAAGGGATGTCCATTTAGCTAACTGTACACACAGGAAGCACAACACCATTAACCCAGGTATGCAGTGCCAAAGGTTCTTCTCAAACCCATTAACTCTACATATTACTGTCCATATATCTCCAGTAGCCTATAGGAGCCACTGACATTTTCATTTATCCCAGACATAATGCATGCAAAATATCAGGGGTCAGGGGTGTAAAGTTCATTCTCTAATGTTTATTTATAAGTATATACTGGGTCAAACCCTTGTTTGATGTTCATACAGTTTGGGAGGAGAATGCGCATGTATTACAGGTTAGTAATAGAATGAATGGAAATATGAGCAAAGCTGAGGTTGCACCTCTTATGTGACCCAATGTTCTATTCCTTCATCAAAATACATGTTTGATCTCGCCAGGATCCTTTCATGCTGTGTTTTCCAATTTTCACATATCTAAAAGAAGATATCGCTTGATTCGCACTCGCAAGCCTGTTGCAAAGATGATGGGTTATTAACAATGTCACAATCTTGATTCAAAGCATGATTTTTCTGTCCATATAAAATGATGTCAGAAAAATGGTTCATGTCTAAATATTGATAATTGTTTGCACGACTGACTTTTTAACAACAACTTTGCAGTAAGGTTGCGGCAGGCATCATATCCTAATACTTCTGACAAGATATCAATTTCCTTTCCAATACGTGAATATATGTCATTTGAAAAACTAATACTAGTATGCGAACTAAAGGTTTAACCCTTAAATGCATGAATGTTTTGCCAATCATTATTACATATTCGGGCCTTTAGCGACCCGGACCAATATATCCAGCACGGATGGATCTCTAACTGCTGCAATAGCAAAAAGATCTCTTGATATTTTAAGAACAATTACAGAAGAATAAAATAAAGCATATTTCGTTACCTTTTGAAACTTAAAAGGGTTGAATTTGAGCAGATGATTTTACCATCGCTGTCTTCGTCAGAGCGCACTTCAACAGTACATTCAGCATCTGCCTCATATTCAAGATCTCAAACATATTCTCAAAACTATAGTTTTCAATGACTTCGTATTCAATATATTGATCACTGGCAGCTTATTCATCACATCCAGCATCAAATGACAGTGGCATTTATATTTCATTGCGTATAGTAATTGCTCTGCAGTAAAGCCATTCAAATCAGTTTAATTTTTGCTGATGATATTCGTTTGTTTTATGCCTGCTGTAATTATGAGTGAAACGTCACGGCATCATTGTGTATCAAACAGTGCCACCTTGAGGAAAAATGATGCATTGCACATGCATACTTTTTGTGCGCAAAAAAAAAAAAAAACCAAAAACGACCAATTGTTGAATAACGTCGTTTTTTTTTTTTTTTCTTTTGCGCACAAAAAAAGTATGCATATGTGTGTGGCGAAGCAGTAAAGGATTAAAAATTTAGCATGACTACGCCACCCTGGGTCTTGCCCAGGGATCTTTCTTAATGAATTTCTTTAGGCAACACAGGTCAGCTCATGATAAATTTGCAGGGGACATAGATATACAAAGTAATTTATTACAATTAAAAAAGGTTTATTACATAAAGGGAGGTAGAAGAGCAATCACTAAACACAACAGTTCACATATAACAAACTCAATTACACACGTCACAAAATACAACAGTGGGCAACCTGGGTCGTCAAGGACATCCAAGAATCAAGGTACAGGAACCGAGGCTGGACAGCAGGGGATAAGGGCACAATCGGCCTATACAGCAAAACACCCTTCACTTATACCTGTGACACACACACACACACACACACACGCTCCAACCAGCACTCGTGAAAGAAACACCAACACCAGGAGTCCACCCCTGCCTTAGGCACTCAGCTCCTGTAACAACAGAAATCAGGTTATACACCTTCCCGTTTCAATCGACTCAAGACCAGCTCCAGCCGTTCCAGATGCTGGGTCACTGAGGAGGAAAATACCACAATGTCGTCCAAATACAAAAGCAACGACTGATGCCGCTGATCACCAAACAATCTTTCCATCAAGCGCTGGAAAGTGCTGGGAACATTACAAAGACCAAAAGGCATCCTATTCCATTCGAATAACCCAAACAGAGTACAGAATGCAGTCTTGGGCCTATCCCCCTCAGTGACTGGAACTTGGTTGTACCCGCTGGCCAAATCCAAAGTGGAAAACCAGCGGGCTCCTGTCAGTGCATCTAACGTCTCCTCTATGCGAGGCAGCGGAAATGCGTCCTTCCTGGTCTTTGAATTCAACAGACGGTAGTCTACGCACATGCCACCGTCTTTCTTTTTCACTAAAACAATAGGAGACGCATAGGGACTACAACGCTCTCGAATTATCTGGCCCTCCAGCAGCTGGTTGATGTGCGTCTTCACTACATCATACTCCGAAGGGGGCAAGCGCCTATATTGCTGCCGGACTGGGATTTCATCTGTAAGGGGAATGTCATGCGAGATCAGGTTAGTACACCCTAAATCACTGTCATGAGCCGAAAACACACTGATAGCTCTGCAACAGGGTCCTAACCCTTATCTCGCTCCTCCAACTCCAAAGCAGATAAGTCAACAGATTCAATCTGCTCCGGCAATGAGAGTTCTACCACACAGCCTTGGGAACCCACCGTAGCAACCACATCCTTTACTTCAGTCACCCCTGGAGGCAAGCTCACAATGTACACGCCGTGCAGGCTGCCTAGTAAGGTATTCGGGTACAATACCGCATCTAACATTCCCATGTTCACAACCGGGATGTAGACCGTACCTCGAATTACTGGCACTAGGGCAGGTGAAGCCAAAAGGCCAGCCGGAAGTCCAGACTCTAGTGGCTCAAACAACACTGCACCCCCGGAGTACAGTTCAGAGCAGGTAGCAGTGATTATCTTCATTGTGCCACCCGGAACACGGCACTGATGACGCCCTCGCACTCTTGCCCTGCCTACCTGTCCAAAAACTGGCTGGGATTTAGTTTTGTGACAATGCTGCAATGCTCGCATCACAAAACCGGGAACCTCCACTACTGGTGGAGAGTCAAACAAGGCCTGGCCACAGTTTTAAACGCTCTTGGCCCCAGGGTTTAAAATTTTCCAAAAAGCAGCTCTCTATTATTGTGGATACCATAGAGCCCGTATCGATTAGACACACAACAGAAACTCCACCAATACTGGCCACCAATTGCGGGCAGCAAGACATTAACCGAGACATTGAGCTACCACTGATTAACACATCCGAGGCCCTAATTCCCCCATCCGAGCTGTGGCTCAACAGTCCGGTGGGTATTAGTTTCCCAACGGCTGACTTGACCGACGCTGCCCCTCTACAGGCAATGATGCAGTAGGAGCCAAAGACGAAGGGCCAGGCAGTGGGGCATTACATTCCCTGGCAAAATGGCCAGGTTGATGGCACCGTCTACAAATCACTGGCCCATAATGTGGAGAACGACTTCGCGGACGTGTACCCTGAAACTGAGCAAAACTTTGAGTCAGTTGATTCAACTGATTTTGTTGTGCTTTTAACATCTCCCTTAATTCACTCAGCTCCAACTGTGAGGGTGAGGGCCCACCCGTATCCGAACACTGTCCCCCCTGAACACCATATTGAATCCCATACGATAACGGGACTGACTGACTACGAGCCCGCACACCCCCAAGCATACCCTCCTGCTCACACCTAATCGCCTCACTGCGCACCTCTAACAGCGTGGCATTTGGTTGACGACAAACTAATTGTTTAAACTCACGCCGAAGCGCATTGTCTGTCACATGTTCAACAAACTGGTCACGTAATAGTACCGGAGCATTCAACATGGCCCCAGGAAACTGCTGTTTAACTTTCTCCATAAGGCCCATCAAAGCAAGGGAGAACTCCAGTAAACTCTCCCCTTCCAACTGCCTCCTGGAGAAAAAGGCTTCCTGCAATGCTACGAGAGACTGAGAACAACCAAAAACCTCGCGTAACTCAAGAAAAATTGTCTATATCCCCTCGTTCAAGATCAGAACGATACCAGATCTCCTCCCGTGCCTCCCCCTCCAAGTGGTCAAATAGAAAGATGCCTGGTCCGAGACCGACAAATGATGAGCCCGAATACAGGCCTGCGCCTCCTCAATCCATTCGTTGATGCCAATCCCCGACTTGCCATTAAACTTGGGGCATCTCCGATCTCTGGGTACAAACACAAATCTTTCTGACTGGTTAGCACTTACACCGACTGGATGAGGTGTAACAGGCTCTGCATCGGACACATTAGAAGATGCCGCACTGAAACCAGGTAACGCAAGTGTACGCTCTTGGCGCAGCCTCTCGTTGTCTGCCCTCAGCTGAGCCACAAGTTCTTTAAGTTCTCCAAGTTCATCCTCCATTGCTAAAAATCACAACTTACCACACCAATAGGGAACCACGGACAGGAGACCCAAAGGAATAGGGAAAAAAAAAAACGTTCTCCGCAATCCAGACAGACGCTGCTGCTTTGCTTTAACAAAAAAAAAAAAAAATCACATTGACGAACAAAAAAAAAGCCAACAATCATAAGAAAAATCTAATCTTGATAACCATGTCTCCGCCTAATTACCGTGACCCTGCCGACTATGCCAAATGTGGCGAAGCAGTAAAGGATTAAAGATTTAGCACGACTACGCCACCCTGGGTCTTGCTCAGGGATCTTTCTTAATGAATTTCTTTAGGCAACACAGGTCAGCTCACGATAAATTTGCAGGGGACATAGATATACAAAGTAATTTATTACAATTAAAAAAGGTTTATTACATAAAGGGAGGTAGAAGAGCAATCGCTAAACACAACAGTTCACATATAACAAACTCAATTACACACTTCACAAAATACAACAGTGGGCAACCTGGGTCGTCAAGGACATCCAAGAATCAAGGTACAGGAACCGAGGCTGGACAGCAGGGCATAAGGGCACAATACAGCAAAACACCCTTCACTTATACCTGTGACACACACACACACACACACACACGATCACTCCAACCAGCACTCGTGAAAGAAACACCAACACCAGGAATCCACCCCTGCCTTAGGCACTCAGCTCCTGTAACAACAGAAATCAGGTTATACACTTGAAAAGACACAGTCACCATCTGTGATGGATTACAATAAGGAGAGTTGCCCACCCCCTAATGAACAGATAACAAATACTTAAATCCACCAAAATAACTAACTAATACAAAACAAGGCAATAATAAATTATTGCTACTACAACACAAACAAAAATCAGCAAATGAGCACAAACATCAGACTCCCAGCCACTCAATATAGTAATACAACAATAAAGAATAACTATATAACTATAAAAAAACCAATACAACAAAAAAGTAATTGAGTGCCCTTAAGAAACTCAGGTTGAATACACTCAACGATCAACACGTTTCACCATAAAGGCATTCAAACAATACATGAAACAAACAAACAAAAAGGAAAGAGAAAATGTTGGTAAACCAACTAACAAACAAACACACACACACACACACCAAGGCTTCAACAAAACACCATGAAAGGGAATTACAAAAATTAACCAAAACAAAGCCAGCGTCCCAGATAATAGTTCCCACGTAGCCCCAACAACAGGGAAGCTAAATCGCAAGTAGTGACGCCACTGGTCTGTCTGCAATTAAATTACAATTTAGACATGCTAATGTCCCGCGAATGCTAAATAGTTATAAAAAATCCAATTATCAACCCATGATAAAATTTAAAAACACATACAAATAAGTTCTAAATCAATATATATATGTGCTGGGAAGCTGAGGGCTCGTTCAGTCTATATGGGAAACAATCAGGTCCAACGGAGAAACAACCGCGTCCGTAATGTCGGTGAACACCCGCCTCAGTCGTGCTGAATTGGTCTCATTCAAACTATGCATAAATAGAACAAAAAGAGATAGCTATAACACGAGCAAATTCATAAAGGACACATCGCGACCGACTCCCTTACGTGCAGAGGGCAACCCTAGCCAAATGCTCAACACGGAGTTTCCTTCAACATGCCATTCTGGAGGACAACTAAATGTAACGCAGGAAGCAAGGGGGCATGACTCATGACGCCATAGTACCTCACCCGCGAATTTATATATATTCGGTCACTGCCCGATGATAGGACAATCAATGAACAACTAGCCAACCAAATGCAAGCAGGAAGAGCTTCACTAGTCCTGCCATATGTGCAATGCATCTTTTTTCCTCAAGGTGGCACTGTTTGATACACAAAAGTATTCTCGTAGCTTCGTATAATTTCGGGTTGAATCCCTGATGTCACATGGATTATTTTACAGATCTCCTTGCTAGGTTTCTGGACTTGGGAACGTTACAGTTGCATTGCTGTCTATGCAGGGTCAGACAGCTCTCAGATTCCATCAAAAATATCTTAATTTGTGTTCCGAAGATGAACGTAGGTCTTACGGGTTTGAAACGACACGAGGGTGAGTAATTAATGACAGAATTTTCATTTTTGGGTGAACTAACCCTTTAAATGGATAAACAGTCTCTTTCCATTAATAGGTCCAGGTACAAAATAATGAAAATTGACTTTGGCTGGTATTATGCGTCATATTGGAAATTTTAAGTGTGGATGATGACATTTTATTCCTCAGAGTGTCTTTGTGAAGATGTGCCAGTTTATATGCAGCTCTGGCCCTGTTGGGTCATTCAGATAGATCGAGTGGAAGATTACTTTATTAAACTTTGAGCCATCCATTTGGTTTAAGAAAGCAGTTGGACATTTTCAAAAGTCTAACTGGTCAATGATTTTAATTATGGTCATGTAATAAGGTATGATTTGTGAATTGTTTTGTTGGAGGTTTAGTCCCATGTAGACTCAGCTAAGCAGTTCATCTGTTTATATAAACACTGTATGAGTAATTTTTCTCTTTCTCTTAACCTTTTCTTCATGTTCCATTACGCCGCACAGATGAACACAATGTAGCTATGAATAAGCGTTGTTCATTCTGATCACTTAATAAAGATGGCATTTGTTTTCTTGACTTCGCCCAAAGCCACTGCTAACGTAAAATAAACCATTCAAACTAGGGCAAATTGAGTACATTTTTGGAAAAAGGTTACTAAAGATCAGCTCATTTTGTCCTGGTCAACGTCAATTCTAATCTTTTCTCCTTTTATTAAACTTTAAGCGCTCTAATCATAATAGTGTTCAAGTGCATGTCTGGCAAATCATGCTAAACTATACAAAAACAGAAAACAAAAACAGCTCAGAGCTTCACGATCAATAAGGTCCTGTTGTGTTGTTTACATGGAACCTCTATCATTAGTTCTTTCTTTACAGGGTCTTTATTCGATTTCAAGTTGTGCCTTTCCTTGTGGATGGTACAATCTCGTGTGCATAAAGAAACCTGTAGAGTTGCAAAGACTAAAGTCCTCAAATCCAAGAGCTTTCTTTAGTAAAAGTTTAAAGTCAACCACGCCTACCTAAAACGGCTCTTTCTAACACGCACCCACATATCTACCTCACTACGTGGAAATATTAGCATAATGCTACCCAAATGTGCACGCAAAGAAAGAAGGCATGGTTTCAGGAACAGCGGTAGTGTTGATGCAGCCATGTCAGGGAGACGCTGTGTGTTTCAGTGCGTAAGCAAAAGCACTTTATTTGGCCTTTTGGAAGTAGATGCAATTAGGAATCATTTGGTTAAGATTTATTTACAACAGAAAAGCATAACCCAGATGTTCGAATTTGTGCAACTCATTTTATAGACTACAGTTTTTTGAACCTAGAAGAGTACAAGGTTGGCTGTGCACAAAGGCTATTTCTAAAAAAAAAAAAATGGGTCAATTCCGACTTTGCTATGACAATCTGGCGCTTCTGGTGGCACTGCACCTAATAGACTCATGTCTGAGAAACATAATCAAGGTAATTGTTTTTGGTCTTTCTGATGTTATCTTTGCAAAATGTTTCCTCTGCTACTTGATTGCGTACTTCAAAATATGAGGGATGCATAAACTGTGTAATTTCAAATAAATTAATGCTGATGTCTTTTGAACCCTTACAGAGTGACCATTGCAATCCTGCTTTATTCTTGCAATGAAGAGAAAGGAAGTGTAACCTTTATACCTGCTTATGTGCTAACTTTTCCTTTTAATCCCTCAATTATATCTGTTATTTATTAATAAAATAAAACAATAGCACTCCAGTTTTAGCTCTGTAATTCCTCGTTCTCGGAGGAACACTTTGTGCTGTTCAACAGTGAAATCAGTCACCTGCATCAGACAAGACTCAGAAGCATCTACTGAATCAGGCTGAAGGTTCATCTATGCAACATTCAGCTCTGACAGGAACAGGATTCACTACAGTGTTTTGCTCTGACGCACACTAGAATGAAGATTACTGGTTATTCAGTGGAACATGGTGCTAAATTACTTTGTTTTTCTTTGTGAGGGACAGTATTGTCAAATGCATCACAGCACAGAGGCGGTCCACTTACCTGTACACTAAAAGCTGAACTTTATCATTGTGTAGTAGCACTCAGGCTTTGAGTTTCGGACATGAAGAGTATGCATTTTGTCATATTTTCTTTCTTTGTGGGATGCATTACATTCTTTTTAAAAGCAAAAACAACACATTTTCTTTTATATTACAGTAATTTGTTGCAGAATTATTAATAACAATATATGACATCACATGCCTACATGACACAGTCTTAAAAAATTACACCACACACACACACACACACACACACACACACACACACACGTTTACTTATCTATCTAAATGGGGACATTCCATAGGTGTAGTGGTTTTTATACTATACAAACTGTATATTCTATCGCCCTACACCATACCTACACCTAAACCTACCCCTCACAGGAAACTTTGTGCATTTTTACAATTTAAAAATAACTTTGTTTACTTTATTTTTATACCAGTTTTACAAATGAGGACGTCCCCAAAGGGAGGTTTTTGGAGATTTTGTCAGGTTTAGCTCAATTTTGGGTACAAATTTGTCCCCAAAATATGGTTAAGTAGGTTCACACACACACACACACACACACACACACACACACACACTTGAATATTTATGTTATCGCTGCATGCCAACTGTAAATTAAAGTATAACTGTAAATTTTAGTTTGTATAATTCTTATTAATTAGCTTAGTTGCAAAATTTCTTATTTATACAATTTTTTTTTTAGGTTATTGACCCCTTCTGTTGAAATATGTTAACTTGGAAATTTATGGAGCATCTTTCATGTCCTTAGACAAGCATTGGTCCATTGTCTGCCCATGTACAAGGTGACACTGACTTCCAGATTAATCAGTCAGAGAACATAACAAACATCTAGACAGGGCTTCATGGAACATGGAGTTCTCTCAAACAGTCATTTCACAGGCTTTATTTCATAAATCAGCAGACATTTTTGCAAGACCAATAGTGAGTTATGGTTCACATATACAGTATAGAAGTCGAAGTGTGTTACAGATTATGTGATGCAAGGCAAATGATCATAATAAAATAGGCACATAATAAAAATAAATAAATAATAATACTAGTTTAACATGATACATGTTTTATTTTTAATGATAATATTTATATTTGTGTTCCTGAAACAGATTGGAATGTAAAGCAAGAATGTGTTTTTTATAATCAACTGGTAAAATGTTGATATGCAAAAGCTAGAAAAAAATGTTTCCTAAAGACATGCAGGCCAAAACACAGCGCAGCGCAAAACGAAAGCTGGGCTGGCTCAATTTGGAATGACCTTTGACCTCCATCTGGTGAGAGTGGCCTCCCTTTGAAAGCCCTAATAGGATATTGTCCCCTATTCCCGCTGAAATGTAATAGCAAACCTACTCTACTCATTATCTTAATTCTGAGTATTCTTGTCACAAACTCATGGTGTGTTTCATGAATGAGACAATTAATTCACCGAATTATAATTATCTTGAAATTGCAGTTTACATTTTCATATATCATGGTCAAAAGTTTAGAATAATTAATTTTTTTTATGTTTTTGAAAGAAGTCTTTTATGCTCACCAAGGCTGAATTAGTTTGATTAAAATACAGTAAAAAAAATCTATATTGTGAGATTATTACAATTTAAATAACTGTTTTTTTTAAACAGTATAAACAGTCATGGTGCTTAATATTTTCTAGAAATGTTGATACTTTTTGGGATTCTTCGATTAATTTTTGATCAAATAAAAATGTATTTGATCAAATAAATTCAACCTTGGTGCATAAGAGACTTCTTCTAAAAACATTAAATCTTTATTTTTCCAAACTTTTGACTGCATGTATATATATTAGAGAGTTTTATTTTGGTGTATTTTTTCTGTATAATCCCAGTGTGTTCCCTGAGAATTTTCGCTTATATGTTTTCATAGTACATTAACTTTTCAAAAGATCAGTTAGGGGAAATCCAATTTTTCCTGATGTGACCCCTGTGAGTAAGAGTGCACAGTATAATTTTCTTGTGTATAATACATGTGGAACAGAGGGTACAATTTCTGACTTTCTTTGTATATGTACAAGATTTAGTGACACGATTACTGTAGATAGCTCTAAAATGAGTTAATAGGTTTCTCAGTATCCTGGGAAAGCCATAAGCAGCACTTTCAGTGCACGGTCATAAATCAAAAAGCTGCACCACAGCACCAAACGATAGCAGCTCTTATACATAGACTTTGACTCAGCAACATGCTGCGAATTTGCTTGAGCAAAGGGCTGTCCAGTCTGAGTTATAGGGCCTTCACTCACTTAGACAGCATCGCCACAGGTCAGGCAGAAATGCACTTAAAATAAAGGTTCTTCCTCTTTTATGTAGACTTTTCTTTCATTCTTTCTTTAAAAAAGAATAATAAAAAACAAACAAACCAAAAAGCACGTTTTGAACTACAAATCAATTTTTCAGTCTTTATTTTCCAAACAGATGTTTCTTGAGTATGTACTGAATAAATTACATTATCTTAATTATGATTGAAGAAACATGACGGCACATGATGAATGAATTATTCTGCCCTCAGTGAAAATCATTCATTGTTAGTTACGTTTGTATATGTTTGAAAAACTGTAGCCAAATCTGAAAAAAATAAAACAATCTAGTTTTCTGTGACATTATATTTGATTAAAATAGATTAAGTGGTAGCAAGACAATATTCTCAGCCAATCCAGATGCTTAGTAAACAGATGTAGAATTGATTATGTGAGGTGTGTCCATTTGCATGGATCAGTGAGTGAGAGAACTGATGAAAAATGACTCCCAGATCCGTTCTGTGTTTGACAGGTTTACAAAAAATGAATTGAAACATACCTAAAGTCCTATAAATGACTAAACATTAAGGTCTTCCACTGCTTTTATACTACTCTATTTTATGTATTCTCATATTGTCAGTTTTATGTGCAATCTGATATTAGCTGCTACTTTAGAATACAGACCACTTTATAATTATGCAAAGCACTATATATACAACCTAATAAATTCTGAATATGCTTTTAGAGCAGTTTTCTGGCCAACACAGCCAGTTATTTTAAAGCCCTTATAAAACAGATGTAATGTACTATGCTCTACAACCACAACTGCAGGAATGCTTAGCTTTCTGATGAGGTTGTTCAGCCTATATTTCACCTCTGCAGAGGTCAGAACAACCCGTAGTAGCTGAAAATGTGAGGTGTTTACAAAACACCATAATACAGGTCTCTTATCTATAGTGTACAAGTGGGGGATAAAATATATAGAATTATAACTTCTAACACAGGCAACATAAACTATGAAATAAATGTTGCGCTGCACACAGAGTAAGCACTTTGTCCTTTATTCACCTTTCACAAAATCACTGTGTGACTTTTTGCACTTCTGGTGTTCCCAAATGGAATTGCTAAATTGCTAAACAGGTATCATTAACAATCTTTCAGCTGCAGTTGGTCAAAAAACAGATAGTCCCTCCCTAAACTCAAACCATTTGTTGAACCAAGGTTGACATTCAGATTGATTTGAATCTATTATTAAGCCTAAGGAAGTTCAGAGTAAAAATAAAAAGATAATTGTGTCAAAGTAACAGTGTGAGATATAAAATTGCAATTGCAAGATTAAAAGTCACAATAGTTACTTCACGAGTTCACACTTACTTATAATGAACCGAGTAAAGTTTATGCGTATTTGGCGTGCTGTCCGGGGAGAGGGCTCCGAGCTCGGTAATTACTCTCGAGCCCGGGGTACTCCCCCTGGCCGGGGAGAGGGGTCCGAGCTCGGGATTAAGCCCGGACCCAAAATGCTCCCCCCTGAGTGTTCCTCCCCGTGCTGGGGTAGGAACGGGCTGAAGGTGAGGAGTCGGGGTGGTGGAGGGATGCTAAGGACGGGAGATAATGGAGGTAAGGCTGCTTTGATTATTTATATAGGTTCTCTCTTGAGCTGATTGGATAGATGGTGTAATTACTGATGATGAACTGGCCGTGTTAATTATCTGTGCGCGCTCCTCCCGAAACTTGTTAATAAAACATCACTTCACGAGTTCACACTTACATATAATGAACAGAGTAAAGGTTATGCGTATTTGGCGTGCTGTCCTGGGAGAGGGCTCCGAGCTCGGTAATTACTCTCGAGCCCGGGGTACTCCCCCTGGCCGGGGAGAGGGGTCCGAGCTCGGGATTAAGCCCGGACCCAGAATGCTCCCCCAAAGATGCAATTAGTATGGGACAGCAGCCAGAGAGGAGCGTTGATAACCCCCCAAATATGCAGAACTTTAAAATTGGTGGGTGCTGGACATCGCTTGAAGTAACGGCACTGCTGAGGCTTAGGAGAGAGAACTAAAGGCTTCTGCGGAAGCGGGCGCTGCTGCAGCAGTGTAAAATATAGATAATGGCTCCAGCGGGAGCGGGAACTGCTGCAGCAGTGGGGAAATATGGAAAAGCTCCTGCGGGAGCGGGAACTGCTGCGGCAGTGTGGGAATTAGGTAAGGCTCCTGCGTGAGCGGGAACTGCTGCGGCAGTGTGGAAATATGGAAAGCTCCTGCGGGAGCTGGCACTGCTGCGGCAGTGGGGAAATAGGTAAGGCTTCTGCGGGAGTGGGAACTGCTGCGGCAGTGGGAAAATATGAAAAAGCTCCTGCGGGAGCGGAAACTGCTGCAGCAGTGGGGAAATATGGAAAAGCTCCAGCGGGAGCGGGAACTGCAGAGGCAGTGGGCGCATACAGGTAAGCTCCTGCGGAGCTGGGTGCTTTTGGATGATGTAGTGGGGATGGTCCGTGATAAGGTGATTAGGTGATGTTAACGGGGTTAGCCATGTTGTTCGGGGTTTGAGTGAACAGGATGGATGGCGTTTAATGGGTGGTTCGAGCGGGAGTGTTCGTAGGAGGGTAGGGCAAGGCGAAGGAAGGGCAGCATGCGAGATTGGAGGACGATAGCTGCCGGGCCGCTTGCGTAGGCTGCTCACGCTTGTGGTGCTCGAGCGGAAGAGAGGGGGGGGGGAAAGGTGCGTTTGGGGAAATATGGGAAGCTCCTGCGGTAGCGGGCACTGCTGCGGCAGTGGGGAGGTAAGGAAAAGCTCTTGTGGGAGCGGGCACTGCAGCGGCAGTGGGGAAAGATGGAAGGGCTCCAGCGGGAGCGGGAACTGCTGCAGCAGATGGGAAAATATGGAAAAGCTCCTGCGGTAGCGGGCACTGCTTTGGCGGCAGTGGGAAAGATGGAATTCTCCTGCTGAGCGTGCACTGCTGCGGCATGGGGGAATATGGAAAAGCTCCTGCTTGAGCCTAAACCCTGCTGCGCGGCATGGGAAATATGGAAAGCTCCTCGTGACTGAACTGCTGCGAGCAGTGGGGATAGAAAAGCTCCTGCGGAGCGGAAACTGCTGCTGCAGTTGGGAAATATGGGAACTCCTGCGGTAGCGGCACTGCGCGGCCGTGGCGGAAATAGGTAAAGCTCCTGCGAGCGGGCAGCTGCTGCGGCATGGGGAATATGGAAAAGCTCCTGCGTGGCAGGCACTGCGTTTGAGTGGATGGGCGTACTGAACAGTTAAAGGGGTCGGCTGATAAGGGTTCGGTGGGCTTCCTTGATATTGGAGCGGTCCGATCTAATGTAGCTCTTGAAAGCTTCTGACGACCAGCGACTGAGTGCTTGTATCTGCTGCTGGGAGATGCCTTTTTGGGCCGCTGTGGTAGCCGGCCCGATTCGAAATGAATGGCTGGAAAAAATTATCCGCTGGGATGCCGGATAGGAGCAGAACTGACTTAAGGTGCTTTTGAAACCAGAAACGGGTGACGGGACGGTTGGAATCATCTGTAAAAAGGGGGTCGGATGGGAGTTTGGACTGTGATTTCTTGAGCTGGATGAAGGCTAGGAGGGCCTGGTATGGTAGTATGGGTGATTTGGAGGTTGAAAATGAAAATGAAATGGCCTTTCTTGGTCTGGTTTGTTTTACTTTGCTTTATGAAGTAAGAGATGGTTTCGTCATCCAGCACTGTTAGATCGGAAATAGTTGGGTGGGTATTTGGGTTGAAGCTAGATGTTATAGTGAGCTCAGAGCATCTGAGAAAATCAAAGAAAGCCAGGATGAACATAGCGTCAAGTGTGTGGGCGGTGTGAATGGAATGATATCCTCTGCGGAGGGTAGAAATACATTTGGTTAATATTTGTAAGGTAATGGGTTGCCTGGTATCTGGGCTAGTGGGATGGGATCTTTGGATACCTTTGATGAGTGGGGAGGTCTGAGAATTGGCTATCTGGGCTGAGGGTGAAGCGTATAAGAGTTTGTGGACAAATTGAATTCCGCTTAGATAATCTTTAATGGAGCTGATTTGTAGGTTTTTGTTGATGTTGAGTTTAGAGATGAATGAGGTGATGGCGAGCAAGGAAAAGTCGGGGAATGGCAGGTTGTAGGTGGAGTGAAATGCTTTAAAGCATTTCCAAGCTGTTAGGTAAGATTGGAGGGTCCTGGGGGCGACGGCTTGTAGGATAGAGTTGAGGGAAGCTTCGAGTAGTGGTCTCAGAGGATGATTTAAGGGAATATCAGCTCTGAATAGGGAGGTACTGGGGTTGGGGCTGGATTCGCCTCCGGTGCCAGTGTTCTGAATTTCTGGAAGGCAAAGCGAGAGAGAGAGTCAGCTATTTGGTTTTTTGAACCAGGAATATGTTTTGCAGTTAGAATGAATTGGTCGCAAGCCGAGATCCAAATCAGGCGTCTTAACAGAGGCATTAGGGCGGGTGAATGGGAACGGTTTTTATTGATGCAGTGTACAGTAGCCTCGTTGTCATAGTGGATAATGATGCTGGTGGCGGACCACTCCTTACCCACAGAATTGCTGCGACGACTAAGGGATATAGCTCGAATAGAGCTGAGGATTTTAGCTGCTGTGGTAAGTCTACCGGCTGGGGGGGCCACGTGGATGCGAACCAGCGGCCTTGATAAAATCCTCCGAAACCGACGGAGGGGGCGGCGTCAGTAAATAACTTAATGTCGATTGGGGAAGAGATTAAGTTATTGTAAAAGAAAGATAGGCCGTTCCATTGTTTAAGGAAGGATATCCATAAGCTGAGCTCATTGCAGCACGAGTCGGTTAGTGATACTCGATCCTCTAGTGCGTGTGTGGAGGACGCGAGAGAGAGGAGATGTGAGATGAAAGGCCCTGCGGGATGATGCGCATCGCGAAATTTTGATGACCGAGAATGGATAGCAGCTTGCGTTTGGAGCAGCTCGGGTTGTCTAAGAGGGTGGATGTGACCAAGATCGTCCTATCGATTTTTTTCTTCGGCAGAGAAGCCTGGAATTTTTTGAATCTAAGTTGATACCCAAAAATTCGATGGAGGTGCTCGGGCCTGCGGTTTTTTTTTGGGCGAGAGGAATCCCGAGCTCAGAAAAAACCTTTTGGGCTGTCAAAAGATGCGCGGCTGGGATGGAGTCGGGAGGCGAGATGATTAGGAAATCGTCTAAAAGATGGATCAGGTAAGGTATTGCGTAATTGTTGGATAGGATCCAACATATGGCTTCTGACAGCATGTCGAAAATTTTAGGGCTGCTTCTGCAGCCGAATGTGAGGCGGACGGAAAAGTAAAATTTATTACGTCAGCGGATGCCAAATAAGTGCCAAAAATCCGTGTGGATGGGCATCACTTTAAAGGCAGAGGTGATGTCGACTTTGGCCAGCCAAGCGCCGCGACCTGCGTCTTTGATCAGGGTAATAGCTTGGTCAACGTCATGGTAGTGGAGAGAAAATTATTTGAGCGGAATGAGGCTGTTAATGCTTGGGAACAGGAAATTATGTGGGGATGAGAGATCGATTATGAGGCATTTTTTACCTGAGAATTTCCTGGTAGCTATAACGATGGGGCTAACGCGGAAAACTTTAAAAGGGGGGGGGCGGAAAAGGGGCCGATCATAAATTTAGCATCTGTTTCTCTTTTAATTAGGAGGTCGAATGTTTCGGGTTCGGCGAGAGCGGACTGAAGATTGGAGCAGATGAGGCTTAGGGAGGGGAGATTTTTCAACTCTAGGGGTGAAACCCGTGTGATGACCCGATGTAGATAGATCCGTAAATGGATCAGAGTGATGAATTACTTCTGAAGATAACGAACATTCACAGGATGTCGATAAATAAACTTTCGTATTTGTTTATATATGGCTTTTTTCACCTGGGGCAACAGCAGTGCATGGGCACCGCCACAAAAAAATTGCAGATTGCAAACAACGACAGCGCTGTCTTGACATCGCCTGTGTTGAAGCCGGCGCGACCTGTGCTGTCAAGGAGCTGTGGCGTGGTAGTTGAATGGGTGGAAAGAGGTTTTGGGATTCTAGGAGACGCGGGACATAGCTGTTGGATTTGGGCTGGAATGGCTCGGGCGTGGGAATAGATGGTGATGACCGGGCATTGCATGGTTGAGTGGTAACTGGAACGGCAGACCGCTCAGGCTAATTGCGGCCCCTAAAAATACCTGTGGTGAGTTCCGGTGTCCAATCCCCCCATTAAGGGCTGATTCCACTGGGGCTATTCGATGGCCCATTAGCAGAAAATAATTGGTTAGTGTAAAAGTGAGATCCTCCGTATGATAAACGCAGCGCGGTATTGAGAGATAATCAAGAGCTCGCGTCTCCTTGTGAGGGAAAACAGTGCATGACTTCAATGTAACGTGGTGAAAAGCGTTCGTGAATTCATCAATGTTAAAATACTGAAGGGTTGGAGCTGTGTTTTTAACTTGAACGCAAAATCCGCCGCAGTCGTTTGGCATCTGCGGATGCAGTGAATTTTGTTGCCAGAAATGGAAAAAGTCTATTTCCGCACCTTCCAAAATCTGTGTCCTGTGTTACGGGCCACGGGGGTGGTTCCAAGCGAGGGCGTTACGGACAGGGGTGGGTAGTGGTGTGGCGGACGAACGAGAGAAAGAGCGAGCAGGGAGTGGAAAGGTCGCCGCCAGGCCGGAACCGCTTGCGGAGGCATGCTCACGGTTGGGGCAGTTCCGGGGATGGAATAGAAAGAGGGAAAGAGAGGGGAATTGACGGGCATCGGGGCCTGCGTCTGTAGCGGAGGCAAGCTCACGCTTGGTACACCTCCGGGAGCTGAAGAAAAGGGGGGAAAGAGAGAGGGAAAGGTGGGCATCAGGGCCTGCGCCATAAGCGGAGGCAGGCTCACGCTTGTGATCGCTCCGGGAGCAGAAGAAAAAGAAGGAAAAGGAGGAAAAAGAGAGGAAATGGCGGGCGTCGGGACCTGCGCCATTAGCGGAGGCATGCTCGCGCTTGTGGCAGTTCCGATAGCGGAAGAAAAAGGAGGAAAGAGAGGGGGAATGGCGGGCGTCGGGGCCTGTGCCATTAGCGGAGGCATGCTCACGCTAGTGGTGGATGGTGGGGCTGCGGGCCATGGGTAGGGGGGGGGGTATGGGGAGGTGTGTGGCGAGGGTTGTGGGTAGGTCTGCGCCGCTAGCGGAGACGTGCTCACGCTAACGCGGTGGCTCGTGGAGACTGGAGCTGGCATTTCGTTGAGCTGGCGCTCGGTGGATGGAGGAAGAGGTCTGGGGCTGGCGGCATCCGGGGCGCGGCCCAGGCTTGCCGAAGGTTTTTTGCTGCGCCTACTGGCCGGAAGCCCGTCTTCGAAGGAGTGATCGTTAGCTCTGGCCGTGAGTACGGAACGCTGTGGCCCTGGCTCGCTTTATCCGCGGCCTTGGAAGGAGGAGTGGAGCTTGGAGGTGCCCCTGTTTGGAGGGAAGTGTAGAGGGCGAGGAGATCTGCCTTGGCTGATCGTTGTGGGACGCTGACGCCGGAGCTGACGGGCGCCTGGCGTAGTTCTGCCACGGTCCATTTCTCCGCAGCTGGGGCGGGGGAGAGGGCTGAGGCGTAGGAGGACGCTGGAGAAGGTGGCTGACGCCTTGAAGGCGCAGGTGATGGCGTGCCTCGGTGCCTGGAGGTATGCGCGATGGCGGCGCGGGAGGGCCGGCGGCCCCGAGTTGCAGCCGCGGGCTCGCTTATGGTGTCCTGCGGAGCGCTGGTGCGCTGAACGGTGACTGGAGACGCCGGAGGACCCGTGGTGTCGAATTCGTTATCGTCCGGGAAAAGCTCAATGTCTGACATGGTGCTAAGGACGGGAGATAATGGAGGTAAGGCTGCTTTGATTATTTATAGAGGTTCTCTCTTGAGCTGATTGGATAGATGGTGTAATTACTGATGATGAACTGGCCGTGTTAATTATCTGTGCGCGCTCCTCCCGAAACTTGTTAATAAAACATCACATATAAAGTTGAAAATAGGAGAAATAAAGTTGCAATTGCCTTTTTAAACTCTGAGGCAGAAAAAGACGCTCATTTATACGTTAACCTTTAGTTTTATTGTTTTGAGCAGTATATCAAAATGACTCTTGACAGAGTCAAATGGCAAAGTATATCGAGAGACCATCTGGCCATTTACATTCAGATTTATCAACTACATGGTTTCCCACAGCTTCAGGATAAAACTGACCAGCACTTACTCCAGGGATCAAGCTCTTTTTACTCCCTGACGCGAAATACATTTTTGTGATACCCTGTTTTTTCCAAAGGACCAAAGCTGAGAGAAATAATGATGCCCTTGTGCACACTGAGAGATAATAGAAAACAAGACTTATTTGCACAACAAAGAAAGCTCATTTCATATGAATTCTAACATAGTTTTGAAAGGATTTGAATCCAACTGCATCTGTGCAGGATTCTACTGTGAAATTCCCAGATGTTCCAACTTTTGAAGCACATTTCCATTTTTTTTGGAATACATGCTGAGGAACTAATTTGCCATGAAAACAACCTCAAATTTTGAAGAGCTGGGTGCTGCGATGTGCATATAAAAAAAAATTCTAGAGACACGATTTACACAAATACCAATTTGTAGTAATTGGTTTCGCTGTGTAATTATTCCCAGAGCTGATCAGATACAGCCTCACCTCAAAAATGGTACAGTTTCTTTTAATAATCCCAGATTATTTGTAATATTTTACTGCATAATTACATGCTGTACAGAAATACAGTTTTTATTAGGTCAATTACCGCTGCTGGCAGTGTGGTCGCCGAGCTTGACGATTGCTATATCACTTAACCTGCCCGAAAAGACCATACACATTACAGTTCACGTCTGCAGTAATAATTATCTAACAGACATGAATCCTAAAAACTAATAATGTCAGAGCAAATCATGACTTTTCACTTTACACCTACCTCTGACTAGGCGCAAGATTTAGTCTCAGACGTAGCACTACGCCGAGATGGCGCAACGGGTATAAATTCTACGCACAAATTAAAGAGCATTTTATGTCCAGCCTAGTCTTACAACCGGGGGTACGTCCAGCTGGTGCAACCGGCCCATGATACCTGAAGGGATTAGTTGGAACCTTGGGCCTAGGAATGGGAGTCAGCCAGCCCAAACTATAGGCACGAAATCGTCGACTGAAAATGTGGCAGGTCCCCTACCCTCTTGAGGAGGGCCAGTTGCAGCAGGAGCAGGGTTTCATGATAGAAACGTAAGCTCAACTGACTTCAAAGGCTAAATGGGCCCTGCTTGTAGTGCTTGAGCACTAGAGACAGGTCCCAAGAGGGTATAGAGGGGGGCCGGGGAGAAATTTAACCTTTCGCCCCCTAAGGAACCTGAGTACAAGGTCATACTTCTTACAGACTACCCTCCATGGGGTTCGTGGTTAGCAGCAATCGGCAAAAGATTTAAGGATGGAGGGAGGCAGGCCTTCACTCCAAACCGCGTTGTAAGTATGCATTGAAAGTACGCGTCCTTCAGGTCGATCGCTGCAAACCAATCTTGGGGACGGATGCACCCGAAGATGCGTTTCTGCATTAACATCTTGAACGGTAGCCTGTGAAGGGCCCGGTTCAAGACACACAGATCCAAGATTGGTCGTAACCCACCGCCTTTATTGGGTACAATGAAGTAAGAGCTGTAAAACCCTGACCTCATATCGGCTGAAGGAACCGGCTCTATCGCGTCCTTCGCCAGTAGGACTGTGATCTCTGCATGCAAGACAGGGGCATCTGCTGCTTTCACTGAAGTGGATGCCCCTGAACTTGGGAGGACGCCTGGCGAATTGAATTGCATAGCCGAGTCTGATGGTCTGAAGTAGCCAGTGAGATGGACTGGGAAGCGCCAGCCAAGCTCCCAGATACCGTACAAGCAGCACCAACGGAACCACCGACATACCCGCAGTGGGGCAGCGAAGAGGAACGCAGGGACCCAGCCCGGGCGTGTCGTAGCCGGTCTGAAGCGGGGTCTGAGTGTGGGCAACACGTAACCTCGTTTCGGCAGAGGGTGCGTGAGGGGAGTACATTTCCATAGCACTAGGAACTGCCACTGCTGCTACTGACGAGAGAGGAGGGGTGAGTGTGATACGGACTGGCCAGTCCACAAACTCCCCATCCCCTAAGGGGACCAGAGAATGCAGGGAAAAATCAACATAAGATTCTCCACCCGACCCTCCTCTGGTGGAGGGAGTGGTGCGTTCACCATCTCCCGAAGAGCAACTTCCTCCATCTCTGGGTTGCCATAAGACCAGCTAGGTGACTGCCAGAAGTAGCGCCCCACCCCGGTTTTTGCCAGGGGGAACGCTAGATCTAGGCAGAGGCACTGTAACCCCGCCCCTTTTCAGGAAATCCTCCCGCAATGAGAGCATGACTCGTCCACAAACGCTGCCTCAGCCTACTTAATGCCCAGACACGTGAGGCAGCGATCGTGACCATCGCCCGCCGCCAGGTAACGACCGCATCCAGAAACGCACGGGTGGAAAGTCATCTTTGAAAAGATGTACACCCGTGAATGGTCTTTTAGAATATGCTCTTTTAATGTGCTGAAGTGCACAGGGGAGATGGCCTCTTGCAACACAAACTGGGGGTAGTGCAGCCTGATGTGTGCAACCCACTCGACATGGGGAAAACCATAATTAACTAGCCGGCATAGTTATACTCGCGCTGCGATCAGCGGCAGCTGGATGCAATCATCACATGCCAATGTGCATTGGCTCGTTTAGTTTACACTCGAAGTGGATTGGTCTCTCTAAGCGAGATCCCAATTCGTCGGTCACCGACGTGACTCAGAATGACCGACTGAAAGGGAACTATGATATTCACGTTAAAGTCACACGGGTTTGATATTACACCAGAGTGTGTAGATGATCATAGTGAATACATTTTTATTATGAATGAGTAATTCCTTTAAATTTTCATATCTTTTATCAGGGTTCCTACTTACAATGATTTTTGAGATTGCTGCAGTTGATATAGACCTACCCTGTAATTCTGCTGTATCTTTCCAGACAGGACACATTAAAGTAGAATCGAATAACAACTAATGGCATTTCTCTGTGACCTTTGTCACATCTAAAAACTGACATTGAGATTGGCAGTCAACCTTTAGGATAGTGGAAAATGTTAGAAATGTTATCCAGAAAATCTATTCATTGAAACCATCACATTGAAAATGAATGACTTCCGGCCACTTTGATGCTCTCGCCGGCGGCGGTGTGAACGCACCGTTAGATCCAACAATGAGGAATCGAGAGGTGAATGATCGCAACTTCTCAGTGAGAGACACTACCTTCGGCTCCGAAAAACAGAATGAGTGAGCAGATGCCACGCTGGCCTATTTATAACCGGATGTCCGGGGTATGGCCAGCAATGCAAATTCTGCACACCCAATTTCATTGGCCTTTTCTCAAAGATGTCAGAGTTGTTTGGGCTCCCAAGAGCGACCCCTAGCGACCCACACTTGACACAACATCGGAGTGAATGACAGAAAGGGAACAAAGAGTGGTAAATGGTAAAAGTGTTTGCACTACAAACCAGTGTGTTCATAATTAAAATAATACATTAAACAAATATGGTAAGACACAACAGTTTGCAATATCAAGCAGCAAAACGAACTCTTTTGTACAGCAAAAAATAGCTGGAAACGGGTGACACCGGAAGCCAGACCCATAAAATGTACAAATGGCTGCGCCTGCTCTTATAGGCAAAAATAAGATGGATTCAAATTCTGAATAGATTATATGTAGCCTAGAAAGCAAGCAAATAGCGCTTCGATATAATCACAAAAAAGCGGTCACTCACTACAGTTTATTGCAATCTCACAATGCTCCATTATAACAAACTGAGGCTCTTCTTCATGTCTACACTTTGTTACAATGAGGATTTGCAAGCGTGCAGGAAAAAATCTGGCATTTAAAGGTGAGTGAATTCTGACTAACTGCAATGGCCAATCACAGGTGTTCATAAAATCAACAGATATGTCTGTGATTGGTTACATTGATCAATTCTACAAAAACTCGTAAATAGAAACTTTTGACGCTTTCCAGAGCACAAACACAAATACTCTTCCAAATCTGTTTCACCAATATCCTTTAATTACATTTTTAACTGAGGGTGCTTTTGACTGCATGAGAAAATGTGGTGTGAAAGCATGAGTTGGTAACCCTTATCACACTCTCAAACCTCTCAAACCCTTATCACACTCTCAAAAAAAAACTTATTAGGAAGTATTATTGATCAGGATTGAAGATCAAGATTATATGCAATTCATTTTGACATTCGGCAGATGAAGACTTTCTCTTGAGAACAATTCTTCTTTGAGTTTGACAAGCCCACTCCTCTTACCTCTTAATAAAACTGGCTGTGAGTACTAATCTTACTTAGACATCAGGGCTTTGACAGGCCTATAAGAGAATCTGAACGAGACAAATACAGCTAACAAAAAATACTTATTGTGTCTAGATAACACACTATTAATAAACTGCTCTGCTGGATATTAATAGATGACAGTGCATGTAAGCAGAGCCAGAGTATTCTGTCACAGAAAGTTTTTGTCAACCAAATATGGTAAGAGTGAAGGCGTTAAAAAACAGCACAATTTTACTCATTTTTAAAAAAAAAAGAATTGTTTCACAACACTTCCCCCAAAATTTCTACAATATAAACAAATAAAATGTCATATGTAAGTTATATAAACACTGTAATCGACTGTTTGAGCAAAAGAATAAACACAGACAATCAAGCTGTCATAAAGTTATTTCTAGATGATTTCTCCAAGGGAGTGGTGTACATAAGAGTACATAATCTTCTACTGAGGGACCCTTAAACCGTGGTTGTATTTTGAATCGAGCTTACGTCTCTCTATTGAAATCTCAGCAGATTAATTTGTGCAGAATGTCTTAATGAATTATTTATGAAGTCAACAGACTGGATCTAAACCGTTCGATAGCATACAGCACGAGCAGCTCACTGCAATCATATTGGGCTACTGTTGGTTTCATTGTGATTATGTTTGATTCAGTTATGGCCGCTGTTATATTTTCTGCCCATTACACATTACCCTTTTCTGACACCCCATCTCTTATGTAGTTATGATGTTTTGTAAATTGTTTACTAAAAATGATGTACAAAAACATAAAAAAAATATTTAAAATGGCGCTATATTCATACTGACAGTGTAGCTATACTGGACCCTAGAAATATGACTATTTATCCTATTAGTCTGCTAAATAACACCCCTGTCGCACTCAAGTTCAATATTACTCCAGCCATCTGGTGTATTTGTGGATCATCCTGCTGTTAGAACATTTATATAAATTTCTAAAATTCTATGATGGTTTATGTTGCTGTGGAGGCCACGGATGTTAGATCCTGAAGATCTCCTCAAGCACTAATTTATTTATGCAGAGCCCTGAGCTCCTGGTAACATCAGCTCCATCTGTCTCTAGAGCTAGAGATGGCCAGATAATCATGAGTGCGGCTTTGTACACATAGCAGTATTGTGTTATGACGACCAAACATAACAATTGCAGTCGAAGTAATCAGCGAATTAACAAAACCATGATGTCTTTTCTACCTATCTTATCGGCGTTAGTTCTCCCAAAAAAAAAAATTCTGTCATTATTTACTCACCCTCATGTGGTTCCAAACCTGTATGAGTTGCTTTCTTATGTTGAACACAAAAGAAGATATTTGAAGATGCCTGCGTAATCAAACAGTCAGCGGGCAATGCGTTGACCATGGGCTTCCATAGTGTATTTTTTTTCCTCACACTATGGGAAGTCCAGATGGCACCCAACCAACTGTTTGTTACCAGCCAATCTTCACCAAAATATCTTCTTTTGTGTTTACGACCATAAGCAAAGCACCTCCTAGCAGGTTGTGGAACGACTGCCATGAGGGATGAGTAAAATGATGAGCAGAATTTCATTTTTGGCGTGAACTTATCCCTTTAATGTGGAGTATTGTGACCAGTATTTATATAATGCTAAGGCATATAATGAGACCAATAACCCAATAAATTCATCCTAGTTCTGGAGTGCCTAATATGTATGCACGTTGTATTTCTGGGCTTTATGCTGAAATGACAGAGTTAGAGCAGCCTAGTAATTTTGTGCATAAACCTGCGGTTATTGCACGTTAGATTGCAGAAGTCTGGATCAACAGACCCTGCGAGAAGGCAGCCTCACGCCATAAGTTTCCAATGACGTTATATTGTAATGCCCTCTAGAGACATTCAGTTAGCATTATGATGATGTGCTAGACATCTGGTGTGTACTGAATCTCATTTTAATTCAGTCACTCTGTCCAAGCTGGTCTTTCAAAGGACCCTATTGTATAGACAACACAGAGCGCTCGTGTTGAAGACGAAGCTATAAATCATGAGCGAGCATGGTGATGTATTGCTTGTTCTTCCCTGCATATTGCCCTCATGCCATCATCCTAGACCGGATTTAGGAACTACTGGGAGCATAGCGATAAATGTATTTTAGATTAACTTTTGATCTCTGTGATTTGTTGAGTTCAAACTTGTGACATATTGTATACATTTAAAAAATGTCAGCATGCACACTTATTGATTATTCTGCGCGACACAATGAGACTTAGAATCTAAACTTTTTCAAAAATAAAATGAAATTGAGCGTTATCTTTGGCATGTGTACAGCTTTTGTAAAGCTGCATGATTTAAAAAGGTAGTACGTGAAAGTAATCCTGGATTTGACCCGGTGCGAATTCTCGGATGTTTTTGAGGTCCCCCGGTGGCGGTAAACTTGAACATGTGGTATTGTTTGTATTCTATTAAAAGACCTGAACAGATACACTTAGATCCAGAAACCATTCTGTGTTAGATTCATGGATCTTTTTTTTTTTCCAAGTTGAAATTCACATATGGACCCTAAATTGACTTTGAACAGATCTGACAGCCTAAGTAAATGACTACGGCTGGTTCATCGTTCTGCTTCTGCAGTGACATAAAGAATGCTGTGGACATACATTTTATTTTTTAATATTGGTTAAATAAATCAATGCACATCCCAGTGGTAGACTAACTGATTCTCTGTTGCAATTTCAAATACAACATTTTCACAGATAAATGGTATCTTGAGGTAGATCTTGATTTATTTTAGAGGGAACTATGATATGTTAGTTGTTATTCCAACCCGATCTCATGGCAGTTTGTACATATTTTACCAGGTGTTTAGGGGTAGGTCATTCATATTAATTCATACAAATTGGGGAACTCATAAAATAAGTACAATTTAGCAAAAAGATTTTTGCTAAATCGCTCGTATTTTACAAAATGTACAGTAATGTCCCAAATGATTAAGTGGAATTATACGATACATGATCTTACCCCTAACCCCACACCTAAACCTACCCATCACTGGGCTCTAGACAAATCATACAAAATTGTGGACGTGCGAGTCATAGTCGACGTTCCGCTAATGAATAGCCCCACCACTCGTAAAAATACGCTAACAATTTCGTCATTGGAGATCAGCATTGCCCGTTATTCAGTCTAAACGACGAACAGCAACGTCGTGCCGCAAATATAACCTATGTCACACAAGTGAATGGGTAATGTGGACATTGTTGCTTGTCAGATAAAGCCATACAATTTCCAGTCAAGGTCTATGAAGGTATGAGGTTAATGTTTCTGGATGGTGTTATGGTCACAGTCCTGCGTGACAGATTTTTGGCCAGTGTGTATGGCTAGTGAGTGAGAATGAGATGTCGTGAATAGTCTCTGGATAAACCCAAGAGAAATGTGACACCCGAGGACCAGCGTGTATCTCACTATGGTCACATGTCCGGAAAGCGTCTCAGACAAAATGGGTTTTTCAGTTCATTACTCACCAGGTTGGAGCATCTACTGGATTTAACTGGTGAGTGATTGCTTTACATGTACATATTGGCTATATTGAAGCCTTGACCTTTCTTTTTCTGTGCAAGAGACTTTATGAACCCAAGAGACAGAGAGGTGTAATTTAGGAAGACAGAGTATGAAATGTTGCTCCATGTTTAACATTATGCAAAAAGGGGCATTTAAAATGACAGTGAGGAAGAGAAGCAAAAAATACTGCATATTATATAAATTGAGGTTCAAGAATGTTGTTAAAGAAATAGTTCACCCAAAAATAAAAAATGGGGAAAATGTACTCATGTCCAGGGATTCAAAATGTAGATGAGTTAGTTTCTTCATGGCAACAAATGTGGAGAAATTTAGTATTATATCACTTGCTCACCAGTGGATCCTAAGCAGTGAATGCCGTCAGAATGAGAGTTGCTAAAAAGCTGATAAAAACATCACAATAATCCACAAGTAATCCAGATTACTCCAGTCCATCAGTAAACACTTTGTGAAGCATAAAAGCTGCAGGTTTGTAATAAAAAAAAATCCATCAAGTCATTTTTATTTTTAAACTGTTGCTTTTGGCTAAAATATGGATAAAGTCCTCTATCCATAATATTGCATTCTCCAGTGAAAAAGTAATCTATTCTGAATCAAGAGAGAGATATGCACAGATCAAGCACTGTTTACTAGGGAAAACAAGTTTTATACAAATATGTTTGGATTGGATTGTAAAAGGACAACAGGAGATAGACTTTTTCACTGGAGGAAGCGTTATTATGGATTTTGGGTATTTTGGCCAGAAGCAACAGTTTGAAGTCAAAACACCTTAATGATGGATTTGTTTCTTTTAAACATGCAGCTTTTTAATTGATCGACTGGAGTCATGTGGATTACCTGTGGATTTAAACTCTCATTCTGAAGACACACATTCAGTGCATAGGATCCAGTGGTTAAGTCAAGTCAAGTCACCTTTATTTATATAGCGCTTTTAACAATAAAGATTGTGTCAAAGAAGCTTTACAGTTTTAAATAGGAAAATAGTGTCAATAATACAAAATGACAATAGTAAACACAAATTATTCAGTTAAAGACAGTTCATCATTCAATTCAGTGATGTCATCATCCAGCTCAATTTAAATAATATCTTTGCAATTATGTCAACGATATCGCTGGAAATGAAGTGTCCCCAACTAAGCAAGCCAGAGGCGACAGCGGCAAGGAACCAAAACTCCATCGGTGACAGAATGGAGAAAAAACCTTGGGAGAAGCCAGGCTTTTTTTTCCAGGTCGGGGGGCATGTTCTCATGACCGACGGACCTGCAGTACAGGAAGGAAAAAAAAATCCAATTTAAGACGTATTAAAAAGACGATGAACAATATTAACAGCAATTATTATTTGATGCAATCAAACTTATAGTAAAATGTGGTAGTTTTGTATGTTGTTTCATGGTTGGCATCATCGGAGGTCCTCTGAGGGCTTGCATCATCTCTTCTCAGGTGTTCGGGATCCAGACTGAAGCTTGTGTAATCTAGGCAAAGACAGAGAAACCAAATAACAAATACTTAGCGTCGCTGCTGTTCAACAAGCAACAATTGATTGTTTAACCCAAACTAAGAATATGTAGCGTCTCGACCAAGCTGACACACTAATTTTCATTTGATTAACAAATCAATTATTCATTAGATTACCAAATCGTCACAGTCCCCTCACTCAATAGACTGGATGCCAGGGCTTCGCTTGACCACCATCCCCCACCTTGATCACCATGAAAACTAATCATGATATCACTGGTTTTATGACCTCCCTAAAGGGAATGCAGGGGAGAAACTCCCTCATTTTACTCATGAGAAAGTCACACAATGCCCAGAGAAATGGACTGGTCTCTAATTAATTCATAGGAAAACCTTTCTTTGAATGAATACCCATATCCTTTGGTCATTGTGTATACCATTCCTGTCTTGTATATTGTCTGTTGTAGTATATGCTGTTTTATTCATGTTATCATAAACCACTAGTTAATAAAACTGCAACCAATTTCTATGTCTTAGTATCTAGGAATTCGCTTTAGGATCGCAACAAGTGTGTTATAGTATATGCTGGGTTACCGATGAATCATCAGTTGATGGTCTAAGCGTAATCTTTGTACCCTAATTCGTGCATCAAAACATCCCAAAGAGAGATTACATGCAAAAATACCAGGCTTACAGCACAAAGCAGTCCCATACAAAGCCCCAGTATTTTCAACTACGCTGGGGATTTAGCCTTCCTCATTGGCGAACCATTCTTGTAGAGGCAATGTGAATCTCTGCAGGCTTTAAGATAGTGCCTACACTCATTATCGTGACCCGCCCAGGCGCCGGTGGCTCAGTGGGCATGCTATAAATGTTAGAGTGTGAAAACCGCATCCAGGATTAGCCACAGGCTCTGTGCACGGCCCTACGGCATGCCTTTTCATGTACATCAAGTGGATATCTGACTCACAGAACTAGCTCTTTAATCACCCCATTCGCTCAGCAAGATTTTGGGCCTTAAGATTGCATCAGGAATTTTTTTCAGACATACGCAAGTATCAAACCTAGTCGATTTAATTGATGCATTAAGTACCAGTTACACCTTTTTACAAAGGTGTGATTGAACTAAGAATCTGACGCTTCCCTCAAGTGTAGATCTGCTGAATATGCAAATAGTTCCATAAATGTCATTCCTTATGGCTCTTTCTTTAGTGCACTACTTTACCCTTCCTTACAAACGTATTGTGTGTGTGTGTGTTTATGTAGTGTGTTAGACCAGTTTATTTGTTTATGTAGTATGTTAGACTAGTTTTTAAGTGTTTATGTAGTTAATAAAACCTACTTGTATCACACTTGACGTGTTCATTTGTTTACTCATAACCGGAGTCAATAATCATGCGGATTTACGTTACAAACTTATAGAAATGTACAGTAAGAAACAAGTTTATTTCCTTTAACAGGAAATTAACGTTCTTAGAATGGACAAGACGGTTGACCCTGAGTGGTCACCTAAATATCTACAGGGACTCGCTAAAAAGAGTAATAAGGTAATCCTTAATTAGTTATGGTTATTATCTCATATTTCCCCATTGAGTGATTGCTACAGAGTTGGGTGGAGAGACATTGAGGGCCGGGGCGTGACTAAAACGAAAGTATGAGGGTTAAATCCTGGCAACTGAAAAGTGTGTGCGTGATAGAACGGTTAAAATATAGGACGTGACTTCAAGATGCACGTCCGGTGTCCCTATTGCTGGCTTGTTGAGAGTGCAGATAAGTGGGGGTTTGAAACGTGAGGTAGCCGCTATTATAATTTGTGCGAAGATCTTAGTACTTTTACTTGATTAGGGTATTCAGGGGGAAAGCAGGTTAATTGATTTAGCCAAAGAAAACAACTAACTGTTTCAAGTTTTGTTATTAAAGGCCATGAAATCATGTCTTGACAAAGCTCAGTCTGACTCTTCCTGCAGTCGGCATATCCACACTGTCCCATCAATGTAATATGCTTTAGGTGAAGAACATCACAAAATGTGCTTATGTATTGTTAATGTTTTCTTTGAAGGAAGAAAAACGCAGTTGAAGTTATATCCAAGGGAGATGTGAGCGTGCTCGCCCGTCTCCCGCAGTAAAAGGCCTTATAGTTTCATTAGGTATTGATTGCAATTCCATCTAACACTTGACTGATATATAAGCGGAGCACACTGGGTGGTCATTACTGTGGTTCACCGCTGACGTGAAATAAGGTGTAATACTGTACTTTAGGTACTCATAATGTGGAGGCAAAACAGAACCACAGATAGTTTAAACCCCGCGGTTTTAAATCTTCAGTAACAGAGTTTGTTTGTAATTCTTTTTAAACAAGTGCAGAAGTTTGATTGTGCATTAAGAGAAGGCACTCACGCACAGTGCTAAGGCAATGCAGAAGAGTCTTGAGGCTGCAGCACCACGTTCTAAACTATGATCGTTATAACAGAGAAGACATAACAACTGCGTTAATACACGGGAACGTGCTTGTGTTACCTGTGACAACAACGGTAACAGGAAAGTGCTAACGTCACATAGCACAAACGGCCACGGTTGTAAACAAACACCATTTGACGCGCTAAGCTAAGCCACCGATCTTACGCATAGTTTCATTTAGGCAAAGCTATCAAAATCGCTTTAACAATTAGGGGGTATAACACTCTTTAATGAGACGCTCGTAAATACAAGAATGTGTTGTTGCAAGTGTTGTGAACAGTATGAAATTTAATGTTACCTAATCCTGGTTTCGGATTTTTCCGTTTTCTCTTGCCTTCTTTTTCTATCTTTTTTATATTGTTCTTCACTGTCAATTATGCTCAGCGAATTAACTATTCTTTCGTTCTATCCTTCCCTGACTGCTAGTGTCAGGTTACTAGTGTAATTAAATTATCACATTGTTATTAACACTTTTAACTGTCTATCTGAGCGACTGAATACTCACCTTAAGGCTTATTTGCGGGTTTTAGTGCACACAGTGAAAATAGCCCCCCCCCCCCGCCTCCGAAGGCGGGGCACACACATGGCATGGCCCCGCATGGGAGCTGAACACGCAGCAGTTGTGACCAGACATGGTGTGTTGCCCAACTCAAATCAGTTAATCACGAGTGCTACTGATAGTTCCTAATATCAGATTGATTACCCTTTTTTAATAATAGAAGTCAGCTAATTTCAAATCCATTTACATGTTATGCCCCCTAGATGTTCTCTCTGAACCTCAAAAGGAAACAGAGACATTTCTATTTTTGATTTGTCTATTTTCAAAAATAATCAGCATAATCTGAATATAAATGCTCTCCTTTTCCTTCTGCTTTACCCTTTTCTCCTTCATACCTCAGAGAATAAGCTTGTGTGGGGAACCGTCAGCAAATTCTGAGTGTTAATTTGACGATAATTTGACAGTAGTCTTAAATCATTAATCAAAATCCTGTTTACGTCCTTTTTAGCAAAACATATGCTGACCCAAAACTTTTTTAGCATTCACACTCTGTTTTGAGCTTGTAGTAGTCTCTAGCCCTTACTCACAACACCAGTGTGTCAAAACGTTGCAGAAGCTCAGACTAACTGCCCAGAATGCAGACCCAGGAGGGCTGGCCAGGCGGTGTGAGGAACACCCCCCTTTTAACCAGCCCTGACGAACACATACTGAGACGAAAGCTAAATTTTGGACACAGATGAGAGAAAGTGTTACCTCAGAATCATGGAACTCAAGCGAGAGTTGATGGCTACAAACAAGTCTACCAAGGTCAGTCACCTAGCAGTGGACCAAAACCTTTGGGTCTCGAAACAGGAGGTATAATGATTTAAAGCAACAGAGCACGCGGTAGCCACACGGCCCCAGCAAAAATGGAGTAATCCAGGAGGCAAATCAAGAGATTTCATAAAATTGGCGTCGTGACAGATAGCCTGAACAGGCAGAGAACACTGGAAAAGGTGCCAGAATAGGACTGCGAAAGGACAACGACCCACACAATAATTTACTCTTAAAGCAAGCAAATCTGAGTATTCCTAGAAAAGTTGCCAGAATTGAGATCTGATCAGCAGTGAAAACAAGCATGAAAGGGATACATACGGGACAGGTCAAAGATGGCAAATCGGTTAATGCGTTATAGGATGGCAAAAGGAAAACACGTGGGGAAGCCACCCGACGTCCTGCATCCGCTAATCCAAGGCAGTGGCAAAACGTCCTCTCGAGGGGCATCGAAGCTACCGAAAGGGGGAGCCAGCACTTGTTCTGTAGGCTAACAACTCAGCAGACATAACCATAATACCTCAAGCAACCACAGTGAGGAGGGGGTCCCTTCCAAGCATCCTTGCAGCAGCGCATGATGCGACCCCCAGTAACTTTGACAAGCTAACCAGAAAACACTAGTTTCCTACTTTATGCAGTACGAGAAGTAATTTAGAACGGTGGAGTCGTTTAAAACATTGCTTGCAAGCAGACCCAATAATAAATCTTATGTGTCTGTTTCATAAGTTAGCAACTTCTTCTCCATGCGCATACCAGTACCTGATCAAAACCAGATAAAATTATAGTTTGACTGTACCTTCCTGCGAGCAGTAAGAAGTGTCGATGCTATAATGGCGTGTTATAATGTTTTTAAATCGTACGATAAGAAATTAACCTGATTTTAGCGAAGAAATCCTGATTTCTGTGTTAGTAGAGCACAATTCTATTTTCTGACGACGAAATCTCGGGTTTAGCAGCTCATATAAATGGTACCAGATTAAATCGGTCTGATTTTGGGCGAAGAACTCCCCTTCTTCAGTACTGTGTAGGTGATGAGCGATGCTCCTCATTTCACTGATATAAGGCCTTATTATGTGTTATGTATCATTGTATTCATATCGACCCAATCATGTGAAACATTTACGTAACTCTTATACATGCGCGCACCAGTTTCTGATTATAATCAGATAAAACTATAGCTTGAGGGTGCCTTCCTACAGGTATTAGAAAGTTTCAGTGCTATAATGTTTTTTAAATCGTACGATAAGAAACTAACCTTATTTTAGCGAAGAAATCCTAATCTCTGTTGTTAGGGGAGCATAAGTCTATCGTCTGACGACGCAATCTCAGATTAGCAACTCATATAAATGGTACCAGAATAAATAGGTCTGATTTTGGGCGAAGAAATCCCATTCTTCAGTACTGTGTAGGTGATCTGAACGATGCTCCTCATTTCACTAATTTAAGACCTTATTATGTGTTACGTATCATTGTATTTCATTATGACTCGCTCATTTGAAACAAACATTTTAGTTAAATTAATGGGTATGTATTCTCTATGGGGTCGCGTAGCTAACTACGAATCCACCATTGCCTTTGAAGTGAATGTGCTGTTTTGAGTAATAAATTAATTTGTATGGGACATTCATGAGTTTCCCATGCATGCTCACAGGAGTGCAAGTTCTGCTCCACTTGCACCTGTTGTGAGTTTGCATTGGTCTCCTAGCAACACGTGACGCCGGAAGTGTGAGCAGACTCTTCCGGCTAATCTGACAACAGCATTCACTTCACAGACCTGTGTGTCAACAACGAATTGCGTGTAACTAACGCTAACTCTTAAGCTAAGCAGATTGATACTGGTCAACTGCTTGTAGCTGTTTGAGATATTGGAGTAACACTTAGATAGGTGTGTAAAGTGTAACTTTCTAACCACAACTCTCTCTCCCTCTCTCTCTCCGTCTATCTCTGTATTTTTGGTTTGACTTTATTTACCTCTTTTTAATTTTATGCATTTATTTACCTATTGTTTAGCACAAATTGTACCAATTCAGCGATAAATGATTTTGTATTAAATTTGAGAATTTTATTAAATCAAATTTTTATTGCTATTTTTTGATTTTATTCCACATTTATTTTTATTTTTTTTTGTTTTATTACTTTCCACGCCTTTTAATCTTTCTACAGCTCCTTAGGACCCGCCTTTTTGGTTATTTAGTTATTTTTTTTTGTTTTGTTGTTGGTTTTTCTTGGTTACTTATTAGTAGTTTGATTTACCCATCACCCCTATCGTCGCATTTGGGGAGTAGGATTACAGTAGTTCGAGCAAACTGGTATGTTTCTCTAGCGAGTTATAAGGTTATTAGTAGCATAATCCTGTTTCCTCTCTACTTCTGTCATCAAGCCTCCGTTAGTGACAAGGCCTAATACGTTGCGGCTGTCTAGTTCCATTTGCTAACTATGCACTGATTGTAGGGCCTGAACACTGAAAACTAGGAACAATTCCTACTGTTTCTTTTTCTTTTGACGAGGTTTTTGGTGGGTCCCTGCTAGTTTAGCTACCAGCCTAACCCTAGGGTTATGAAGTCTATAGCAGCATCACACACAAGTGAAACCTGCATAGCCATATCTCTTAGAAACAAAACTAAATAGGGTAAATAAAGTTTTTTTTTTATTTTTTTCGAGTTAGGTCGTTTATTTTTTTCCGCAGTTTAGGCATAGTGACCACCAAGTGAAGGAGAATCGAGTAGTATAGCTTGATTCACGCATCAGCTTGACCAGGCTTACGGCCCATTCTCAAGAAAAGTTATCTCAAAGTCTTCCTGTGTGTGCGTGCGAACAAACAAAATAGCACCGAACCTAACTAGCGTGCCTACCACCAGCTAGTCATACCCTTACAACGGCCTACACATGCCGTTACCTTAGCAGATAGTTTAACACCGCGGTACGTACAGTGCATGTGCCTTGTGTCTCTCTATCTCCCTGGAGACGTTCCCACAAGTGTGCATACTTTGCAGACACTTCCTTCAGACGATCCAGCACTGGCAGCTCAAGCCAGGGCTACCCACTGGACATCTCGAGTCAGATGCAATGGCCTAAATGCAGCAAAGTTACGCCGTCCTGCTATGCAAAGACGAATTGGACCAGCGAGACTGCGACACTAACTGGCGTTACACTTGACCAGCGCATCCTCGCCTCGGACGTCACGACCTCTCAAAGGGGCCTTCAGACAGGAGGTCATAATGATCTGCGAACGCAGTCCCACGAATTCCTGCAGAGAGACTGCTGTTTGCTAAACGACGAGGAAAGCACAGAACAAGCGATGCGCAACGAACCTCACGCGAATTGGCTGCGACGAAATGAAAGAAGTATCACCAGTCTTCACAGAGGCTCTTTGACCCGTTGCCTTGTCACAACACCAAGCGCCATGTGGAAAAGCCATCCACACTAGGATTGAAATAGTTGAAACCTTTGTTTTATTTCAAACTTTAATAGTTCACTCTGTTTTTAAAAACAAACATATGTGGAACTAACTATGAGAGAGACCCACCTATTAGGCTTCGCAAGCACCTGCACCATACAGCCCGACGCTGAGGTCCAAACCAGAACCGTGGTGATATTCCTTGAACGGGAGCTTGACTTGGTTCCGAAAGTAATTTAACCAGTCCTTACTGATCTGCGCATAGAACTTAAGCCAAGTCCCTGCCTTGGTTTCTTTGCTTTTTTCCTGAAGTCGGGCGCCAGCCGTGCAAGCCCTCCAGACGGTGACCTACAAGCTACGAAAGGGGGACAAGGGAGGCCCCAAAGCCTTCTGTGCTCTTGCACTTCCACAATGTCCGCGCCTGAAACTCTGCATGTGCAACGGTGAAAAAAAAAAAGATTTCTAAGGTCTGAACCGAAGGCAACGCACTATTGTAGAGCTGATAAGTCAGTGTCACATATGAACTGAAATATGCTTGCAGACCATAAGGCGAACAGATAGGGAAAACACGATACAGAACTTCCCCTGGCCAGCAGGCCACCCCCTCAGCCAAGAGTCTGAACCCGCGAGGGGGGGGGCGAGAGCCACTGTACACACGTCACCACTCCACACCATATCAGCGCACCTCAAGGGGGTGGCTGGAAAGGACCCTTTCCAGAGGATCACTGCAGTTGACACTCCTACATACGCCGTTAGTGGACCCCACGAGACCCCAACGAGATGGTACCGATGGACAAAACACCATCTGGCAACCTAAATGGACTCTCAGACCAGAGTCGAAACCTGGGCATGATCGCGCCAGACACCAAGCAGGTGTTCGGCGTGAAATTCCCATGCTATCTACCACAGACTTGAAACAAGACTTACTCCAAATGGTCTCACAATTCATCCCTGGCGTGCTGGAGGTACACCATGCTGAGTCTGAAGAAGAACGACCTAGGTTCATTAGCGGTCTTCCGCCGCACAATTGCCTATATTTGCAACTGTCTGAGTAACTTGACACAGAAGGCTTTTAACATAGCAGCAAGGCTCCACTAAAGTGTCGTTTGTCAAACCACTGAGTCTGAAGTCTTTCATTCAACTTCAGCATCACAAAGCGGGCATCCAGAAAGTGCACCCAAGCATTGATAACATGCACAACCAGCTTTCACCTAGAAAGTCCCCTAGCAATGAAAGCAGGCACAGAGCCAGTCACCATGGCACACGTAACAGGTTCCAGACCACCTATGGGATAAACGGCGCTACTCATCTGCAAACACCATCTGAATGTCCAACAGCAGTCCACCAAGAACATCCTCTCAGACACAACGGAGGCTACAACAAGGTGACAGCTGGGAGCACGCCGACTTCTGGGGTCAGGAGCTGCTGACACTACGCAAGAAGAGCCCTCTTGAACAAAACTCAATTAAGGCGCTTGAGGGGGGGGGGGGGGGGGTGAGAAGGAACAAAAACCTTGACTGAATATGCATTGCTGGCATCACTAGATCAGGCGCCCTCCATAGGGAGGAGCATCCCCTTGACAACGGTAGACACCCCCACGAAGGCAGCCAGACACGTTGGAAGTGAGCATACGGCGCCCACCAATGCCTCATACAGGCGAAAGCTCTATCCACAAAGACTCAAGGAAGATCACGTCGTCTGCTCCGACCAAAGCAGCCAAGCCGACACGCAAACAATCAGATTTGCTAGTGACAGTTCGGGCGAACAGAGAGCTAACAACACTGTGATCTCCTGCCTCACATTTAGGTCTAGTCTGGAAACTCTCGGGAACGCTAAAAAAATTCTCCCCATAACATACTCTGCCATGTCCTGGAACACCTGCACTTCTCACAAGTGAGAGTATATACCGGCTGTTCACATTGTGGGTACCACAAGCTAGCTATGGCTAACACGCATTCAACAAAAACATATACTACCGACTAACCTTCATATTCAGGATGACATGGGACACAGCTCGCACCTAGCTGCTATAAGCTCGATGGACCCAAACCTTGTCTACAGCTATTATCTCAATCACAGCACACCCAACATGACAGCATTCCAAATCACGAGCCTCCCACAAGCCTAGAAAAACACACCACTGGCTCCCAGCGGCGTGCCCGGTGTGGTGTTCGATGGGTTCTGACACCGTGACATCGCTCGTTGTTTGTCTATTCTACGGACAACACGCTCAGAAAGGGGGAAATCTGTAGTGCGTAGCGTCGAAACCAATGCTGACCCAATAATTTTTCCTGTGTGATTTAACAAATCCAGTGTATTGCATTAGATTAAAAATCAGTCACAGTCCCCTCATTCAAAGATGGATGCCAGGGGTCCTATTCGCTTGACGACCATCCCCACCTTGAGCACCAGGACAATACTAATAATTGAGTATACACTGGTGTTTATGGCCTAAAAAGGACCCCATGCAGGGGAGAATCGCCTCATTTTTACTCATGAGGAAGAGACACATCATGCCCAGATGATGGACTGTTCTGATAATGAATTTCATAGGAAACCCTTCTTTTGCTGATACCATTCTTGGGTCATGTGTGTATACCATACGTTTTGTAATGGTCTGTTTTGTCGGGTATTGCTGGTTTATTCATGTTCTCCCCGACGGACCCAACTGTCCCCTCTATAGCTACATACCACAAGGGAAGACAGATGTTGCAGAGGATTGGGTATGAAACTCGTTGACGGACTTCGTATGATTCGAAACAAAGTGTTGTATCTATATATGCGTACTAACCTAACTGCACGCATATGATGCTTCCTTAATAATCTGTATCAGTGTGTTGTCCCTAACACTCCAGAGAATTAATATGCAAAACTACCCGGTGATTTACAGACAAAGAGTCATAAAATAATTCCAGTGTGTAGATCGTCCGACATCCCGTTTGGGATAAATTTTCAGACTTCCTAAGTTTGTGCTACGAACCAATCTCGGATGAGGCTGTTGTGAATCTTTGCAGGCTTTAAAAGGCCACACTCCATTTGACCCGCCCCAGTCGGTGGTTCAGGGTGATGCTAAAATGAAGATGTGAGAAACGCACCAGGATACCAAAGCTCGTGCCAGGCTACGGCCTAGTCCTTTTCATTCATCAAGTAATTCTGACTCAAACTAGCTCTTTCTCAGCAACCAACTTCAGCAAGATCTTGGGGTCTTAAGATTGCATCAGGAATCTATTTCAGAAAATATACGCATCAAGTATCAAACGTTCGCGCCGATTTAATTTGAGTGCAGTAAGTAGTAAAAGTTTGGGCACCTTTTTACAAAGGTGTGGTTGAACTAAGAATCTGACGTTTCCCTAAGGTGTAGATCTGCTGAATATGCAAAAGGTTCCATAAATTTCATTCCTTATGTATCTTCTCTGTACTGAGTTAAGCTTTAAACCTTTCCTATACCAAATGTATGCGTGTGTATGTGTATGTTAGACCAGTTAATGTGTTTATGTAGTATGTTAGACTCGTTTAAGTGTTTATGTAGTTAATAAAAACCTTACTTTTATCACACTTGACGTGTTCATTGTTTACTCATTAACCGGAACCTAGAACGTCAATAATAATGCGGATTTACGTTTTACAAAATTATAGAATTTTACAGTAAGAAAGTTATTTCCTTTAACCAGCAAATTAACGTTCTTAGAATTGACAAGAAAGTTGACCCTGAGAGGTCAGCTAAATATCCACAGTGGATCACAAATATTAATAATTAATCATAATTAGTTATGGTTAATTATTTATATTTCCTCATGAGCTGATTCGCTACAAATAATAATGTGCATTTGATTAGATAAAACTGCAGTAAAAGATTATGAGATGCAATATTTGAATGACGGGGGCCACAGGAGAGGTGGTCTTTAATCTAGATTTAAACAGAGAGAGTGTGTCTTAACCCCGAACGTTATCAGGAAGGCTAGTCCAGAGTTTGGGAGCCAAATGCAAAAGAGCTCTACCTCCTTTAGTGGACTTTGAAATCCTAGGGTTAGCTACCACCAAAGTCAGAATATTGTGCAAACCAGTATGGGAGGGTGAATGGATTGTAGGTTGGTAGAAGAC